>JAMWET010004392.1:0-347500 GCA_024036415.1 Prochilodus magdalenae
TTAGTAACTATAGGACTCTCTACGCGGATGCTCGGCGGGTCCAGTACAGCCATCTAAATGTACACGTGGTGCGGATTATATTATCCTTCCCAAGTCGATACGACTTTAAAAACGCAAGAGTAGTTAAAAATGTCTCCTTCATCTCAGGGTCTCAAAAAGATTCGTATGAGGGGGTTCTAAGGCGAGTGTCACCGTGGTATTTTGGTTGCCGTACTTGCGCCGAATTGGAAATAATCGGATAAGCGAGTTACGAAGAATACTAGTCACTTTTTGGAAAGAATTAAAATAACAGTTCAGCGGCATGGAGCAGCTCGGCCTGTGGGCTGGTGTTTGGTACCGAGGTGGATCCCTGCTCCGACGATAAAAACTACTCACGATATCGTGACGGCGAAACGAGGTATGTCTCGTCGAACCTGAGGCGCGGAAATAATACTAACGCAGTATCTTGCCGGTAACAACAGCAAACGAGTGGCATCTAATTATCCCTGATATGCGCCCTACTCGGTACTATAGTTGTACCTGAGGTCGATAGATTCTACCGACGGTGAACGACCGTCTCGCCCAGCTCAATAAGTAAACAATAGTTGTAAGGATCTATTCTGAACAGAACCCCTGTGTCTCCTAGAAACCCTGTATGCTGCTGAAAAAATTCTAAACTTCATTGTTGAGCAAGCACACGTGGGCCTGTTAATGTTGCTCTGAGAAATAAATAAACCAGTAGTATATAATAAATATTAAGCTAGCAAAGTTGGCGCATTCAACCATAAAGGCAACATTCTTTTACCTATGCTAGGGACAGACAGTCAGATCGGAATACTGCAATTACACATGTGTCACATTTACTATGTCCAACATTGGACATGTGTGTCCGCACATCACCTACTCTGAAGGCAAATGTTAACAGGTTTAAGGGGACAAAGAAAAATCCTTAATGTGAAAGAGAACGACAGAGAATGGTAAGGTTAATGGGAAAATCATGTAAATTAAGTTTTCTAGCGAAACTATCACTTTAATACTAACGCATTTCCACTAACCAGGGCTCCCCAGGCACGAGGTCAAAGCCTCACAACTTTCAAGGATAAACTGGTTGATGTGGGTCTCAGATGTTGCCCATAAAAAGGCTGAAATGATGGCAGAAAACTTTAACAAGTCAGCTTGAATGATAGGGTAGAGTATTGCATTAGGCGGCAGAGTGGCGTTTTCAATTGCCACTCTTTTTCTTATAGAAAGGAGGATAGAGATAGTATGGGGCAGGGCGAGGGAGGAGGTGAAGTAGAGAGAGGAAAGACAGGAGGAGTGAGAGTTGGGAAGATTGATGCAATCAGTGACTGTGTGAGTGTGACTCAGAGAGAGCAAGAGGGTGTGTTGTGGGTGTAACATGATTATGGGGGTGATAGGACAGGCGAGGACTAGCAGCGGGCTTGAGTGTCTGTCAAAGCTGCATGGGCCCAGGGCCTTCCTCACTTCTCTTTATCGTGCTGCTGTCCATCATGTCCTGTCTCCCAGCTTGTCTGTCCTGCATTGCTGCCCAAGCGGCCCAGCTGTCTTGTCTGCTAGTTTTCCCTAGGGGAGCATATTTTCTAGGCCAAACCCCTTTACAAAGGATTTGGACTCCTCAGTTTATACCATGCACACATTTGGATCCCTTTATATTCCTATCACAAACCTCACTATACTGGAAGGTTGTGCCCATTCAGTCAAAAGAACTTCTGTGAGAGGATGGCACAGATGTTGGACAACCAGGCTGGCTCCACACACCAAACTTTGTCAAAACCCAGTCACTATCTGGTTCAGGAAGAGAGCCTTACCCCAACTGTTTTTTATTATATGTTTTTAGATAACGACAACGTCGAGATAAACACAAAAATGCAAGCTTTATATTACATGGAGGAGATGTCCCATTTATTAAAAGATGCGTAAATACGGGCGGCCGAGAAAGCCCAACGCACTGCAAGTTAAAACAACAAAAACCGCTCTGCAAAGATATCCTCAAAACACAAGCATTCAAATGGAACCGACTTTGCACACCATTAGCCAAATGCAGCCTGCAATAATCTGAAAAACACAAGATCAAAATGAATAACCGAGCTTTCAAACCATTAAATCCGAACACGCGCTGCAAAGTCTCAAACTCGCAGCAAACACCTGAAAACATATGGTCACTTCCAAAATCACATGGCAGAAAGCCTCATAACACAACCGGAAGTGGTTTCCGAGGGACAACTGTGAAAGTGGACAGACCCTTCCGAGAGTGTGGCTTGTCGTGGACCTGGACGTAGACCTGTACCTTCCACGCAGCCCGCTCTCATGAATGGTTCCATCAACTCATTAACAAGCTTGTCCAGTTGTCCTTCCTAGAAGCAAAGCAGGCCCCAGAAGCATCACACAATCACGCGACAGCACTGTAATGCAGTTGTTAGCTTTACGCCGTATGTACTATGGACCTCAGTCCTTCCAAGAAACATTCCATGCCTTTGACGCAGCTTGTCTCTTAATTGTTTTTGTCAAATAGTGGTAATATGAGCCTTGTTGTTTTGGTTTAGCACCGTGCCTAACTCTCCCTATGGGATGGACATTTAATGCCCGTGTGTTTTTTCTTAGTGGGGAGCTGGGTACATTGGTATCCTTTAGATTAAGTCAAGTACATTAGGCAAGTGAGGCCATGCAGTTCTTGGGTAGGTTTGCCACCTATTCACTGGCCAACTGTTCTCTGTCTCTCAAAGTATTTCCTTCCCCTCCATTTGAGTGATAATTTCTTTCTCTCTGGTGGTTGCTCTGGAGTCCCAGCGGCCTTAGCAAATGCCTTTACTACACCATTACCAGACAGTAAACTCTGCGAAAAATTGTTGTTTTGTGTGTCTGTATTTGAATCTCATTAGAGTGTGGTCTTGCTTTTTAAAACACAAAGACCTTCTAGCTGCTTCACAGTGTTTGTAATTTGTCTGCCAAACGGTTCCTTGAAGTAATCAAACCATATTGAACCACAGATCTAATGGTGAATAAAGACATTTGCTCATTATCCACTGTGATCACATACTTTAACAGGTTTGAACTGAATTTTTTGGAATGTTTTAATCTAAAAAAAGACCTTGAAATTAAAAAAAATTGCACAGTCATGGCTTCATTTTATACAGTTTTTGAAAAAAAAGTTGCTGTCCTAAAATCTGATGTTCTGGGTGCTGTCTTAGTTAGAAGCCAGTTTATTTTGGGCACTTAAACGTATAGAAAAAATACAATATTTTGAAAAACAATATATTTTCATTTAAACCCAAAAATCAAAATAAACGAATAAATAAAACAAAGAAAAGTTATATGACGTATGAACAATACAATTTTCAAAATTCTACATAATTACTGTTACTGTTCAAATATTCGAATTTTGGGGGAAAAAAAGAATATGTCAAAGCCTATATTACATTTTTTTAATTATTATCATATCCATTCCATTGAAACACGTGTTCAAATGTGGATTTGATCTACCCATCAGAAGCATTTGCATATACTTGTGGTGTCCATGACAAGTTCAATATACGCTCTTATTGAAGCAAAAGTAGTACTACAAAGCAGTTCTGGAATTTGCTTTAGATTTCAAAGATTCTATATTCACTCAATTTCTTATGCTGATATTGCAACTCATAATAGCAATAAGTATTTATTTCAACCCACCTGTAATTTGGCCTCAGGAGCTTAAAATGAATGAAATCCCACAGATCCAGAAACACTTTAGAGTTTGGAGCTAGACATGCATGCTAACCTGGTGGACTGTTTTGGGCTTTAACAAATTTCTATTCATTCCATTTTCTGGCCTAGTTAAGCCTAGGACTAAAGTGTTAAAAAAAAATATAAAAAACTATGATTAGGCTTCATCTTCATCAAGTTTGGGGAAGATTTATAACTAAACATCAAGCCTGTGGTGTAGGGGTTAATAAGAGAGGTCATTACAAAGCATTAAGCAATAAGTAATAAATATTGCCCGCCCACCTCACCGAGACACTTTGTCTGCCCCCTCACACACGCGCATATAGCTATAGGTTGTTTACTGCAGTCTCCTCCATTTGTGAAGAGCTGACCCGTGCATTTTACTGCAAACTAGATTCTGACATCTCAGCAAAACCAAACATGCTCATCACTTTATCCTTCTCTTATACAATAAACACCTGCTCATACAGTGGGTTCGGGTGCCCGTGAGCTGAGCAACATAGAGGTCCACACAGACAATTATGAAAAATCTAATTAGCTGTTTTCACTAATGGTGGGAACTTTACTAGTGGCAAACGTATTTGTCACTGTGTTATTAGCAAATTCTCTCAATATCTTTGCTGAACTTTAGTAGCCTTTGCACTATTCAATATTACTATTGTCAAGTTTTAAGTTTTCAGCTGTGAACTAGTGTTCATTTGAATGTAGCTCTCTGATTTTAACTTGTCATCTTCATTGGGCTAATGAGTTGCTTGTGAGGAGTGGATGCATGCTGTGTAGGGAAATGCTGCTCTGGTTGTTAGCTCCCAATTGCATCCCAATTGCAAAACCTGCTCTTTTTTCCCTAGAATGCCAAGAAGTCCACCCAGTGTCAGTTTGTCTGTTTTGTGAGGAGCTTCAGATATCTTTGTCACCTGAAGACATTCTATTAACTGTCACAGTGCCATATAGCTCAGTAATACTGTATTTCATATTGCCACGTTTGTTTCTGTTTGTTTTCCTGATTTTCTCATCTATGGTTTCCTCAGATACAATACCTGTTTCACTTGTAGGTGGTCCAGATTTATGATATCTATCACTGAGGCACGTTGTTTGTGACCCTTTGTACATGATAAATGAATTTTAAGCATATAGCTGACTCATCACAGACTCAGAAGGAAGTGTTGGATTGCAGTGCTATTGGGAAGGGAGATGAAAGTTACCAGGAACAATAAATGATGATACATTTACACTGATATGGGCAACACTTATTGAGCTACACATTCAGAAGTAGTATCTCTGTTAGCCATGTTTGCTGATGCCAGGCTGCTTGGCATGGAGCGGTAGGGGTTCCTAAAGGTGTCCTGCAAGGATCCATCCCATTGAACTTGAATAGTCAGTTTTTGCAGTAGGGGTCAAGTGGTGCTTGACAACAAACCTTTCATCTTGGCGCCGAGCACGGTGCCTTCACACACAGATTTATTAGTTGTCTCCACCAAGACAAAAGCAGGGCATGTCGCTTGCCATTCTAAATCACTCTGTGACAGTCTGACTTTGGCAACGCTGACGTGGTATTAAGGGGAGTCGTTGTAATGGTCAGTGTGCATGTAGCCCTGCGTCATTCAGCCAATAGTCCTGCCAATAGTGCTGGCACTAACAGTGTGACTCGCGGAGGACATCACTGCTTGCTGAATGCCTGCAATCAGGCTAGGCCAGGTGTGCCATTCTCCCCCATCCTTGCTTATGTCACATGTGCAGCCGAGCATGAAACTTGAAACATTAACATGCCTCACAATGTCAAACCTACCCACAAAGTTTCATTCCTGAGTCATTCTGCGAATATCTATTTGTGCAATTGTTTGGACAATGAGTGAAAATAATCCAACAAGTAAATTTAATTCAGTCAAACTAAGTATATTTTATTTGTGACCCAAAGCATAACCCAAATCAAAAATTCTAAAAATATATTTGTATATATATTTGGATAGAGAATCTCAAAGCATCTAAGAAAGCTACATCACTGGTTTCTGGCAATGCCCCATAAAACTTGTCCAACATTTGCTGTGATAGAGGATGTTTGTTTGCCGAGCTGGTAGATCAACTTAACTCTGGAGCAACAGAAATTCTCCAGCTTGTTTATTTCAAGAGTTCTTGTTTGATCTCCTAAAGACTGAATCTCATGCATGAAGTCCATGTTCTTGGCTTTATGTGAAGGCGGTGGATTAGTGAATGCTGGCTGATTTAAAAGGTCGCCCTCATCCTAGCACCCATATGTCTTCTGCGGTGCCGGCATATGGAGAGTTTATAATCAAAGGAATACGCAAGCATGACTGTGGCTGTGGGCATGCGAGTGAGAGAGAGAGCGAGGCGTCTGCCAGGCTAAATTAGAACATCATGCACACACGCTATTGTTGCCTGCCCAAAGTAGCCTACAATAACAACATGCTGATAATATTTCTTCTGATATGGGAAGCAATTGTCAGAATTTAATTGCCTTGTCTTGTCTCCTTGCTAATCATCAATCACTCATTGTGGCGTGTCCACGTTGGTGAGACGAGGGATGCGGCCTTGTTAAGAGTGAATGGGCTTTAATGTGACATTCCACGGAGACCACATCCTTCTAATGTGATTGATGTGCGCTTCTCTCATCAGATTAATCCAGCATGGCAAAACTGATTGGTTTGTGAATGGAGAGAGAGAAAGAGAGAGAGAGAAAGAGAGAGAACATTCCCAAAGCAATCTATGCTGAGTAATCTTGCTCCTAATTAGGTCAAGCTATTAGCCATTTATCAAAGACCTGTCTTGTTGTTTCAGGATACTGAAGACATTGGATGTGATATTTTGTGGTATTGTGATGCTGTGATGACATTGTGGGTGTGTCAGTGTTCCATCAGGAGTTTAGTTTTCCCAGCTTTTTATACACTCATCATCAAAAAAGAGCTGCACAAATAGCTGCACCCAGAAGGAATCAACCAACAGGAGTAAAACTTGGTGGGTAGGTTTGGCAATGTGAAACATATGAATGATTAAAGTGTCATAAGCAAGGATGGGCCTTATCGCTGTACCTGACTGACTCAACAGCTGCGACTGTGGATATTTAGTGAGCAGTGATGTCCTCCATTGAGTCACCCTGTTAGTGCCGCCACCAAGGCCAGACGACTGCACAACTTGCACATGCACGCACACCGACTGCCAATAATTGCCTTTTACACCATGTCAGTGTCACCAAAGACTGCAATGGTGTCATGTTACAGTGTCATAGAGTGACTCAGTATGGCCGCCAGTCTTCTTTAGTGATGGGGTCCGCTTTTGTCTTGCTGGAGACGACCAACGAATCAGCGTGTGGAGACACCATGATTCAAAAAAATAAGAATGGGTTGTCCCAATAGAAATCATTACTTCTGTATGTGTAGGTCAGTAAATATTGTCCAAATCAGTCTACAATGATCATCATTCATCGTTCCTGCAAAACTTTATATTCCTTCCCAATAGCACTTCAGTTTGACACAATGTCAAACTATTTTAAAGAGTGTACATTGCTTTACTGATCACAAGTTAAAAGCCAATGACACCTATTGGAATAAGCATCTGTAAATATTATTGAGAGTTGTCGTGACAAGCTCATGTAGCTTTATGAACAATAAGTTTAGTGTAAAGTTTTACCCAATTTTCAAGTTTATTTCACTGTTCCAATAATTAGTAGTGATGTAGGTCTGAATTCATACTGTAATTTCAGACATTTAAAGTTGATTTTGCTTGAAACATTATCCATACATCAACAGAAGATGAGACAAACTAAGAACTGCAATACACAGCCATATCTAAACTAATCTAGGCAGTATCTGATATCAGTTGTCAATATCTGATCAAAATGTCATGCTCAGCTGGACAATTCATTCAATTTTGGAAGTGCAATTCAAATGGTAAGTGACTTTAAAGAAAAAGACAAGAATTTAAAGTTGAGGGGACATAATATTATAACCTCCCACCCCACTCATTCAATTCAATTCAATTCAATTCAACTTTATTGTCATTATACCAATACAGGGTTGTACAGTATAACGAAACACGGTCAGGCTCCTTCTCCAGTGCAGTGAATAATGTGTATATATATATATATAAATAGTGTAGTGCAAAGACAATAGACAAAACAATGTGTGCATACAGACAATAGACAAAACAAAACAAAGTGTGAAAACAGTACAGTATGTGTACAGTATGTGTACTGTGCAAAGGACACGTGCAAAGAGTAACGAAGAGTGCAAGAGTAGCGCAGTATCAGTAAGTATGTGGTTGAACATTATGGATATATAAAGTGTACAGTGCAGGTGGGGAAATAGCAGCTTAATGTAGTAACAATGTAGTAATCATGGTCAAGTTTACCTTAGAGTCAAGAAAAATGCTCCATAGAAGTTTTTTTTCCTACATAGTAATGCCATGCATTGTAATAAACTGTAAATTGATTCTGTATTGCTGCAAAAATAAAATAAGAATGATCTGGAGAGAACCTGCACTGATATTAGCACCACTGCAAGCACTGTGAAAATTGTCCTGTCCTGTCTGAATCTGTTACTTAAGATGATGTATCCACACCCTTCTTTTGTAAGTAAACCAGGAAAATGTCTTTGTCCCTTTGTGCTGTGAAAAAAGCATCAGCACAAACTGCAGGCTTTCCGAATCTCCTAAAAATATAACTGTTTTCCATATGGCCTATTTACACCCTGTTATAAAGTGTTGAGCCTGCAATAAAGTGCTAGGTAAATGGGACGGATGCAACTGGACCAACGTCAAGTATGTACAACATGTTCTCTGTCTCTCAGAACTAAGCTGTGTATTGTGTATATACTGTATATATATATATATATATATATATATATATATATATATATATATATATATAAATATATATATAGGGGTTGGACAATGAACACCTGGTTTTAGACCACAATCCTGGATACCCTGGATACCGTGGCTCTTGATACATCACAAAGACTTGCTGTCTTGGTCACAGATGCGCCAGCAAGACGTGCACCAACAATTTGTCCTCTAATGCACACAACATAATGTTGTGTGCATTGCAGTATTTTGAGCAGAACTGTGCTCTTACCTGCTAACTGAACCTTCACACTCTGCTCTTACTGGTGCAATGTGCAATTAATGAAGATTGGCCACCAGGCTGGTCCAATTTAGCCATGAAACCTCCTACACTAAAATGACAGGTGTTTCAGTTTCATTGTCCAACCCCTGTATATATACACACACTATGTATACACTATATCGCCAAAAGTATTCGCTCGTCTGCCTTCACACGCATATAAACTTCTGGCAAGGTTTTCAACATGGTATAGGAATGTGTTTATGGGAAGACACTGATGCTGGAACACCTCAAAAGGTGTTCTATCCGGTTGAGGTCAGGACTTTCTGCAGGCCAGTCAAGTTCTTCCACTGACCATTGACTGGCCAATATAACACCTGCTGATAGAAGGACATCCCCAAACTTTTGCTAACATTTTCTATTAACCATCTATTCATAAATAATCACATTTTGATTGTGATTAGAACTCTTTGTAATGTGTTAACTATGCTTTGAAAGTGTATTTAAGGGAGGAACGAGGGATGAATATACAACACATACAGGAGTATGGGTCAGTATGTCTGGATTAGTACTTGGGGATCTGCCCTGAGTGAGGAACCAATAGGGAGTGAAAATGAAAGGGATGTGGGGCAACAAAAGATAAATACATGAGTGCAGATCAAATTTGTGCTTGGGAGATGCAAAACAGTGTCTGTGGTCAAGCAGAAGTACAGTAGATGTGTCAGATCAAAAAGCTGTATACAAGGATACCACTCCTCATCAGACTGAACATGCTGGAGTTGGAATGGTGTCAATATCTTGGAAACCGAAGAAATAATTAGTGGACAAAAAAGCACAAAGAAAAGAAAAGAAATGAGATGTACTGTTTCATAATAGTAGTGTTGTCACTGTGGAATCACTACCTATTTATGAATACAGGCTTCATAAAACTGCTACTGAACTTACACTTCTAAGAGTGTAGTGGTATATGTACACAAGACATTTACACTGATTATTACCGCCCTAAAACTCTAATGAACATGTATTTTAGAGCCCTTCAGAGTAAGTGTCTCTCGTCCTGTCACAAATGCATCATATCTTTTGAATCATAAAAGTCAAGGTCTCAGCCTGCAATGACTGTAATAAGTGTAGAATGACAGTCTGCAGTTCTGCACTTCAATGCCTCTCATCTCATCAGCGTCGTCTTTATAATCCAATCCTGCATATTACAATAAGTGAGAGAGAGAGAGGAAAGAGAGTGAGACAGAGAGTGAGAAAAATGGGAAGGAGAGAGAGAGAAGGAGAGATGCTGACACCTGGGAAAGGTCGGCCATGGTTTTTCTTCCTCTCCGAGCCCAGGAGTCTGATGTAATTAGGACTCCTCTACAATGCCTCTGAGCTATGGAAGAGAAGGACGAGTGTAAACAGGAAAAAAAACAGGGAACAGCTCTGCATGAAAAACTCATTAAGAGCAACATGTGAAATGTCTTATTTGTCTATGTTTCTTTCAGCTGAAGAGTTCCATCCTCTGCCTGTCAAAAGTTTGGGGACAACCAGCACGATGCTTGTGCAGCTGTTTATGTTTTTCTTTCCCATTCGCTAAAACCATAGAACTGAATGAACCGGTAATGTAAGTCCTGGCTTGTATGATGTCAGCACTCATGCACTTGTGGTTATTAAACCACCTTTGGGACAAAAGAGTTTCAATCTCCTCTAAAGGGTATTTTTCCCCTTTAAATAATTAAGTGGTTCAAATGTTATAGTCAGTCAGAGAGGTTAATGTGGAATGCTTGAAAGTCTTTGAGTCATCATTTTGTACATTGGTGCTGATGGAAATTACAAACCGAATTCCAAAAATGTTGGGACACTTAACAAATTGTGAATAAAAACTGAATGCAATGATGTGGAGGTGCCAACATCTAATATTTTATTGAGAATAGAACACAAATCACAGATCAAAAGTTTAAACTGGGAGAATGTATCATTTTAAGGGAAAAATATGTTGTTTCAAAATTTCATGGCGTCAACAAATGCCAAAAAAGTTGGGACAAGAAGCAATAAGTGGATGGAAAAAGGAAATTGAGCATATAACGAACAGCTGGAAGACCAATTAACACTAATTAGGTCAATTGACAACATGATTGGGTATAAAAAGAGCTTCTCAGAGTGTCAGTGTCTCTCTGAAGCCAAGATGGTAAGAAGATCACCAATTCCACCATTGCTGCGCAGAAAGATAGTGCAGCAATACCAGAATGGTGTTACCCAGCGTAGAATAGCAAAGACTTTTAAGTTATCATCATCAACCGTCCATAACATCATCAAAAGATTCAGAGAATCTGGAACAATCGCTGTGCGTAAGGGTCAAGGCCGTAAAACTCTACTGGATGCTCATGATCTCCGGGCCCTTAAACGTCACTGCACCTCAAACAGGAATACGTTTAATTCCTCAAAAAGAGTTCCACTGTTCCACTGTAAAGAAATCCATGTTGGTAAGTTTCTCTATAATGCAATATTCCCCTCTAAAAGGCAGCTCAGCTGAAAAATGAAGGAAGGTTTGAAGAACAGGTGGACTTTTTCTGTTACCAGCAGGCATTTATTGAAATATTAAGATAACTATATACAAAGTCAGAATTTAGGGAGTACTTTCTATTGGGAGGTGACTGTTCCACACCCTAACCTCCACGTTTACACTTGTAAAAATCATGCTTTTCTTATTAAACTGCTTTATTTATAAGACTTCATAAAACCTTCTAAAGAGTTTCTGTAAAGGTGAAAGACTTGGATTTATTATGGGCTTCATATTAAACAAAGTGATTCATATATTTTAATGTCACTACCATAACACAAAGAGTTTTATTTGAGCCTTAGTTTTAGTTGAATGTTAGGGTCGGCCAGCTCAAGCTGCATTCATGGTAGCGTTTAGGTTTTTATGCGTTGATGGGAAGGTCCAGTGAAGGAAGAAGAGAGAGTGCAAGACCCAAGGAGAGAGCCAACCTCTCTCTGGAAGAGTCCCAAACTCAATCTCCGAAGCCCCAAAGTTTCCCGCCATTGCTCCAGCCGCCATTTCTGGCTGAGCCCACAGTTTATAAGACCCCAGTGATTGGCGTCCCCATGTGATAAACAATATCTGCCCCAAGCCAATAACTTTCCCTAACATTGACCCTTATTTTAGCCGCACCCCTGCATTTTAGAACTGGAAGTCACGTCCACAGGGTGAACAGCGTCTTTTGTTTGGAAGTAAATGTGTCTCAAAATCTATAAAATCAGTGTGAAACATTTAGAATATATTTTGCCATATATTTTTACAGTTAAGTAGCTTTTTGTGTTTCATGTTTTTATTTTTTATATTATATTTATTTTATGTGTGTACAATTTTTTGGCTAGTCATGCAGTGCCTAGCGGTTTTGGGTTTTGCTCACAATGGAAAAAAAAATTCCACTAATGAATATTTGGTAATTGAGTTTGAGTTATGATTGTTAACTTAGTAACACAATGGAATGTCCCATCCCTGGTTTAAATAAGGCAAAGAGAATTAAGGCATAGTGTCATTATGAGCAAAAGAATTTTAGTTCAAGCCCAGAGCTAAGAATTAGAAGTGCGATTTGAACCAATTACCAGTACAATGTTCTGCTAGGTATATGCTAAAACAGCAAATGTATAGCAGGTATCAAGCTTGATTAGTCATAAAGGCTCGATGAACTAATTATTAATCTCTGGAATGCTATTTACATCAAATAGCTTTACAGGCACACTTTCCCCAGGGCCGATTTTACCTGAATTCACCTCATGTGTAATCTGGTGTAAACTCATGGCAATCCTGCTGTTTTCCTTTACTCTTCATCCATGACTGCTCGTCCACCTGGAAAAAACCCACCCTGTCGTATGCTGCAAGGCAGCTAAGGCAGCTGAGTTCATAGAGTGCAGCCAGCCACAAAATCTGCATAGCATTAAACTCCTAATTAGTCTAAATAAAAGTGTTAGGCTTTGAGCCAGGGGTCATCCTGCAACATCAGTAAATTATGGCAAAGGAAGTGCAGGGCATGGTGCGCTTCTAGCTTTTGAGTATTTGTGTTTTCATAAGTTGTTCATACGATTGCGCTCCTTAACTTTCCCTGTTCTTTCCTTGTGAGGAATGGGAGAATTTGATGTAGTATGTCTCAAACAGGGCCATTCATTTACTAGTTTACATAAATACTACACTAGTTATTGTATCGAAAGTGGAGGAGAAATAACAAAATATGGCCTGCAGTATTTTTACATTTCTCCTAACTACTGAGTTTAAGTATTTCAGTTACACCCATTGCTAACAGATACCAATGAAGCAAATTTCCATGCAGACAAATGTAACCTGTCATACAATGCCTCAACTTGCCTTAACTGTTGCAGGAACTGGCCAATCTTGCCACAACTCTACCCAGAATTGTTCACTAAAAGCTTCTTGAAATGGGTTTCCATGGCTTAGCAGCTACACACAAGCCTAAGATCCCTATTTGTAATGGCAAGTGTCAGCTGGAGTGATGTAAAGCATGCTGCTGCTGGAGTCTGCGGCAATGGAAACTTGTTCTCTGGTGTGATGAATCATGCTTCATTATCTGGCAGTCTGATGACGTGTGGATGCCAGGATAACACTACCAGCTGAAAACCTAGTGCAAACACTGAAGTTGGAGTGGTGAAGAAGGCACAGAGATCTGGGGCTGTTTTTAAGAACTTAAGCCTCTGCAATGATAATGCTACAGCATGCTAAAATCTTTAGACAGTCATATACCTCCAACTGTGTGGCAACAGCTTGGGGAAGAATCGTCCCTGTTCCTGCAAGACTGCTCCCCGGTGCACAAGGCGTTGAATGCCTTTGTGATGAGGTACCATCTTTTTACCGAGCCAGGTCTTTTGATCCATCATGGCTGTCTGATCTCACCAAATCTCTTTTGACCGAATAGGCACAAATTCTCACAGACACACCCCCAAATCACATTGCTTTAGTTAATGTTTGCAGTAATTACCTAGAAATAATGTTGCATTACCTTTTAAACCGTTACCAGCATTTATCTGGGGGCATTTCGGAGTGCTGATCTTGATCTCAGTGGTTCATCACCCTAACCCTTTTTGCACGTTTATCCCCTAGTTAATGATGAAAATCACAGGCCTATAGAGTCTGGATTGGACTGTGTTCTTCTTCAGTCAGCAGTTCTCGACTCCTGTTAGAGGCCTGTCAAAGCTAATTAGTGAATATTGCAAACTCACACATGCCCTGCAAGTGCTTTACAGCTAACAGGGAAAGAACAAAAGCAGTTCTGAATGTGTGAGCTTGTATGTTTTCACAATTAATATGCTGTGAACAGCGGTGGAGTCACTTTTATGGTGATAGGAATTTGTGAACTTAAGAAAAGAGTAAGAATTGCCTGAAATAAATACGCCCTGATCTTCTCCAAATGGGCAGACCTGACTTTGGGCTTTAGTTATCTACTTCAGTGTTTCCCAAACCAGTCTTTCCCTGCTCCCAGCATACCTGATTCAACTTATCTGCTCATTAAATAGCCTTTTCAGAGTTGCAGGTTGTGAGGTGAAGCAGGGAATCCAGCAAAATGTGCAGGGCAGAGTGACTTTCAGGACCAGGGATGGAAAACACTGATCTAGTTAACCCCTCTATGTGAAATACCACACTGGGTCAACTGGTTTGATTAATTACTTGATTAAAAGTATGATACCAATATACTGTATATACCAAATATGCTGTTGTAGCCTGTGATGCTGAAGACCTGGCTCTGATATGGCTAAACCATACCTCTGAGGACACATCCTTTCATGCATATAGCATAGGTCCAATTTTTTGTCAGATCTGAAGCAAGACCGGAGCTAAATTTTCTCTTGTCTGACGAGTGTTGAAGGCTTTAAGAAAGTTGATAGTTGAAGGCTTTAAGAAAGTACTAAGTGACAGTTTTGGTGATCTACAGGGTCTTGCATGGTTGTTAGGAGTTTCATTTTTTTGTTTATTTTATTGTTTATTTTAAACTTCAGAAACTTCTGTTTTACCGTGGTTGCCCCTCTTTTTTCTGCAGGTGGATTTTTAAAAAACAAATCTCTTCAGAAATATCTCCTGAAAATCAACAACTAGCAGGTAAAAGACTCTACATAAGCCGATACACACATATACAGTAAATCTTAAATGAACACAAAATGTGTTTTTCTCAGAATTCTGGGAATTATATCAGTAGAATTTAGATTCTGTATTGCCCATCCTGACTGAATAACCATGGTGTAAAATGCTGTTATGCATCGCCCCCTTCTGGCCAGCCTGATTCATTTCAGTTGGCTGTTTAATAGAGATGTGAGGCATGTGGGGCATGTGACCAGCTACTGCTTTGCTTACAAGTTCATTCCTGTCTATAAATAAAGCACATATTAATGTTGTATTAATTGGATGACTGATTCCTGAAATAGTTCTATTAAATCTTTCATAAAGAGATTAACTTGAGCTGAATACCTATAAAGAATAATATAGATTTTCATTATAGTTATGGAGATTAATTAGTAGAGCTGTTTTCTGAAAGACTACACTGGTAGATTAATGAAAGATTGCTGAGATATTTCTTCTTAATGACCCGTTGGAGACTTGGCAGACACTGAGTTCATATTAAAGTATGTACACAGATGAAGTTATGAAGCGCAAAGTACCATTGATCTTAACACAAACTGGCCAATGCCCTCATTTATTTCCTATATAAGCCTGGATGAATGATGTAAAAAAGTGTCTTGAAGAAACGTGCATCGAGACAAGACACATTTTCACCTAAACAGCGTCAAACACCACAGGATATTAAGGATTGCAAACATCTGCAGATTTACAGTATGTTTTATATTAACTTGGAACATACAGTCATAAAGAAAATAAAAATACAGGCAGCTGCATTCTGTTAATCTCCCATACAGTACTGTGTAAAAGCCACAGACCACCTTTCATTTATGTCACTTCCTGTCATGGGGGCACTAAGCATGTTATTCCTTCTTCAGGATATTTCTGGGGAGTTTATAAGACAAGCCACTTCCACCCGCACCCCTCAATAACACCCCAAAAGACAAAAAATGATGAAAACAAGTGAAAAAAAGAAGAGTTTAAGAAAATCTTCTCAACGTTTCAGTGACTTTCAGCAATCATTGGATTTTTTTATCAAAACCACAGGGCAAACCATTTTACCCTACATTTATCAGAGTACTAGGGCAATGCCCCACCACTTAAACATATGTGAGCTTACATGTATAAGAGAGTTGGCTAATTACATTTTTGAGTTTATGCTTATTTCAAAATTAGCACTGATCACTGACTTATCGCCACAATCCACTTAGTGGCAGAGCTAATAAAATCCCTATTTCAGCTTGGTGGTATTTCCTAACTCACCAATCCAATAAAGGTTTTTGTTGTGATGCAGTCATAATGTTGAAATGAGGTGTACTAAATGTCACTAGCACTATTTCTAACTGCTACCTTGCTATGCTAGAAAAGTAAGCTATCTGAGCAAAATTCTGCCCCTCCCAAAAAGAATGCTTTCAGAGAGTAAGCCATATTCATGTTTTATATTTCTCCCTAAGGTCCACTTTTTTAATTCACATATTTGCATCTAGCATTTAACCCTACTTAATACAGAAATGTATTAAAGAACTGTTCTGATAACTCTGCCTCAAAAACCTCTAAACTCTTTGACTCTAAAACAGTGTAGGCTGAAAGGTGCATGTATGTTAAAGCTGTTTTTATTGCCTTTCTTAAGTATAACTGGAATATGCTGGAAAGTTCTGCAAGTTCCATGTTGTAATACACAACAGCAGCACAGAGCCCAGATACACATCAGTGTTAATCAAATGCAGAATATACAGTACAGACACCAGACAATAAGCATACAGAACAATAAATACACATGCCAATAAAGTAATAGAGCAAAACATACATATGGAGCAATTAGACAGGACAGCAAGATGGTTAAAGGGCCTGTGATCAGGCTACGTTGGTGCATTCAGTGGCCTGACTGCCTCGGGGAAGAAGCTGCTGCAGATTCTGGTGGTGGTGGAAAGGATGCTCCAGTACCATCTGCCAGATGGCAGGAGGGTGAAGAGTCTATGACAGGACTGGCAGCCTTGCGGATGCAACACTTGTGGCAGGGGGTGTTGAAGGTGATCTTCTCAGCTGTCCTCACAATCCACTATCCTGTGCTTTGAGACTGTACAGTCCCTAGACAAGGAGACAAGGAGACTGGTGAAGGCTCTGCATTGCTCGCCTGTAGAATGTAACGAGAATAAAGGGAAGGAGGTTTGCTCTCTTCATTCACTCAGAATCCTCCAGAATTCTTCAAAGGGATTCAAATCAGGAAATCGGCATGTCGGCACCTGTGCCTCAGTAGTATTTTGATTGTATGTTTGGATTGTTTTCTTTCTGAGACATCCATCTTCTCACTTATCCTCAGCTGATGAGATCAAATTCTCTTATTATGTTATGTCCTGGTCTGTCGCTCTGTTCTTCAGATCTACTTCCGTTTACAGAGAAGCAGCTTTATGTCATTGTGCTCCCACCTTCATGCTTCACTGTGAGTGGTGTGTTCTGGAGATTATAAATGTATCAGTTTCAGCAAAACTGAATTATTATTGTTTCAACATAGTTTTTGTTTAAGCACACCAAATTCCAAAACAAATTGATTTGTCTGAATACAAGTTTTAGATGCACATCTCTGAGTTTACTGTGAGTTTATCATGGGGGTGAATTAATTAAGGTGGTTACGGTGCAGTTCTTTGGTTATCGTTCTCTTTGTAACTGTTGCTCCTCAGCCTTTTAATCTATCTTTGCTGTCCAAAGAAAAACGTTTGTCAGTTTTTGACTTTTTTGCATCATTTGATCACATGTTGCCACATTGCATGAACATTTTGTGATGAATGAACCAACAGAAATGCCCCAAAAAGGAAAGGAGTCTGGTTCCATTGACTTACATTACATGTTTTTATAGTATAGTATAGTTGTATTGTGTGATAGTATAAATCTATAATTGTTTTTATAGTGGAGATACTTGTTTTTACTTTAGACAGCGACATTATCCATCATCTCTTTCTAAGCGACTGCTGGCTTCTCTTATACCTTACCTAGTCAAAAGTCGAATACCAAAAGCAAAAGTGCCTGAAGTGTCTAGTTTCACCTCACTACGATCTAGTCTGTGAGTGGCATGAGTTCAAATATTACAACAGGGTTCATTTTAACAGACAGAGGGGTTCGTTGTAACAGTCACTTAAAGGACAATCAAAGCAAAATCAGTGTAAACACTGTTAATCCAGTACAATTCCAGACTATATTGCAGGAATGGACTTTTCTATTGTTTATTTTGGAAGACATGTAACACAGGTGATAAAAGTAACCCTGCTGTTTGGAGACTGTACTTTAGCCTGGCTCACTCTTGCTGTCAGTTATTTGTATACTTTAAAATGATGGAACGTTCCAGATACTAAGAGGGTGCTTAAAATAAAGGGCACATTCTGTGAGTAAAGGCCACTGCACATACTACCTCGAGCCCAAAAACCAAAATCGTTGTTTTAATGAAAGTACATGCACCAGTGATTACAATGACACACGAGAACACGGACAATGAAAAGAATACAGAAGAGAAACCTGTACAGAACAGCAAAATCTGTCTGTACTGTAAATGTGCTATGAAAACATGAGATGGCCAAAATCTAGTTCTATTCATACCTGTTTATGTACATTCATTATATGTAATGGCACAATTGGAGACTTTAACAATAGTTGCATAAATCAAGTTTATATGAGCCTTTTTTCATTTTAGCTTGACTAGCTGGGAAACAATGATAAGTTTACATTTATGGCATTTAGCTGACGCTCCTATCCAGAGCAACTTACAAAATTAATCTTATTACAGGTAGGCCAATGTAGTGGTAGTAGTCTTCCCCAAGGATTCTTATTGGTGTAACACAGCATAGTCACACATACCAGGATTCGGACCCAAGTCTTCCACATGTGGTGGTGACTGCCTGGCGTGTAGTGGTGTTATCTGCTGAACTACACCAACCACTACAGTGCACTACGTACATCTTAAGCCTCTTAATATTGGAGAATCCTGCTATTTGCTTCTGTGACAGTGGAGGCATAAGGGCTCAGGGAAACCACTGGACACATGTTAAATCGTGTAAATAGTAGTTGGAGCGTAGTTATTGTCCTTCATGTATGGCTATAAGTGACATGCCTGGTTGTTGGCTTATTTAGCCAGAACTGGTGGTGGTTCTCACTGCTGCCATGTCCAGTTAAAGAGTCTTCGGTTTCCCACGTCTTCTTCTTGACATGGACACTACAATATGCCTTTCAACTTTTCTGTATCAGTTCCAAAGTGCATTTCCCCAAAAAGACATAGATCACAGAACAGTAGCTGTAATATAGTTCTTCTGCTCCTGATTATTCATCCATTACTGTACAGGAGTAAACAGCCACAAGACTCGGACATGTTTTAAACTCATTGTTGAATACCAAGAACACTGACTTGTTTAAGCCCTGTTCTCTTTAATAATGAGCTCCAGGATTAAGCATCTTCAAGTGTTGTAGTTAAAAGTGGCGAAGCACAAGTGATAGAATTAGGCCCTTAGTTCAAGACATAAATATTCCAGAAAAAGCAGGTAAAACAATGAAATTTTTTGCAAAATGTTCATTTTTTGGCTATTCTAGATTAAACATGTGCATTTGAAGCTTGTAAAAGACAAGTTATATGTATATTTTACCTGCTTGGTTTTACTGTCAATTCCTAATTATGTTGTTGGTCAATCTGACACATTAGATCTCCTGAAGGGAGTCCTAACAATCATAATTTCCCATTTACCTCCTTCTGTTTTCTACCAAAGAAAAGGAACATTAATAAAATACCTGAAGGGTTTGACCATGACATGATCAACCAAAAACTGCAGGCATGTATTTCTTTATGGCACAGAAATCAACAAATAAATCCCAACAATAGGCCTACCATGAAGACGCTGAGGGTTCCCTACCGTTCACCACACACCTGCCTCAAACTGTATTTAGACATTTAGTATCTTAGTATTTAATCTCAAACAGACTTGCTTATGGGGCTTTAGACACTGTGAGATAAGTATGTAGCGGAGCTCATAACAAGTAGCAGCAGTTATTTAAAAGTCTGAATTTTTAGTTATCAGTTTCTATAGATACCACTATGTCACACAGTCTATCACTTTAAGTCAGTGCTAAAAAGCACCCAACACATGACCCAGTGTAGATCAAGAAACGTGGAAATAAAGGATGTGCATTGCATTGGTTGTGTCAAACATTATTCCTGCAATCAATATTTTGTCGTCTGTCATCACAGAATTGCTTGTATGAAATGAAACTTACCGGCTTCTAAGCCTCCTAACAAGTGGTCTATGGTTAGTGTGATTCTTAGAACGGAAGGCGGTTCCCAAAATATCCACAAGGGGGCAGGAGAGATAAAACAATGATTCCGCCATCGGAGTTTTGCAGAGACACTGCAAAACATAAGAACCGAGAGTCCATTACTATTAAGCTTGATGGAGAAGTGGGTAAAGAAATTGGAAGTGCTTGTTGATTGTATTTGTGTATGGCTTTCAATATTACAGTTTTGAATGAATCTGGAACTGGAGCCAGTAACTCAACTCAAATAGTCCAAAAGCTTTTGTGAAGTTTGCAGGCATTGTCAAAACCCATAAGCATGTAAATGCCAGGTAACAGTCTGTGACAGCTGCTTTATATTTTTGTACCACAACACAGTCACCGGCAAACCATTCTGATCTCCATCTAATTGCAAACCTCTACTGAATGTCAATTAACGTGCATCATTACAATATCTACCATCCGCTACTTGACTGCTTGCCTAAAACAGATAGACAGTAACTCTCCTGAGGTTCAGAGTCTCAGAGGTATCCCTTTAATGAGGAATGACGGTGATAGCTTTTTGATCCGGCTTGCTGATTATGCTTGTATATTAAATACAATTGCTGGCAAGCTGAGTGCCAGAACAGTTTTTTAGAATCCAAAAAAAAAAAAGAAAATAAAAAAAATAAATAAATAAAACCCTAAAAAAATCATATTATTGATCTTCGTAATAACATTATTCCACTGTGTGATTCCCCTGGGCACCGGTTGATAACAGCCAGCTTGCTTTACTCTGCAGCTAACTGTTATTACACTCATCATCAGAAGAACAGTTGTACAAATTGCTGCACCCAGAAGTAATCAACTGACCGGAATAAATCTGCCTGAAATGGATGAGCATGTGACATGAGCAAGGACGGACCTTATCACTATACCTAACCGACCCAACAGCCACAACTGTGGACATCCAGTGAGCAGTGATGGCCTTCATGAGTCATCCTGTTAGTGCCAGCATCATTGGCAGATGGCTGCATAATGCAGGACTACATACATGCAGGCCATTACAATAAGACTTCAATTGCAAAAGACTTCAATTGTGTTGTGCCAGTCTGTCATGGAGTGACTCGCAGCGGTGGCAGCGGGTCATCTTCAGTAACGAGTCCCGCTTTTGTCCGGCTGGACCAACGGAGCCGTGTGTTGAGGCATCGTGGTCAACGCCAAGATAAACGGTTTGTTGTCAAGCATCACACACATGGCATGGATTATCGCAGGACATCATTAGGAACCTCTACAACTCTATACCTAGATGTCTGCCATCTTTGAATCCTGAAAGATCAGACATGGAATCAAACCCAGCACCTCTTTGGTGTGGGGTGACAGTACTGAGGTCTGTTGTCATTGCACACATGCAGTTTTATTTCATAGTTATTAAGTACAGCTCTGTGGACTTCCCCTGAAGTGGTTATGGATTTTTAAGTAGGAACACAATATAGGAAATAGTACTTTACTAAACAAGACTGAGATTTTTTTAGTTTTTAAGCCCACTTTGGTAGAGAATCCAGACCTGAACCTAAACCTAAAATGTCAAGGCAATGGCAAAGAATCATACAGAGAGCATTCTGTTGACATGTATTGTAAGGGACAGGCCTACTTATGTTGTGTGCTGCTGCAAACCCTATTTTGCTGTCAACTGTGACCATTTTCTATGCAACTACATTTTAACATCCATTACAAGACCAAAGGACCAGTCACTGTGGTTTTGTGCTTTTGCCTCTGAATAATGAGGCACTTACTCCAACAGTCAGGAGGAAAATACCAGCTGTTTATTATTTAACAGTTTATCCAGTTTTGATTTTCTTTGATTTGGTATATTCATCTTGTCAGCCTACTGATTATTTCACACAGGATCGATTGTTGTTTGTTAGATTATTTGATGAACTAAAAAATCTCTGATGACCTAGTGTCATCCAAAAAACCCCTCCAACAACTCAGAGTCTATACAGATGACATTTTTGGCTAGTAAATATAATAAAATCTAAAAGTATTAGCCAAACCTGAATGCATCAGAAATATTGATATCCTCTGGCCAGAGTTTATAAGAAAGACATTGTTAAAGTTTCCCTATGTAGACTGCATTTCCCATATTCCAGCATCATACAGCCTTACAGCCTTATACCTTTAGAAGAGTGGCCAAACTGTACTTTGGGAGAAAAACACTTATAGCCACGAGTCATTGACAAAGTTGTTTTCGTCATTTCTGATACCATTTTGTCAAGGTTTTTGTTATTCGACCCTAGAAATATCAAATTATTATGGCCATATAATGACTATTTGATCATTTGGCTCAGTATGTCAAACAATACTATTCAGCTTCTTAAAATAATGACTTGTTCTCATATTTTCTAAGAATTTAAACCCATTTTTTGAAAAGGTCTCAAAAATAGACATAAAAAGAGAAAAGAAAATGTAAACAGGTCATTAATTTGAGATGAAAATCATAATAATGATGAGTCAGAATAAGGACAGACTACTGTCAGAGCCTGAGGTGGAAGGAGGTCCGAAAGTAAAACCAGACAGAAAAATGGCATACAAACAAAAGAATGTGATTAAAACTGGAGTTTGGCTGGTTGCATGTTAATTCTGAAGTGGTGTCTGTGTTGACTCTTACTGGAAACCCCTTTAAATCAGTCACCCCCACCAGCCCAAAACTGTAGTTAGTCAGTCATGATTTATAATCTGTCCTTAAACTCACTTTTAAACCTCCACTGTTTATATAATATGATCCATGAAAAACTTCACTTGTTCTGTCTTCATGTTTAGGAGGGAGACTTTGGTACATTACCCTTTTGGTAGCTGGACCACTTTGTCCATGGGAGTGTCTGGAGGAGACATTAAGTCAGGCAGCTGGGGGATAATTTGCTCCTGAAATTTGAATGCATGTTAACTCAGCCCATTGCCTCTCCTCATTTAACAAACTTCACTTGAGCTAATATAGGAAAAGAATGGCCCTTAAGATGATGTCAGGGAAAAGGGAAGGAGTGAGGCAAGTCTAGGCTAAAAACTATCTTGACAGCTGCAGGCTTGATCACGTCAGAGGTGATCTGTGTTCAGTCAAGTTTTATAAACCAGCGAATACTGGATGTATGAGTGGAGCATCTAAAACTGAAAGTAGAACCCTCTTGATCATGGGCCTAGTTATTCAGCTACCTAACACAAAAGTAGTATTTGAATGTTCAACCACTCCCGAATGGGCCCATATGGAATTCTGATATATGGCCATATATGCACCACATATATAATAAACGATATATACTCAAATTGTCTACATGTATGTAAGTATAAAAGTATGAAATATAATTATGTATGTACAGGGGTTGGACAATGAAACTGAAACACCTGGTTTTAGACCACAATCATTTATTAGTATGGTGTAGGGCCTCCTTTTGCGGCCAATACAGCGTGATTTGGGCAGCCATGGTTTTATGTTTTTTGGATACAATCCGGGTTAGCACCCGAACATCCCTTTCAGACAGCTTCCTCTTGCGTCCACAGGTAAACCTGTTGGATGTGGTTCGTCCTTCTTGGTGGTATGCTGACATTACCCTGGATACCGTGGCTCTTGATACATCACAAAGACTTGCTGTCTTGGTCACAGATGACGTGCACCAACAATTTGTCCTCTTTTGAACGTCACCCATAATGTTGTGTGCATTGCAGTATTTTGAGCAGAACTGTGCTCTTACCTGCTAACTGAACCTTCACACTGTGCTCTTACTGGTGCAATGTGCAATTAATGAAGATTGGCCACCAGGCTGGTCCAATTTAGCCATGAAACCTCCCACACTAAATTACAGGTGTTTAGGTTTCATTGTCCAACCCCTGTATGTAACATCACCAGAAAAAATAGTCACCTTGAATGTTTAAGGTGGTAGTAACTTTAGTCTCGTGCAGATGGTGTTGCACATATATAATTATTACTATTATTACTATTATTATTATTATTATTATTATTATTATTATTATTATTATTAAGAAGAAGAAGAAGAAGAATATCACATAACACATACACTCATTGTCCATTTCTTGGGCCAAACGTAAAATAGAGCTGCACGTTTTAGTTCTACAGTCCCTGTCTCTGCATGTTTTCATAGCCCCCTTTCACTCTGTTTTTCAGTGGTCAGGACCCCCACAGGACCACCACAGAGCAGTTATTATGTGGGTGGTGGATCATTCTCAGCACTGCCTCAACAGTGACACTGATGTGGTGTTGGTGTGTTAGTGTTTGCTGTGCTGGTGTGAGTGGATCAGACACAGCAGTGCTGCTAGAGTTTATAAACACCTCACAGTCACTGCTGGACTGATAACAGTCCACCAACCAAAACTACCCAGCCCACAGCATCTTGTGGGCAGTGCCCTGTGACCACAGTTGAAGAACTAGAGGATGACTAATACAAACTGTGCAGTAACAGACGAGAATGGACAGTGAGTGGGCCCTATGCAGCACTGATGTGTTTGATCGCATCAGTGCAACATAAACTTATACTCCACCGACATGTCATTGTTGTACTGCAGTGCTGAGAATGACCCAACACCACCCTGCTCTGTGGTGGTCCTGTGGGGGTCCTGACCACTGATGAACAATCACAACTTTTGTAATTCCCATACATCAGATTTATTTATCTATTATAATGCATGTATGCTAATGGTAACTGTCCAGCTCCTATGATCATTTAGACATTACCTACCACTGCCAGACCACCAGCCAAGTTACGGGTACTTGCTGTGAAGAACTCTTGTTCTACTTAACATGCTGAAACTTGTGTTTAGGGATTTTTTCCATCTGTTGTGAATTAGCATTATCCACAAGGTTAATTTTGTGAAAATGAACTAATTTACACATATCACTGGTGCCAAGCTTCTTAAGGGTGGAAAAAGACATATTGTCTGCCAAGGCATTGGTCTCTCCCTTGTTAAAATTCCTTGCCATGGTACTTAATGGAAATCCAATTTTCAGAAAGGGCATTTTAAGATGTATTAACACACTCAATTCCACAGGAGAGAGATTAAGAAGTGCTGTTTCTGTGTAGGTATTCAGCACCTCTCTATTTTCTGTTCTCCCTCCCTCGTTTGCTCTCTCTCTCTCTTTCTGGATTTTTGGCTCAGAAAGAGCTCAGAGGACCCCTGCAGCGCAAACTTCCTAGCAGTGGACTCCATTGTCTAGCCCCTTCTTATTGAGCTGCTACTTTGTGTTTGGGCTTCTGCTCTCTCTCCCTCTCTCTATCTCTCTCTCTATTCATTTCATAATGTCAACCTCTGTGGGGTCCGTAATATTCCAGCTCTTTTTGCCTTAAACAAAAGGTAATGCTTTGTTTTGTAGTCCCTTAAAAGAGTAGGCTCAAAAAATATTTAGCCCTTTAAATTCTTGCTCTTCTTTTTGGTAGAACATATTTTGAGTTACTATATTTTAATAAAGAAGGTGTTGAACTTAATTCAACCTGACTGTGACATCTCTACCAATTGGCAGAGGTATGGTAGTTTAAAATATCCACTATAGGAAGAAGATAAACACATTTTTTATTGGCATATTTAGTTTCAGAGGTTTTGATGAACACAATTATGTAACTTTATTCAACAAAAAGAATACTATGAAGGGTAAAATTATTCAAAATAAAAATACATGCATTGCCAAATTGTTTCTTTCTGCTAAAAGTCTGTGCTTTGCCTATTTTAGAACTGGAGCTGTCAGTCTAATAGAGCTAAGTAATTCTGGAAGTAAATATTCAACCAAAAGACGTATGCCAGAATATTGATTTTAGAAAATGCTAAATTGTTATAGAAATTAACATATTTACACATTTAAACCAAAATCAGTTTAGCTCTGTTTTCGCTTGTCTTGTACCAAATGATGCAATATTTTGCAAGAAAGTGATTTTGGCTATCATAAATGACTGTCTCTTCTGTTAGCTAATTTTATTAGTAAGGCCTACTATGTCCTAAATCACAACAACTTATCTGTGTAACCTGATGTGAGGTTTAGGGAGGTAATGGCATGTATTTATGGAAACTGTTTGGTGGACCACTGACATCTAGTGTTGATGCAACATTAGCTTTGAAGCTCCAGCTCCAACTAAAGCAGCCAAATTGGAATTAGCGAAAAGTGGAAAATCATGTAAACACTACTTCAACAAACTGTCTCTTTAACTCCCCCCCTCAAATTCATGTTCTCCTTCACAAATTAAGTCCTCATCAGTGCAAACCCACTGAGAAAGAACCAGCACCGTGGATTAATAAATTAAAGTATAAGACTGTTTGACCCCTTTCACTTGCAGTGTTTCAGTCCTGCATGAATGTGCACATCCATGACCATGATTTATAAGGGGGGACCAGAATTTGGGTGCATATTTTTCCGATGTGCCCCCACATTGTGCTGAACTTTTACGCTAACTGGAGGTTCCAAGGTTCCTCAGTTTTGCCATCTACTGATCTACTGCTCTGAAGTATTTCCAGACAGGGCAGATCACTCTTTCTGTGGGCAAGCTGGGTTGTGAACTCTCTGCCAGCATAACCACATGTTGCTGTTGCTGAATTATTTGCTCATTTCGGCTTGGCCAACATTTCATTTTAAAATCATGAAAGTAGCAATATGTGACTGTGAGATCTTGGGAAGCCGAGGTGCCATGGGACCGCTGCTATTTTTTCTAAACTGAATGTTTCATATATCATAATTGGACGTCTTGTTGTTAAATATATACACTCATCATCAAAAAAAAAGTTACACAAAAGCTTGCCCTCAGAAAAACTAAAAGGGATGGAATTTGGTGGATAGCTTTGATACAGTAAGACATGCAGTGAATCAAATTTAATGCTTAGCTGTACTTTTTTAGCAAGGATGGGCTTCATTGCTGTATCTGACTGACCCAACATCCACAATTCCAGACATTCAGCAAACACTGATGCCTTCACTGAGTCATTCTGTTAGTGCCAGTACCACTGGCAGACAACTGCACCAAGCAGGACTACCAGCCCACAGGCAGCGGGTCATCTTCAGTGATAAGTCCCGCCTTTGTCTTGGTGGAGACGACCAAAGAATCCATGTGTGGAGGCAATGTAATCAGCACCAAGATCATCAGTCTAGTGTCACTCCACCTCCACCTCTACCTCAAAATCTGAAGGAACCTCTACAACTCCATGCTGAGACATCAGACATGTTGCATTAGCAAACATGGCGGTCCAACACCATACTAAGTGACACTACTTCTGTGTGTGTAGCTCAATTAATATTGCCCATATCAGTCTAAATTTATTATCATTTATTATTCCTGGTAACTTTTATCTCCCATGGCAATACAACACTTCCTTCTGAGTACAACTATTCTTTTGATGATGAGTGTATCTATAAAGGTATTTACAAGCTCTGTTATCTAAATATATAAGATAAAAGCAGTGGCGCCTTCGCCGTTGAAAAACCAACACAAAGGACCTGCCAATGCTGCCACCAAGTGGACAAAATGTTCATTGTTGGCAGAAACTGTTTTGAAGAGTTGCATGCCTAAAAAGCAAAACGCAAGTCACTCCTGGTCATTATACCCTTGCATATTCAAGCTATGTTTACATTTTCAATTGTCTAAATGTTGCATTAACCATGTTTGCGTTTTACCTTAAGCTACAAATAAATAATTGTTCAAGTTTTGAGGTCATATAGGTGATTCTATGCTAATAAAATATTGTGCATATAGTATACTACTAGTACTCATATACCTTCAAATATTTGAACTAATGTTACTTCATATAACTACCTGCTAATCAGATCATTTCCTGCTTAAACACACCTTTGCAGTGCCATTTAGTTGGACAGGTTCCTTTGGAGTTTGTACCTTAGATAATTTCTTGGGTATTTCATGTAATTTAGTTCCACTAGTCTTGGTATTCCCCATCAAACCAACCTCATCACCAACTACCTCAGACTGACACAAAGTATTAGCACATAATGCATTAACACATAGCATATTAATAACATGGTATCAAAAATGAAGCTTGGAACAATGCCATGAAAAACCACTATTAGCTCCTTAAAGATAATTTACAGTGGATGCTTCCTTAAGAACTTTTGTAAATGAGATAAACAGGCAGGAAGAACCTATTCCAAAGATTTAAAGAACCTCCAGATGATGGCTTTTCCTAGAGCAAAAACACGCATCCAATCCAAGAACCTTTTAGTAACCTTTATTTTCAAGAGCGTAATACCATTCCCAGGTTTCCTCCAGGCTTTAAAAGCTAAAGCTCAGGCTACCCTAGAGAGATAGCCGCTGTTTGACGGAGCAGAACCAAAGACCCTCGGCTTCATCTCTAAAGCAGATTCAGGTCTCGTCTCAGGCATGCTGCTAATGGGACTGAATGGAAGGGCCATATGGGGATGATTAAGGATGACTGGGCAGCAAATGATGCTGTATGTCAGATTTCTAGGTCCTTCCGAGCTTTTCTGCAGAACTACAACTTTCCCATTTCAGAAATTTTATGGTTATTATTTTACTAATCCCTTTCATGCCTCACTGCAGCGTGACCCAACTGAGTGCTGAAACTCATGCTGTAATTTGAACCGTATGCAGAGTGGACAGAGTTGAAAAAGTGGGAGAATTTCTTCCGTCTGCCTGGAGACTCCCCACTTCGCCACAGTCCCTGGCCTTTCGCACTTCCCTTAATGAGCCTCAAGTCTCTTCCTCTGTGAGTCACTGTTTCTCTCCCACTTTTCTCACTTTCTTTCTCCTGTCAGTCTGCTGCTTCACGTCCTTCATAGCCAGGGGTCAGGAGCCGCGAAGCTGGAAGGTGTCGTGAGGGGCCATAAACTTGAAAGAGCCCTCATCTTCCTGTCAGACGTACAAGTGCTGATAGGGTGACAAGGTTTAAAGGGGTAGTTTGGCCAAAACATCTAATTTACACCCTTTTTTTAACCCTTATCTCAAATGGAGTCGACCAGCCAAGACTTGTTTAGCGTCTGAAGTGTGTCTGAAGTTTTATTCTTTGGCACTCAAGCTATGGCATACTAACATGGCTAACATATGATGAACGCTTATGTCCACCCAAATGCAATGACGTGAAGCTACATGACTAAATCATCATGCACCTGGGCCAAACCATGTTCTTAAGTGATCTTAAATAGAGTTGCTTATGTGATAACAACCCAACACATATATCTTATTGTCCCGAGACAATATACTCTTGAACATTCCTCATTTTATTCAAATGCACATTTATCAACTCCTCTAACATTGAACACAGTTGAAGTATATTATCTCATTATATATTTAGAAATGATAGTCATCCCAACTAGATTTAAGAACATTTCACTTCACAAGATTCCATTTTTGCGGTGTTAAAGGTGTTTGTAGCTGTTTGCTAAATAATCATTTATGGGAATAAATCCAGGGTTTTTCGACCTGTGGGCTGTGGGCTTTGAGGCATCCTCTAACGGTCTGTGAACTTGTACTCAGGTGAAGGCAGTATTGTACCAAATCACAGTCTATATCATACATTTCTGTTCGTTTTTTCTGTAAACCATCCCCTTCACAACCATCACTGCAATTATCAGGTTTTAAATATAATATATAATATAAGATCTATAAGATCTAATGTAAGATCTTTTCACATTTTAGTGTAACTATAAATATTACTTTCTGTGGAACTGAAATTGATGAAATGATCTTTATCATCAAATGATATTTAAAACCAGATAATTGCAGTGATGTTAAAAAAAGGGGATGGTTTAAAGAAAAAAGTTCTAATTCAGTTCAGTTTTAATTCTTGCATCTGCATTGTATTTAAAAAGGCTGATTATAGTTTTCCTAATAGCAGCTATGCTTTGTAGAAATAAACAAGTTGGCCCTAAAGCAGAAAGGGTTGAGAATCCCTGATCTAGTCAAAATAATCACCTATTTTCTTGAATTTCTGATGTTTTATGTCCAAATATTAATATTATTTTTTTAGAAAAAGTATTGGTTATTACTTTCTGATGAAGACGTTTTTCTAAATTCGTCATTGTTCAAGATCAAGTCTATATGATAATATAATGGTTCGCAGTTTCATATATATCATCTTTATTTTGTTATGTTCAGATGGTGATATGACCATGAATTACCACAAATATGTAACTGATGATTTGTTTAAGGTGGAGTAAAAATGCATGTGAGATGTGATGAGGAAATAAAATTCAATGCAACTATGTGAGTTTGGCTTTGATGTTACCCAGTCTAGTATTGACGAATACAATAGGCAGTGTTTATTACATCTGTGATAAGCCTTCAGTTTGTTCAGTTTTACACTCATCAAAAGAATAGTTGCACTAGACTGGAATGGGCGATATTTATTGGGCTACACATGTATGTGTTCAATATGACGTTAGGCCGCCATGTTTGCAACATGCCAGATGTCTCGGCACAGAGTTGTGGAGACTTCTAATGATGTCCTGTGATAATGCATCCCATGCAGCTTGAATATTCTCACACAGTTTCTGCAGATTTCGTGGTAAAGGTAAAGTGTTAATAGCTTACAAATAGCTTTCCACACATTTTCAGTCGGGGAGAGGTCTGGGATTGCGACTGGCTATTGCATGTTCAAGGCAAGCTCTTGAGATGGCACCAGTATGCAGACTAGCATTGTCCTGTTAAGTGTGCCTTCAAAAGGTAGGGTCACCTGTCGCAGGACCTCTTTAACATAAGGTTGGGCTACGCCTGTAATGAAGGCCAAAGAATGTCCAGCATCATTTGAAATTGCACCCTACACCATGACACCAGGCCTTCTGGACGTGTGATGCGGTACCACAAACAATTCATCTTGGCACTGACCACAGTTGCTCCACACACAGATTTGTCGGTTGTCTCCACCAAGACAAAAGCAGCAGCAGCACTTGTCACTGAAGAGGACATGCTGGGTGATTCTATGACAGTCTGGCATGACACCATTGCAGTCTTGTCATTGGTGACACTCATACGGTGTTAAGGGCAGTCATTGCAGTGGTCTGCATGCACAGCCAAGCGTGAAACTTGAATCATTTGCATGTCTCACACTGTTAAACCTATCCAGCAAGTTTCATTTCTGTCGGTGGCTTCCTTCTGGGTGCAGCTGTTTTTACTACTGATGAGTGTACTTGCCAAGTTTAACATATTGGAAAAAAGATCTAATAAAATGAAACAGAAAATTTTAAAAATAATTTTTGCTACTTATGTATTCATTTCACTCAAAAGGCTTTCATTAAACTTCTATGCAGGTTTATAACGTGTGCTAAAATGGCACTGTTTGAAATAATGGTGCCAAAATGAATCTTGACATGAGCATGGTTTTAGAAGAAACCCATATGTGTGTTCTGTTTTAGGTTCTCCATAAATGCTTCCTCAGATGGCTTTCTTTTGAGTGGCTCTTAGGGGAACCAGAAGAAGTTCTTTTATTAAATTGCTCCAAAGACCCCTTTTTGATCAACTACTCGTTGGATAAGTAGTGCACTTTTTGCCAGACCATCATTTTAAACTGGAATTACATGACACAGATTCTAAACAGAATGTGTTCTATGTTTGCATATCATTTCCATATGCCATCATTGAGAGTCTGTAATGATTTTAAATGAAGTGTGAGTAGAACTACAGAGGACGAAACATGGAGGTTTAGAAAGGGTTTTTGGGGACGGGGTGGTGGGGAGTGGGGGGGCAGTGGTGGCCTGCAAATGAACCCATGTGGGACTTAACTCAACGGGGTCATCCCAAGTTCAGGTCTTTCCCTTGCTGACTGGGTGAGCGGCACAGGCCGCTGGTAGAGGCCTTTGGCCCCGGCAGGGAGCCCTCCTGAGCCCTGTAACACAAACCTATTTGCTGCAGGCCACGGTTGCAAAAATTAAGGGGTGATGGTGGAGGGGGTCCCTCTCGGAGATGTAGGAGAAGGGCAGGTCATGGTGAGGAGCCGAGAGAAAGGCTGGGAAAGCAGATTACCTCCACAGATGAGTTACAGCCACTCATTTGGGGGTGTGGGGGGGTTACATAAGACGCTACTCTCAAACGTCCAACATTTCCCAGACCTTTAGTTTTGGACTTGTAATGGAACGTTCCAGCCTTGCTGGAATGTCCCGAATGAAAACTTTCCTTTCTAAGTGATCAAAACAAACTGGAAAAAGCAGCTTTGGATGAGATTTGCCCCAAGCGAAAGCTTCATTGCAGCTCTACATGTACTGGCTGTCAAAAGTTTGTGGACACATTTTGGAATGTAAATGAACACGTTCTCTTTGTTTGGCTTGGTTTTGGTGGTTATATAGTCTTTCTTTTATTTTTATAAATTATATGTGTGTGAAGACCCTTACAAAGTCTGAATTATTTTATTTAAATTTAATCTAGTTTGAGGTTAAATTACATCAGGTGTTTTCCTAAGAGTGTATCTCCAATCATTAAGAGATCTTGATTTTTTTTAAAAGCACCCAGCATAATGGCTACAGTGAAAGATTAAACTTCAACTTTACAAGACGTACCTTTGTCCTAGCCTTCACTGTTTCCTGGCATGAAAAGGCTTTTACATGTAATTCATACTTCTGGAAAGATATATCCAGAAGTGATTTAGGGGCTGGCCTTATATAGCCCTAAATCTTGCTTAGCAATCTAACTGTAAGCTTTGGGTAAGACTTGCATCTTGTTACACAACATTGACATATCCAGGCCATCAGCATACAAAATGTGTTTGCCACGTGTGCTATTGATGATCTGTCAGGACATCAAACATTAAAAGGTTTGTATCATAGGACATTTACCACACGTTGATTGCATGGTTATGTCAAACTTATGTAGCATAGTTCAAGCAAAGTGTTGCCATAATATATTCACTATAACCATGGATTTTCAGTCCCATGACACTTTATATCAAGCTACTTCTAAAACATTAAACATAAACATTTCTTAAACCAATCAGGGTTGAGTCTATTTTTGGTAACATTTGTGGGATCGATGATATATTTTTTTTTAGCTTTGAAATAAAGCAAACAATAAGGTGGCGGTGATTGCAGTAATGTATTTACTGCTATGAAAGCTTATTGTTCTAGAACTTAAACTTCTATGAATAAAGAATCCTATGATTTCTTTAATCTTCTTGGTAAAATAAAACTTGATTTCTTCTGTTTAGATATTCATTATTAACATCGTGCGCAGACCAATAAAGATGAATCTGAATGAACAATGCTGCCATAAAACAAGTTAGCCATTGTTTCATTTATTAGGTTTTGTCTGGAAACCTGTAGAAGTTGAATGTGAGACAGACCCAGTATAAATTAAACCACAATGAGTTATACTGGGGGTATAAAACCAAAGCCCACATATAACTATTTTAAGCTATGGCATGTTTTCCTTACTTAACTAAACTGCTACCAATAAAAATCAATCATTATTTGTAATATTAATTTATTATTGTTACGTTTATTTGCATCCATCTTTTTTCTGTTCATGTCCCGTAACGCATCAGAAAAGTTTGGCAACTCTCGTCAAGAACCTGTTCATCCATATGGAGAAGGAGACGGCTGTGACCTCTCCTGAGACGAGACGGATGGGAGACAGTCAATGATTGGACACACCAGGAGTCAAGGGAGGCCCTCAGTAATCTGGCAGTTTGCACAGGCAGGTCTCAGCAGGGGTCTTTTGATTGGATAAGTGGTCCCTCCCATTATGACAGGAGCAGGACAGTAATAGTGGGTGGTGGTGGGGAGTTAATGAGATGAGTGGTGGGCTAATTAGGGACAGCGGGACCACTGCTATGACATGACTGGAGACTGCAGTTTTAAAACATTGTAGAAGTTTTGGAGTGTACAATTTCAAGCTAAGGTTCTTGACTTAAATGTACAAATGTAGGGGAAATGGCAAAACCATTTTAGATTAAAAAAAGTCATTCGTGTTCACAATACAACTTTACAAATGGATATTTAACGAGCCATCTGCTTAAAGATTCTTTAGGGAACTAGAAGCAGTTCTTCAATGGCATCATTCCAAGGAACCATCTATATTAGAGACTGAAAGAGTCATTCTGATCCTATAAAGAAGCATAAAAAATATAACACGTTCTCCATCAATATGGAGAACATTTCACCATATAAACAACCATTTAGGCACGAAATGGTTCATTATGGAGCATGTGGTTTTGAATAGAGAAGCGCTTGAGAAACCAGTCTTTTATTGTAGTTTTGACATAAACAATGATGTGATAGTTATGTTTTCAAAATGTCTACAAGGAAAAAGTTGAGTGTCTTCTGGTCTTGTGGGGAAAAAAATGATAGTGATTAGCAGGAACATGCCTGGAACAATGTTAATAATTATAATAATAAAGGTAAGCCCTTTCTTAATCATATTCCTAAACTAGCTAGCTTTATTAGCTGGAACCTGGAAATGTTTGCATTTACTGCACGTAATATTACATATGGAACACACAAATGTTTTGGAGAAACATTTTCAGCCATGCTAACTTACATTACATCCAGGGCTAGCAGCACTCTTACTATCTGCTGGACAATGCAGCTGAGCATAGCATCACCCCCTACCTTGAGCCCTGCTTTCATGAATCACTGGACTCGTGAAATTTCACACTCAGTTTGTTCCCTCACAGTTCTTTTCCCTTCCACCTTTAGCCCAGAATCTCTCATGGCTGTGTCCAGACCTTCTCATTACGAGATCACGTCTGGCCCGTTGTTTTTGGCCTACAGTTGGTTTAAACGCCTGAAAGGTTTAGGTGCAAATGAATGTTAACATTATAACAAAGAGATAAAAAACATGGGCTTTGACATTAACAAGTTAGTACCAGCAAAAATATTGTTAGATTGTAGTTTTACAACCTCAACATTTACAACATCACAGTTCTACAACCTTTAGATCTTAAAGATAGGTCTTGATGGGTTCTTTAGGGAACCAAAAGTGGTTCTTCTATGGCATCACTACAAACAATAACTTTTTACCAGCTGTAATCAGTTGCAGCTTATTGGGTTTTCCATCAGGGTTGGTATGAAATGGATCATCACGTTTAGGGTTATGTCAGGGTTAATCAGGGTTATGATTCTTACTTTATGGCCAGTGCTAATGCTTATGTCAATACTGTAAAAGGCTTCCTTGAATGCAGCTTTCACATGGCCACATGATTCTGTTTCTGTAACTGCTTCAGGCCAAGGAGATGATGGTGATGACTCAGAACAACAAGGCAAACAGACAAATTTGACACATGTGTTTGCTATACTGAATAACTTTCTAATTATGTCAGGAAGTTGCACGAAAATCTTGGAGAAAGCTCCTGGAGATACATTTTAACAGGTTTATGGAATATTTTAGTCTACTACAACACATTACTGCTTAATAAAGTACTCACTTCCTTACTTGGTTCTCCCTGGCCTTCTCTTTGTTCGTTTCGTTGACTGCACTGGTATGGTCTTGCTTTGTTAATACTGAATAGTTTGCAGCATCAAGTTACTGTTCAGAACCAGCTATGTTTTTGCAGGCAGGTCAGCAAGGGCTTTGAAATAGATTGCATGCAGACACTGACCTGAACTAAATCAGGACGTGCATGCAAATGCTGGAACACGGAGATGGCATCTAAGCCTTTGTTGAACTTGCTGGGACGTTTCTTCCTAGCCTCAGCTTGAGTTTGTGTTAACACAGTGGGTCTGGTATGTGAAACAATTTGTTATGCATTTGTGCGTCTGTACTTGAACTGGCTCGACAGAGATGGATTTCTTCTTCTCTCCCTGTCGTCCAACAAATGGGGGTGGGGGTGGTGGAGAAGATGAGCATTGGGTTCTATTTAATGCAGTGTTTTCTAAAGATGTATATTTATGATCAAAGCCATTCTAAACACATTCAGTGATGCTGAGATGTGGTGACCGGTCCAGAAGCTTCTTCGTTTGATAAGGAAATGTTTTTGTTTGGCCCTCTTGATACACTTTTAGATCCATAGCGTTGATTTGTCCCACAGTGGACGGATGGATAGAAACACCTGTGGATATTTTTTTAAAGCTGAGGGATAAGTGGAATGTGTTTTTCTACTATCTCTCAAAGATGAAAGCTTTAAGTACTGTTTATCTGACAGTTTTAGTGGTCTACCAGGTCTCGCACTGCTGTTATGAGTCATATTTAATCTTTTCCAGGTCCAGTTTTGTAAACATCTTGTTTTTTATCACTCATTTTGCTGCCTTTCGCTTTGCTAATATAAATTGAGATGATTTAATCTGAAATAATAATGAATAGTTTGTATTAGACCAATTTTCCTGGAAGTAAAAGCAACTATTATACTGTAAGTGCTCTAGTAAATGTAGAAGTGAATAGTTAATGACTGGTACAATGTATTAATAAGATAAAACACTTGAGTAATGGTTTAAACAAGATTTTTAAAATTGAAAAGGTGAAGAGAAATAACAAGGTTAAATAGTAAGTTAAATCTAAAAGAATTGATGTTTATAAAGAAAGAGAAAAGCGGTATACTTGAGATATATTTCTTTTGTATATTTGGAAGGGAGAGAGCAGGGCATTGGGTAAGGGACTATGAGGAAAGGGAGGGTGTGTGTGCATGTGTGTGTGTGTGTGTGTGAATGAAGGACCTCCTGGTGAACCGCTCAGTCGCGAGCCGGGTCATGGGGGAGGCTGTCAGAGCGTGCCTGAAACAGAAACCCGCGAGTTCAGCCAGAGTTCACACCGCAAAATGTGTGCGATCTGCCAGGACGTTCCAGGACGTTCTCTCTTTCAGACTCAAGCGTTCACACATACAGAGGAACTTCTGAGATAAGAGTGACTGGCATGTCCTTGAATGGCTTTTTAACCCTTTTTTAACTGGAACTTTAGGGATCATGTATTAACCCCTTAAACTGTATGCTTCTTATTATTGCTTATTATCTACATATTCAATAAGTGTAACATGTGGGTATATAAGTTATATAGAGCCATTTTGGTAAGGAGTGATTAATGTAAGCCCTTACAGTTAAATCTTAACTTAAATACACTATTTTGGTAACTACTACAAAATTAATCTGTAAATTACAAAGTTATTATAGCTCCATACAAACTCTAATTGAAGTTTCACAGTTCCAGTCTAGCATTTTCAGCCTTTTTACTGGATAGCAGGGGTCCTTAGCCCTCATAGTTTAAAGGGTTAAATAACATTATGCAGCCAGTACTATCAGGTAAAACCAAATGACTACTGTATCAAGTGTCAGGTTTTCTGTTCCTTTGCATGTCAAAGAAAGAAACACAGAAGTAAACATACCACCAGATCACATGCTACAAGGTCACATTCGCCAGTGGCAAATTCACTGCCGTCATACTTCAGCTCAATGCATGTTCTCACCACGAGAAGTACAGACTGCTCAGGGAAAGAAAATAAACCAAAGAGAAGGTTTAACTTTGCACAGAAATGAAGAGGTGCATTGTATACACATAATGGTGCATTCAGTAAACAGCCTTGAAGATAAAGAGTGCTGGGTTCTGTGTTGGTATGGTTGAAAAAGTGTTCACTGTGTTTGAGAGAGAGAGAGAGAGAGAGAGAGAGAGAGAGAGAGAGAGAGAGAGAGAGAGAGAGAGAGAGAGAGAGAAAGGCCTTGTGGGAAAACTGTCTGCCTGCTCTCATTCAAGACTGCCTGGCCTATTGTTAAGCCAAGAGCTTGACCTGAAGTTGAACCCGATTGTAAGCCTGGAGTGGCTCAGGCCATGACTGAGGGAGGATGGGTCTCAGCGAGAGTGATCAGCTTGAGTAAAAGAACTTGATAGTAGTTCTTCTTCTTCTTCTTCTTCTTCTTCTTCTTCTTCTTCTTCTTCTTCTTCTTCTTCTTCTTCTTCTTTCTCTTCTCTTGAATAGAGTTGCTTCTGCATGAAATCTATATGTCCTGATCATCAAAATGTTGTGACAATAGCAATTCAGATGAGGAAAAGAAAACAATTTAAGCTATTAACTCTGTTATAGTCTTTTTCTGTGTTATTGCAATGCAAATACATAATAATTGCCTGTTTACTACATAATTACATTACAATTTACATTATAAACAGGCATAAATCAGCATTTCTGATTGTTTTCTGTTTGGTCATGAAAAAAAGGTAAAAACATGCCAACAATCTACATTTCCTGCAAGCCTGTCTCATTAATCTTTCATCAAATTCAAGGCCAGAATAAAATCTTACTTTCTACTTACCAGTGTATATATGGCGATATCTGCAGCTATTCTATTCGTGTTTCTAATGGCAAGAGCTGGAAAAGATCTGTGTTTCATTGCTAAAGAGACTGCTGCTGGACTCCTCCCTGTCTCCTCTCCTGGAGGGCCGGCGGCTGTGGCCGTGAAAAGCAGCCCCAGCTGTGGCCACCGGCGCCAGCACGGCCCGGAGGAGGAAAACCCGACAACTTCTAAACAATCCAGCCTTTGTGAAACTACTGGAAGCCATCAGCCAAAAATCAAATGACCGTAAGACGCAGATATAAGCCAGATGTGGGGATTCCAGGGCCTCGCTCCAGCATGGTCCAGCCCAACTAAAGCTCATCGCAGTCCAGCCTAGTGGTGGCAGCCAGGGAGAAGGTCATGCAGCGGGTACTTCAACACTTGCGAGAATGAGACACACTCCATGAAGCTGAACTCATGTGAGATGACCTCTGAAGACAGCTCTGGAAAAAGATGGAAATACCAGCTGCCAAGAAATCAAATCCATATAAGTGCAGGGGTATCGGTTTCGCTGCAGGACACCCTAAGTTCAATTCCTGCTTCTTGGCTTCTTGTCGGGGATTAGACCTTTGATAAATCTCCCTTAATATGCAGTGCTACACCTTCCTGAAGTCATTTCCTGTCATTAAAAGGTGCTGTAAATTCAGGGATATTGCACTGGGGGATAATGCAATCGGAATTCCCTACACCATAAAGTCGTAGAGGTACGGATCGCCAAGTTTCATTTCCGCTGCTGTTAAAATCAATGACCGAGTGATGACAGAAGCGTTACAAATTCCATTGGTCATCCAATGAATCAGAGGTAGTTGCACCATACAGTTGAAAATGACATGGAAAATTTTTTTAATTTGTGAAGTTTACTGCATGAAGTGGCCTTATTTCTAATAAAAAATGCCCTACGGTAATTCCTTAGAAATTCTTAATGGTGTTCCACTCATTTGTTGCATTGAACGTGACAATAAACAATTACACACCTCCTAAACAGGGACAGTCATCGCAGCATCTGCAGCATGTTGCTGATTTTTAGTAAAGAGATTATAACAAGCTTTGGTCTAGATGACAAGATAATGTCATGTAAGTGGTGCTCAGGCCAGTGTTTGGCGTCCTCAGAGCGGTTCTAAGGCAGCTCATTTGTCACCTCTTTGGCTAATTACCCCACAGTGTGTGAACCCCTGCCTCTACGCATGACCTCTCACTCCCAGGTGTTGAACCACCGATTACTCTTCCCAGTTTTTCAGCTTCTGTGCGGCTCCACTGCTCTCAGGGCCCGACTGTGTGTTTGTGTATTGGCTAAGCCACTAAGGATTTATTCCCTAAAAGAAGCAGACCACCACTTTGCCCCTAAAAATAAAGGCCTGTCACTGGATCTTTGCATATGATCCATAGAGAAACCTTTTAATTAGCATAGAATCTTTACATAACAAGTACATTAATAATAAGGCTGTTTAGGGAACCTTAATCTCTCCAAAGAACTTCCAAAGAAATTGTCTGTTTCTTTTATTTTCAGAATATGCAGGATTTTAGAAAGTCATTTTCCTTCTTAGATCATTTTCCGCATCTTGTGGATGTTAAATATCCAAGAATCTTGTATTGCAGGAACAGAAATGTAGAAGGACATTTCTAATGTAATATCTGTTAAGGGAACTTCTCAACACAAACACTCAAACAAAAAGTTAAGTATATTATATGCACTATGTGAAGCATGCAACCGAACATATACAGTATCTTAGAATGTAACTTGTAAGTTTACTTAATAAGTAAAGAACATTAATATGGAGCTGCTATGGATGTTTTCCATTACTAACCACTCACTGAAACTTTCTTTCCGCCAGCAGTGACATATCTAGAAGGGCTAGAATGAGGTTTTACTCATGGAATTGGTCCCATCCACTGAAAATTAAAAATGTGATTGGTTGTTTCCACTGTCATTTCTTAAACGTTAGACCTTTATGACACGGTGTGACACCGTCCCTTTAAATCTATTATTGTTTATTTTTAATTTAATGTCACAAGACACGTCTCTGTCCAATAAAATAAGGGGAAGAAGTGAGTACATTTTCACAAGGGGATAGAGCAAGTTTTAAAATTGAAAAGAGTAATTACATTTACGGCATTTAGCTGACGCTCTTATCCAGAGCGACTTACAAGGTTAATGATTACAGGTAGGCCAACTAAGTGTTAGGAGTCTTGCCCAAGGACTCTTATTGGTGTAGCAGAGCATAGTCACCCAGACTGGGATTCGAACCCCAGTCTCCCACACGTAGAGGTGGCACTCTGAGTAGTGGTGTTACCCACTGAGCTACACCAACCACACAATATTGTGTATGTGTGTGTTCATTTTCAAAAAAATAAATGTGATTATACCTAAATAAATCATGATGGTTGTGAACCCTTGTAGCATGTTGTTGCCTTGAGGCAACAATATGAAATTCGAATACCTCTTACTTTAATTGATCATTTTTTCTTTAAAATAATACAATTCTATGCCATAGAAGGTCACAGTTTAATTTCACACATTATGCCTTCAAACTCAGCTCCTGAGGACCTAGCCTGAAGAAAATGTAGCTTGGCAGTATCTATATAGACACCACAGCGATAAAAACCTTGACTGGACTATTTTTCTTGGAGCACTTGAGACATTTCGCTTTCTTTTGTGTCTAACCAAAATATAATAACACAAGATTAGCACTCCAATACTTGCAGAGTATAAATCAAGTGTGATGATGTAGTATTGAGTAATGATGGAGTAACAATGTTGACATGCTACATGCTATTGCATCTACACTCACCAGAAGAATAGCTGCACAAATAGCTGCACACAAAAGGAATCAACCAGAAGGAATGAAACTTGGTGGGTAGGCTTGACATTATGAGACATGCAAATGATTCAAGTTTCACGTTTGGCCGTGCCTGTGACATAAGCAAGGACATCCCTTATCGTTGTACCTGATTGTCCCAACAGCCAGGTTGGTTGGTATTCAGCGAGCAGTTTTGCCCATCCTGTTAGTGCCAGCACCATTGGCATATGTTACATACCATTACTGTCAAAAAAGCCTTTGTAACTCTGTCTTTGGTTATGAAGTTTGATTTGTGGCTATATTTTTGTATATTGTGATTCATGCTTAAACACACATTGCTGCATGTTTGTCCAGGCACTCCCAGGGTTATTCCAAAACCAGGCTCCATTATAGGCATGCGCCTAAACCAGCCATAAAGTGAGACGGCACTGAACGAAGTAAACACGCACACACATGAACCAAATACGCTTTCAAAAGAGCAATTCATCTTTCCATCAATATGACGTGTAACTCTCATTCCTTGATGTTGAGAGCAAGTGTATTACATTGTGAGGTAATTACATTCCCCGTGTTGAGAGTCTCATGGTAAACAGGGTTCAGCCAAGGGCCTCAAGCTTCTATAAAGAGCCATATTCCTGTGGTTTGTCTCAGCATGAGTTTTGTGTTTACCACAGGCTGACGCATTAGTGGAGGAGTTTATATCCCCCCTCGCCCGCATGGCTCAAAAAAGACATGTCCTCTCATCTGAACCGCCCGAGAGCCACACATTGTGGGGTGTTTATAGAGTGAATCATCGTGCATGCTTAAGACTTCTGTTTATTTGGTTTGAGATGTGGATTCGAGCACTAGCATCCAACGTAAAGTTTGAGCCGTCAGACACGTCGTATTTATGGACGGCGGAAAGGATATTTGGAATGATGGATGTTCTGGGCAGAAATTTGTTCAAAAGTTCTGGCTCAGCAATCGTTCCAGAAAGATCAATGATGACTGATCTGACGGATTTATTGATAAGCTGAGGCCAGTTGTCAGGGAGAGCCCTGTGATGTTTCTGATTTAGATCCCCATGGGTCCTCACATCAAACGACCTCATAAATCCAACGGGAGCAAACACAGTGCAACAGGTCACCCAAAGGTAACTCTCTTCGTCTTGTCTGAAGGACCTACGTTGATATTAATTAATGACCGAAGGCTTCCAAACACATCTGGTCTCTTGCTCACTCATGACTGGACCTGCGTGTTTAAAGTGTGCATAAGCTCTTTAAGCTGTTTCCTCTATTCACTCAGAGTGTTAGGAACAGCTCGTATCCTTTTCATGACCCGCTAACAGTTTTTTTTTTTTACCTTGTTTAACGCCAGGGCTGCAGTAATGAGGGATCCATGGTTGCGTAACTTGCTAGGAAGTGGCCGGGGTCATAAATAACGCTTCCGAAATGGCTCATTTGGGGATGGGACTTTCAGTGTAGGCTCCTAATGTGCTGGTTGGTGAGCTTTATAAATACCCCTGAGAACATCCGCAAGCTGTAAACTGTGTATACTCTATTCCCCCTGTCTGTTTGTATTTGCCCCTGACTGAGTTTGAGCACTTCTTTTTCCAGACCTAGAGGACTTCTCTTCGCCTTCTTTTGCCAAACTGTCAACACAGATGTAGAGGATGTGAGAGATTTGGTAAAGGCCCATCATGCTGTTCAGTCTGCAAGATGAACCAATGACCTAGATTTCACATTTATTTCTGCCTAGAGTCAGTGATGAGGGCAGATGGTTGGATATGAGACCGATGGTCATTTTTTCCCATAGTGTAACCCACACGTTGGCTAGATCAAGACATGCAAAGTGCACATCCTTCCTCCAAGACATGTAAAGTTCCAGTGCATGTTTTGAAGCTCCACCTAAAACACAACCTCAACACACTTGGAGGAGAATGCTAACTTTGGCATTGATGTTATGTCAGCTAACAGGCACCTGAATTGACTAGCATTGCATTGAGGGATGTAATGAGAGAAAAGTCCATCCTATGCACCCAAAGATAGCTTGTTATGTAATGCTCCAGCTAGCGGTGTACTGTGTGTGTTTGGAGTCATTTTGTGTGGGCAGGGTGGTATCCTAAACACCCAGTAAAGCAAGACAAGCAGTTATGCTGTCTTGGCCTACTGGCTAAAGCTGGCTAAGGCATCACTGGGAATCAACTTGTGGTCTCTCAACAATAGGATCACCACTAGAGTGCCAACTTGGATATGTTGATGTCAAAATAATAATGCTGGCCAATCTTTAACAATGCTAGTGATTCACTGATGGTCCATATTGTACAGCCCTAGCGCAGATTTAATAAAAACCCATCATGCATCTGGTTTGCAAAACGAACCAGTGACCTGGATTTAATTTTCCGGGCATAACAACGCAAATTCGTTTATTTCTGCTGCACAGTACAAAGTAACAGCTCAACAGTGTCCTTTGTGTTCTCAGCTCTCTTCTCATCATCAGCTAAAGCTTCTTAAAGCTTGTACCTGCTTGAGAGAATGAAGCCTTAGCACAAAGCGTGACCTGCAGAGGCTAGTTGGCCTGACCCGGCTACAGGCTTGTTATGTAATTCCTCGCCGGCTGTGTCTGGAACTGGCTGTGATCTCTGTGGCTCTGTTGTGGTCCTGGCTTTGATCTGTCTCTACGATAACACCGTTCCAGAAAACAGCGCTAATGAAAAACAAGATACAGCGAGAGAGGAAGTTCACTGTGGCACTCTAAAACGGCTCTCAGCAGAGATGCTATGAAGATAAGTCACGGTTCGCACTGTAAGGTCAGTGGAGAGAGGAAGTATTAGCATAAAAGGGCACACGCTAATGCATCTGAGCTTACCGGGTATTCTGTGCAGTATTTCCTCCTATTTTTGGACAAAAGCTAGATTTCTAAATGCATCTCAAAAGGCTTGCAGGTCATCTAATGACACCATATGTTAAGGTTTCTAATTCAGGTTTAAAACAGATTTTAAAAATCTGCTTTTAAAAGTTTAAAAATATTCAGTCCATTTCCCTCAGAACATACTTTTTCTGAGCTTTAATGTAAGAACACTGCAAAAGACCACCTCCCCTGGGTGTTCACATGTATAAACTGTGACAAATGTGTCAAAACGTTAGTTTTAGGAACCTGATTATTTCTTAAATTCAGCAAATTTGTTTTTCTAGGTTTCTTAGGTATGCTGAAACTACAGTTTTTGCCCAGTGCAAATTAGATGTGAAAGTCTGGATTCTTAAAACTAGTACCACAAAGACTTCTTTGAACGATGCGACAGAAACAAAACACTCTAACTTCCCTACATCCCTTAAAAGAAAACTTTTTTTACAAAATGTGTTGGAGGCCTGAAATGTGATATTGGATGTATAATAATGAATGAAATCACAGTTTCCATAGCAGCAAAATGGGTTCTTCTTTTGTTACAATGTAATTTTGTAAGTTTGTAACAATAGGAGAACCCCCTTTCAGTCATATATAATACAATATACAACACATTCTCCATCAGTCTATAATCTACAATCTATATATAACCATTGTCTTTACTAAACCAAAATAATTCTTCTGTGGCATCACTCAAACCCCACTAAGAGTCTTGTATTCTACATCTAAGTTGCACAAGGCGTTATACCTGGTTTCATCATAGGTTTATGGACACTATGCTCTTTGTTTACCACTGAGTCTTACAAACACAATGTAAATTCTGTACCAATTTAAGTGTTCTTCCTCCAGGGTGTGTTTTCATGAAACATTCGAAAACAAGAATCGATATAAACCAATGAGTTCTAGCTCATTTCAATGCTTTTATGCCACACTTATGGGTCTTACTTTCTGTGTTAAGGTTTCTCTGTCAAGTCTGAAAATATGAACCAAAACACATTTTATTTAGGCTAGCATAAAAGCTACTAAGGCTAGCATCAACTTTCTCACCTGTTTATGTCAAGCTTTTTACAAACTAGTAATTCTAAAAAAAAGCAATGAGCACATCAATATACGATGCTTTTTTAATTTTCAGTTCACCTAATGGTTAGGCACTGGTATACTGTGACTTTATCCTGACCTGGAAGAGCGAAGGACTGGTATATTTATCATTGGCTGCTATCGCTACCAAACAGAGTACTTCTGGGTCCTGTTGGAAGCAACTTTGAGCAAGTCCTTGAAATGGTAAAACCTTTAATATGCACCAATGTAAAAAGCATTGTTGTAGTTTTTGTGCCAGAGGTTCTTTACAGTGCACATGTTGTTTAGCTTAGCCATGCTCACACAGGGCATTTATAAAAGTAGTTGTCTAAAATATACTGAAAGGATTTTTTTTTTCACAATTAGTTTGCAGCATTGCTTAAAGAACACCTTTTATTTACACCCTTATTTAGAACACTCTAGAATGTAGGACGTTCCCTAAATTTCAGCATGTCCGTAATCCTGTACTTGAACCTGCCACATAACATTGACATTACCATGCCATATACACGTCAAGGCATAGACTGTCATAAGTTTTAATTATAGATTTTTTTTTTCAGAGGTATAGCGGTGTAATGTCACCTTTACCATTGTTTCTCATGGTAGATGCCATTGTGTTTTATGTCCTGACTGCTACATTGCTGTCCTCTTAACATCAAACATATACTTCATGCCAATTAGTGCCAATGGTAACATGACACTGTTATGTACAAGGTCTGTCTCGTCAACTCATGACAGCATATGATATCTTTCCTAACATGTTTATGGCATAGACATGTCAAAGTTATGTAGCAGGGTTCAAGTAAAGTGACTGAAATGTCAGTACAGCCTTAGAACTAGCCCTGAATTGCATGACAAACATGCTTCCTGAAGGTTTTACTAGTCTCTCTAAAGCAGGTTCATTTGGACTTTGAAATTGTTCTAATTACTTTACTTTCAGGTTGAATCAGGGTCAGTGTCTCAAGCCTGACACCACGTTTAAGATGTGTTCTAGACTCCAGAAGAGTTTCTGATACTTAGTCTTGCTGTGAATAGGACCTTTGACCCCAAGCCCCAGCTGCCCATAATTCTTAGTTGACAAGGCAACTCAGGCATGGAGATCGGCCCCTTGCTGAGGGTCAGTGCTGTCCCATTTTGTCATATAAGCTTCCACATGATGAATGAATGCTGTGCCAAAGTGGCAACAGTACTAATCAAGGAAGTCTTGACACTAGAGGATACCACTCAAACTCATTGCTGACTAGGAAGTTTGGAGGTAAAGGTGACTTTTACAGTCGAGATATGTCAATAGTTTGAACAATGACTTTTACATTCTTAGTAAATCGAGTGAAGCAGACCATTAACTGATACCGATGGACTACCTTTACAGATGGGTCCCATCAATATGAGCAGGACCATTCCTTGAGCTTGAGCTGCTCCTCTAATACATATTTTAAAAGCTGCAGTTCCCAAATTCCACATTTTGTCATTTTGATTTATATCTTTCCCAGAGCGTTTTCCAACCATGACATTGCCATTTAGAGGGTTTAAAGAGTAAAGAGACCGTTTGGCTTCCTTCATAAGCCCTCTTGGTTCCGCAGCCAGGAAATATGGATTCAAAGTATCTGTGGGATTATATGAAGTGGAAAAAAGCTGTAGTGGTGTGGATTACAGCTTCCATGCATATACAATGTAACCACAAGGCTTTCTGCATTAAGGCTATCCCAAACCCTTTACGCTGGGATGGCAACAGCCAGGCGGGGGAAATGCGAACCATGCAGCTGAGCTCAGGCACTGTCATCACTATTCCAAGTCCAGGAGAGCTATTGAGAACCTTAAGGAGCTTTTCTCTTTGAAGACAAGCCTGAATAATGCTGCTGTTTTCAGTCTCATAAGAATCTGTGTGCTTTAGCTTCAAAGAAATCCTCAACTGTAGTCATACCCCTACATGGTTCTTGACAAATCTAGGGAAGATTATTTGCATAGAACTTTAACATTATTGTTCACATTATGTTCAAAATGGCCATAATCATACTTTTCAGGTTTATGCCATACAATTAGTATTTAAACTACTTTTATTTTATTTTAGCAATTAGGCTTGGTTGGGAATAAAAGATTTAATAAAGGTTAAATTCTTGAAACGTCAAATAAAAAGTTATTCAGGATTTAAACAGGATCCCAACGGTGCCAATGGTGCTGGCACCAACAGGATGACTCATGAAGGGCATCACTGCTCGCTGAATATCTGCAATCGGGCTCTTGGGTCTGTCAGGTACAGCAATAAGGCCCTTTCTTGCTTACGTCACATGCGTGGCCGAAACATTATCCTACGGAACACTAAGCATGGTTGTAAGTCGCTCTGGACAAGAGCATCTGCTGAATGCCTTAAATGTAAATGCAAATGAGTGCCAATTTGCACTTTTAGAATAACACTCAAAATGGTTCTTGTGAGTGATGCTGTGGAAGAAGCACCTTTTGTGGACCGTTGTGGACAGATGGTTCTTTAGTTAACCATTTTTTTTCCAAGTGAGTGAGTGAAAAGAACCTTTTTAAGTTAGAAGAAGATCCACACGAAGAGAAAGTTTGGTAACACTTTCCGTGAATCAGGTGTCTATTATAAGTGCATTAAGATAAAGATCTATAAAGTATTCATAATGTTTTAATATGCCTGACAAAAGCTTTTGTAACACTTCATATGTTAATTCATTCAACGTATAGAGCATCATATTCATAGATTTCATTGAACATCACTTTTCTTGAAGTCTGTATAGAAGGTTTATAGTGTTCATTAGAGTTATGTGCACCTACAATATTATTTTCATCTTGAAGATACTGGGGACCTTTTGGGAGTGGCCTTACTGTGGATCCTTATAAAGCCTTATGCAAATGAACACACCATTAGTTATTCAAGTTTATGAGACCCGTTTTACAGATAGGAAAAATATATACACTACAATGCATGATATCACTTTATGTGCTGTGAGGCCTTATACCGTTGTGTTATAACATGTGTGTGATTATGAATGTTTATACACAGTTACAAAAGCATATGTCTAGTATTTAAAGAATTATAATGATTTTATAGATCTCTCTGACTGCAATTATAAAGCACTATAGATACCTTATTATTCACTGAAAGTTCAATACCAGTTTTCCAGAACTGTGGATCCAAGTCAAGGACCGTTTAGCGAACCATAATTCTAGCAGTTTATAGATGGGTTAACACTAATAGATCATTTCACAGATAAAAGATTATTCAACATTATTCAAACTGAATTTTACGAGTGCACCCTTGTGTGATATTTTATGACTCACTCTCTCCTCTGCAACACCTGTATTTGGGCCGATACGCCGGGACACGCAGGACTAGGTGAGTTGTCTCTTTGCAACTGTCATGATTTATCCCATATTTGGCTAACCCTGCACTGAACCTGCCTTTCGGGACTCATCCTGCACATATGCGCAGCGGTCTGTAACTCTGTGACCCGCTGCCGACTCCACACGCTTCTCCCAGCTTTCGAAACAGGCCACTCTGGGGCAATGAAAAACAGTCCCCACCAGAGGCTCCTGTTTCCCTGAGCCGAGCACATTCCCTCTCAGCTTTTTCCATGTCTGCCGTGTGAGGGTCAAATCCCGATCACAATGCAATGCGTTGTCGTAATCGCTGAGGAAGGTGTTTGCGGTTTCTGTGCAATTCAAACGAACGTTTATGAGGCTCGTCTGGCAGCCAGAGGTTGGACTCCCCCCTCAAGTTTTGGGTTTGCTTTCGAGTTGTTCAGGCTTGCACAGCAAGCCGCACTTGCTTTCAGCAAGAGCCAACTTGAACTCGCACTCTACTGAGTGAGCCTTGATTTATTCATAACCTGTCTGTGCTTCAGATGGAATTCAGTTCACATTACTGCTCTATTCTTGTTCAAGTCCTAGGAACCTAACTCATATAGAGTTATTGGAAACTGCAGTTTAGGGGGAAAATGACTACTCTTTCTAGATACAGCTACACAGGCATCAACCACTTGACCACTATTAGAAAGCTTGGTTTACAGTTAGAGACTCCCATCTGTTGATGTGCAATGCATATTAGTCATCTTGTAGCTCTCATCAATGAATGAGCCCAGAGCAGTCTTGCAGGGCCACATGTGAACTTGTAAACAACACAGTTTCCCACTGACCTTAACACAAAGCTCATGTTCAGCTCATCTGTCCAGGCACAATTTAAACCAGAGGAAGATAACACATTTCCATACAAAAGGGATGTGCTGCCCACAGGCTTCCATACTGTGCTGGTAAATACACAAATGTGCAAGATGTTCAAGAGTAGTCAGAACTAATGTACATATGTGGTAGAGAGGTATACAGCTTACTACCGTACATATTGGTGAACAGTGCAGGTAGTGAGAATAGCAGCTCAGTGTTCAGGTAAACAGCTAAAACGCCTGGTCTCAAAGTAAAGAGGTCTAGTTAAGGTGCAGGTGCATACAGTCCTATGAGACAGTGGAGCCCAGTGTGTATTTGGTGGGCTAATCAGGGCTGGATCAGTTACAGTCCCTCAGACATTGTTGTCATGTTTAGGTTGCTGCTGCTGGTGTGACCAGTCTGAGACCATTTTTTTCTGAGTTAGTTTCAAACTCTGGTCCCACCAAAATACATTAATAACAAATATCCAGATATTAGAGAATTATTTTATTACATATTTAAACCCAAAGCATAAAGTGAGATAGTTATAAGCTAAAAAGATACAAAATCATTGTTATTTTCTATTCAGAAAGGTCTGTCTCAAAGCCTAACTCCTTATTTACACTTAAAATACTAAGTACTACCAAGTACTTCCTCATTTTGTATTTTAAAATATATTTTTACTTTTATATTAAAAGGTTTAGTTTCATCATAATGTTTAAACAGAAAATGTAAAAATGGTGCAAGTGTTCATGTCACTCCCTAAACACAATGAGCTATATGGAGTCTTATGTTAGCCACGACCCTGCCTGCACTATAGAGCAGGAAGTGAGACTGCATCCCTGTACCTCATGACCACAGGGCAAGCACTTAGAAACCAGTCTTTTAAAGTACATGTGTTTCCAAGCACATTAGAGGCTGTTATGTGACAATGTGAATGAATCCACTCAACCAAGTGAATACATTTTTCATGTCATTTACAAAAACTCAACTAAGCATATGTACAACTGGGGATCATCTTGCACAGCAAAAAACAAAAATGTTATATTATATTATTTATCCTCTGTTAGATTATTGCAAACTCTCACCAGCATCAAAAACGTACTGACCAATCATGATGGCCTATGGCATTGGTATGACAACTGAAGCTGATGGAGCAATCTGACTTTTTCATGAAGCGCTAAAAAGACTTCATTCAGCTTCTGCTGACATAGTCATGCTACTTTCACTTTTACAAGATGAACAACAGCCCAGTGTCACAGTTTGTCTGTTCTGCTAGGAGCAAAGAATTGGATATTCTGTGCAGTTAAAGACATTCAGCCCGTTTGTTTGGTCCTTCGTTTTGTGTGGAGCTGCATTACAGCAGTCCATGACTGCCTGGCAACAACCACATACTGTACTCTAAAGGAACTAAATTTCTTGGTGGAATAATTGTTTATCTTAATTAATGTTAAAAATACAGAAATTATTGAATTTTATCATGTGTTTTAATTATTAATCATGTAAAACAATTATTAATTGTTTTAATCATGTGTTTTAATTATTTGTCTAGTTTATTGTATTTCATGCATTACAATGGTTTTACCACAGGTACGATGGTTTACTCACACTAACACGCTGTGGCTTCTGCCTTATTTTGTGGCATTAGTGATGACGGAGAAGGCTTTTTTCTCGAGTGTAAAGAATGAATTAAATAATTAGGGAGCTCCATGTGCCAAAAAGGAATTCACCAAGTGTGTAAACATTGAATGGTGTAATTCTTGTACATTTTGGCCTCATTCCACTGCAGATTTGAGTGATGGAAATGCAGTGTATATTTAGGAGCATGTTATGTTACTAGGGACAAGGCACTATTGCTCTCACATCCAAGGGCATTGGAGGATCTAAATCTGGGCCTGGCGCTTTGATTGTTTTTGTAGTGACAAAATGGAATATTTAATCATTTGTTTTATTCTCCTCAAGATGTTGTATGCGACATCTAAAAACGTCATACATAAAAAAATAAATACCTCAGTAACTTTGCATGCTACAGACTCATTTTCTGTTCTGTCGACAAGTCAGGAACACAGCCTCTGAACGGTCAGCAAGGTCAGGATAAGCCCACATGTCAGAAACACTGGGTCTGATTGGTCAACATGTCAGGGACACTGGATCTGACAGGTCAACAAGTCAGGAACACTGGATTTGACTGGTCAACAAGTCAGGAACACTGGGTCTGATTGGTCAACTTGTCTGGAACCCTAGATCTGACTGATCGACAAGTCAGAAACACTGAGTCTGAGTGATCAACAAGTCAGGAACACTTAGTTTGATTGATCTACTGGTCAGGAACACTGGGTCTGGTTGGTGAATAATCAGGAACAAAGGGTATGGTTGGTTGGCATGTCAAAAACACTGTATCCGACTGGTCGCCACGTCAGGAACACCGAGTTTGATTGATCTACTAGTCAGGAAAACTGAGTTTGATTGATCTACTGGTCAGGAACACTGGGTCTGACTGATCTACTGGTCAGGAACACTGGGTTTGATTGATCTACTGGTCAGGAACACTGGGTCTGGTTGAGCTACTGGTCAGGAACACTAGGTTTGATTGATCTACTGGTCAGGAACACTGGGTCTGGTTGGTGAAAAATCAGGAACAAAGGGTATGGTTGGTTGACATGTCAAAAACACTGTATCTGACTGGTCGTCAAGTCAGGAACACTGAGTCTGTTTAGCCAACAAGTCAGGAACACTAGGTCTGATTGAGCGACAAGTCAGGAACATAGCCTCTAATTGGGTGACAATCAGATTCTGCAGTTCTGCAATTTATATACATTATATATGTATATGGGTCTCTGGCAAAGCTAATCAATACTGCTCATCATTTGTGCCCAGGCTTTGTTTACCTTTTGACCTTTTTCTGGGTTTCAGTGTACTCCTAGAATCCCCTCCTTGGCGTCAGCTCCTCCATCCTTTTCTGATTTGTGGTGACTTTGCTGTGACTGCTTCTTCAACTCCTCAAAACCTTTCCACTGGATCGCTGCCTAAATCTCTGCTTTCACTCTTGCCAGAGTTTGCTCACTTGCCTCTTGACAAGAACTCTCCTGATATCTGGGCTTTTCTATCCATTTCGTGCCATGACCCTTTTCCCTAATGACATTTCTCAGATCATCCGTCTTTTACTTGAAGCATATCTGATGACACCTGTGTGCCTGATCTACAGTTTGAAGCTTTTTCTATGGAAACGTTGAGCAGCGTTTCAACAAGTGAATCATTTTCTCCATCATGGCATCCTTTCACACGGGATCCATTGGCCCGTCTATGTCTACAGACCAGATGCCACACCAGCAATAGTTTATCACTGCATTAGTCCACTTTATATTTTCATTGTTGGAACAGCCATGTCCTAGTCCTACTGTGGTGAAAAGAGACACATTAACATTAATTAATGGTCTTTAATAATCTATAATATATAATAAAATAGCATTGCATTTTGAGGTTTTGTAGAGAGTGGACATGTTTTTTTTTCTTTCTTTGCTTACATTTGTTCTCATATTCTTTTCTGGTATAAACAAAAGGCATAGTGCAAAATAAAAGTCCCCCATGTGGCAGATCTGTTGACTGCTTTTATTTAGCAACATCAACATTGGCCTTTTCATGGCATATGAAATACATTAGCATCTCAAATAAATGGCTAATTTTCTCAAAGTGCTGTCCCAGTATTTAAAAATGATCACTAACTATGTTGAAATAATAACTTCTGTGAAACACCTCATAATCTAATGTTCACACTGATTCATCTTTATCAGAATGACCCGATTAAACCACTACCACACACTCAGCAAACTCCACAACAAATAGTCGTATTTCATCTGCCATTTTACATATGAATGAACACCTTTGAACCAAAGCAGAGTGAAAGTTACAGTTACATCTAACTACAAACCGGATTCCAAAAAAGTTGGGACACTAAACAAATTGTGAATAAAAACTGAATGCAATGATGTGGAGGTGCCAACATCTAATATTTTATTCAGAATAGAACACAAATTGATGAAGTTTAAAAACTGAAAGAATGTATCATTTTAAGTGATGTTGTTTCAAAATTTCATGCCAACAAATCTAAGGCCATTTTTACCACTGTTGGCATCCCCCCTTCTTAGAACACAACAATCTACAGATCAACAAGAGACCAGTTTTTAAACTGAGGGAATGTATCATGTTACAGGCCTAACTGTGAAAATCGTCTTGGGCCTTCTTTGTCGCACCTTCCTCTTTGCGCCAAATGTTTCTATAGGTGAAAGATCTGGACTGCAGGTGCCATTCAGTACCCGGATCCTTCTCCTAATAGCCATGATGTTGTGATTGCTGCAGAATGTGGTCTGGCATTATCTTGTTGAAAAATGCAGGGTCTTCCCTGAAAGAGATGACGTCTAGACAATATGTTGTTTTAGAACCTGAACATAGTTCTCTGCATTAATGGTGCCTTTCCAGACATGCAAGCTGCCCATGCCACAAGCACTCATGCAACCCCATACCATCAGTGATGCAGGCTTCTGAACGGAGCGTTGATAACAACTTGGGTTATCCTTGTCCTCTCTGGTCCGGATGACATGGCGTCCCAGTGTTCCATAAAGAACTTCAAATCGTGACTCATCTGACCACAGAACAGTCTTCCATTTTGCCACACTCCATTTTAAAAGACCCCTGGCCCAGTGCAAATGTCTGAGCTTGTGGAGCTTGCTTAGAAATGGCTTTCTTTTTGCACTGTAGAGTTTCAGCTGGCAACGGCGGATGGCACGGTGGATTGTGTTCACTGACAATGCTTTCTGGAAGTATTCCTGAGCCCATTCTGTTATTTCCTTGACAGTGGCATTCCTGTTTGAGGTGCAGTGACGTTTAAGGGCCCGGAGATCACGAGCATCCAGTAGAGTTTTACGGCCTTGACCCTTACGCACAGCGATTGTTCCAGATTCTCTGAATCTTTTGATGATGTTATGCACGGTTGATGATGATAACTTAAAAGTCTTTGCTATTTTACGCTGGGTAACACCATTCTGGTATTGCTGCACTATCTTTCTGCGCAACAATGGTGGAATTGGTGATCCTCTTACCATTAGGCTTCAGAGAGACACTGACACTCTGAGAAGCTCTTTTTATACCCAATCATGTTGTCAATTGACCTAATTAGTGTTAATTGGTCTTCCAGCTGTTCGTTATATGCTCAATTTCCTTTTTCCATCCACTTATTGCTACTTGTCCCAACTTTTTTGGGATTTGTTGACGCCATGAAATTTTGAAACAACATATTTTTCCCTTAAAATTATACATTCTCTCAGTTTAAACTTTTGATCTGTGATTTGTGTTCTATTCTGAATAAAATATTAGATGTTGGCACCTCCACATCATTGCATTCAATTTTTATTCACAATTTGTTTAGTGTCCCAACTTTTTTGGAATCCGGTTTGTATAACAGAAAGTAAAAAGGATCAGTAAGTAACTTTGCTTCAGTATCATACAGTACAGCTTGGTAGCACGGCAGGTGAACCTCCTTAGGATTGCCTTTATTCATGGTTTATAATGCCATATGAATCACTGCACTGTTCATTCATTCAGACATCAGATTATTAAGATCGGAAATACTAGAAAATCTTTATTGTGAGATATTAATGCCATAGCCAAGCTTTTACTCGGAAGGTGAAGTAATCTGAAAGATGACCACTGAGATCTCTGTAGTCTAGGTTCACTTTTTTGTGCACTGTCTTTAACATTTAGCTGAAAACATCATTTGTAGCCTCCTCCTGTTTTGTGGGTATCAGTTATTTTAACTGTCAAAACTCTTTGGAGGAGCTCATAGCCTTTAAAGGTTGGGACAAGGTTTGAGAAGTCAAAGCATTTATAAAGCTATGAAATTTGCATCACTTGGTCTTTTCTAACGACTGTGAACAAGTCATAGCTCTAACGAGCTCATGAAGGACTCAGGCCTTGGTAATCATTATTATCATTGTTGTGTCCAAATGTGGGCTTGGTGCTCCTTTCCTTTATATTCACTCCAAAACAGTTTGAAACAAAACTAAGACACTAATTTTGCCTTTTCCCGCCCGGGGCATCCATGGTCATGGTATCTGTTTGGGTTTCCTCCAGGTGCTCTGGTTTCCTCCCACAGTTCAAAGACATGCTGTTTGTTGGATTGGAGATGCTAAATTGCTGCTAGACATGAATGTGTATGTCTGTGCATCTGCCTTGCGATGGAGTGGTGGCCTGTCCAGGGTTTCCTGCCTTGCAGCCAGTGAGAGCTGGGATAGGTTCTACACCAGCAGTGCCTCATGTTCTCCCTGTGTCTGTCTGGATTTCGTTCGGGTGCTCCGGTTTCTTCCCACAGTCCAAAGACATGCAGTCAGATGGATTGGAGATGCTAAATTACCCCTATGTGCAAATATGTGAGTGTGAATGTGTATGTCATGGACATGCAGCCTGTGTTTCCTGTCTTGCACCTGATGACCACTGGGATAGACCCCAGCACTCTCATGAACCAGACAGATAAATGGCTTAGAAGATGCATGAACGAATAAGTGTGTGGGGATCAGTTTATGTTCTACTCGCTCAGTCATTCACAGTGACAGGTATCTGTATTTGTGGGCCACCGTATGTTTCTGTTTTGATTGTCTTTTGAGACTAGGATATATTTAATATCTTTGGTAATATCTTGGACACTACAGCTTCAGCTGAAAGTACATCGTCTTTGACATATTGGGGTTATGTCACAACTCACTCTTTGCAGTCTTGCTTAGAGTGTCTGAAGCCGCAGTGAGATAGATGCCAGTCAGGAGTTCCAAACCACATGATATCTGAGTTCTCCCTAGACTTTTCTCCACCAAATTTTCTCAACATTTTCTCTCCAATAAATCTCAAAACCTCTGAAATCATCAAGCTGCTGAATCATTTGAGTGGATGAACACTGCACTGCCTTCATTTTCATGTTAAGCTCACTCCATTTTTCCTTGATGGTGAGTGTAAAGTCTGTTGCAGCATGCAGATAATGTGGATGGTTGCAGGCCGATTTCTGGTTAAATATTTCCAGCTTCTCATAAAACAGTCTCTCTGCGCAGTCATCTTCTACACCTCCACCCCCATGCAATCTTTGCTCTTTGGACGCAGTGGACACATGGTAGCTTTTCCAATAATAAGTAAACAATGGGGTCAGTGGCTTTGCAAAAATCAAAACTTTTCAAACATAACTTTCCAAACTCTGGTAATTCTCCTGGGATTTCAGACCAAATTAAAGTAAACAGTGTGAGGAAAAAAAGCTAGGTGAGATTTTACGTCTGGTTTAATGAGAGCCTTTCCCAACAGCGAGCGAAACACTAAGTGCGTTTGACAGCAGAGTGAGTGGGCCCACGTGCTGGAGAAACAGGTCAGGCCCAGGGTTGTTTTGGGTACATGTGCAGTTTCTTTCCCTCTGCTCACTCTCTGTGGAGACCTTTACTCTTTACCTCCTGGCAGGGCTGCACACACCTTAACATAACATCACACACACACACGCTGGTTTTTATACCGTGCCTGGACGTGCAGTGATACGTATCCTGTAGTTACTGCATATAAGTACGCATACGGAATAATAATGTTTTATGTACAGTATATATATATATATATATATATATATATATATATATATATATATATATATATATATATATATATATATATATGCAAGTACAATACTGGGCAAAAGCTGAAACGGCAATTAAGGTACTAATTTAAAAAAAAAAAAAAGGAAGAGCAGCAGAAAGAAGAATGTGTCTCCTAACAACCATGCAACACCTGGTAGACCATCAAATCTATCACCATCAGATAAACAGGACTTAAACTTTCAGATCTGCAACAATCCACAGGGATTTCTGTCCATCCTTCCACTGTGAGAAGACAACTCAATGTCTGAAAGTCATTATTGAGAAAAATCTGAATCAAATCAAAAAGTTTCTGATGGTCTCAGACCAATGGACTGGTTACTTCAGAGTCCAGACCTTAATGTCACTGAACATGTTTGAGATTATTGGGATCATGAGAAACAGGAAATGCAAACGGTTTCTAAGATGTTTAAGATTCTGTGTTATTTCTGCCAAAATATGTGTCAAATCTGCCAAAACCCCACTGTATTTTTATTCAAATTTCATGAACGGACCAATAGAAATGGTCCCAAATGTATTTTTTTCTAAAGCAGACCAATGGATTAATTAAACTTTTTGGCCTTTGTAATGGTAAATTAAATAAATAAGTGTGATCATATTAGTATGATATGGTGGAAGTCTTGCATTGCCATACTCTCCAGGTAGTGTCTGGTGCCTTTCAGTACTTGACGTGACCAAAAGTCACCATCTACTACAGAAAGGGAAAATTTGGCTGACAGGCAAAACAACCAATCACAAGTCTGCTATTTACCCTGATGTATAGAAAGTCCCTGGGAAATAGAAGTAGACAATGAGCAGAGTGTCTTTGGCCTCTTAGACTAGAAAAAACTAAATTTGGATTCCTGTCAAACCAGTGCAAAATGATAAATGGAAGTACGTATATACATGGACATGTGGCTAGCCAATAAAAATGCAACTGGCAGAATCTTTTTTTTTTTTTTTAGTTTAAGCTTTCAGAGTCTCTGTCTACATGTGGGCACTGCATTTGTAGTTGACACTGCTGTTTTAGAGACAGCCATGATATGTTGGAATCTATAGGTAACAGGAAATGTCTAAGCCTGTCACCCTGACCACATAGAAATGACATTTTTAAACCAAAAAACACTGGCACTTTTCAAAGTCAGGATAACATTTCTGCTCTTGACTTTGTAGGTCAGTCCTGTTTTTCTCTGGTCAGGACAGATTTCCCTTGACAGTAATGTATAAAAACAAACACACATGCAGACTCTGAGCTCATGGCTGGAAGGATCTGCAGTTCTGTCACATTTGCTTAAAGATGTCCACCCAGTCTGGCAACAACGCAAGCTCAATAGGAATCAAGGAAGTCCTCGCCCATTTTTTTCATACACCCCGAACAACCAAGCTATCTCAAAACTGCTTTTATTCAAATTTACAGTGACATTAGTTTGTTAAAAAAAAAAAAAAAAGAAAGAAAGAAAAGGTTAAGTACAAATCCAGTAGAGTGGTGGCTGTGAGGCTGCTTCGTTTTACGGCCAGTCTGTGCACAGTGTGGTGAATGGTTTAAAGTTCATTCAGAAAAAAACACACACATGGGTCAAAGCTGACCAGAGGCCAGTCCAGCAGCCTGGACAACTTTTGCTGCAATGTACCAAATCATCTTTTCATTTGTCCTCCTTTCAATGTCTCTAGAAAAGGACAATTGGCCCACTGTTTCATGAACTTTCCATTGTCACCAGTCAAGATCGGCACACAGAAGTGCAGTACACTCCGTCTTCATCGTTAAACAGGAACTTCCTGAACGCTGGTGTAGTTCTTATGTCCGTCCTTTGAAAGTGTTCATGCATGTGTAGGTTCCTGAGAACTTGTGGATTTCCTCTAGAGCACTCTGGGGCAAGATGCTGTTAGAAGACAGAGGCACATAGAACATAAGTATATTAATGAATGAAACAGTACATGAAAACATCTAAAACGTTTAGACATTAGACATCTTAAACTGACAGTTTGTCAGAAATTACACATAATTTTTTTTCTCTTACAACAGTCAAGCTGCTATTCAGTTATAAAATTTAGTTATAATTTTAAATTGTGAGCTCCACGTCTCATACAAATCCCTGTTTTTCACAATAAATTAATAACTGAGCGAGGTATTAACACCCTTTATTGCTGAGATTATGTTTGGTTCCTATTAAATATAACCACTTTATGAAATGTGATGCTGACCTAAGCAGATACTCAGCTTGCTTATTGACAGGATTTCCATCACTGTGGTGGTCAGGCCAAAGTTACTAAAGAAAACCACAGGATGTGTTACTGCACCAGAGGGGGCACCCAAAGCAATGAATTATGCAGAACCCAAAGTGATACACAAGCTTTATCCCTGTGATCAGGCTGAGCCTCTTCTTGCTGAAATGGATCTTGAAGATTGCCAGAGGCAATATAAAATACTGCTGTTATACATACCATCCAAATAACCTGTTGTACAGTTTGTGGGCAAAATGGCCCTTAGGTTAATTTCCCTATTATTTATTTCAGATAGAACACTACATGAAGATGTGTCTATAAACTTCTGGACATAGATAGTGTGTTGCATAGATAAAAACAGCAGTAGCCACCTTATAGTCTGAATCACACCCTGTCCTTTATCCAATCTTGGCTGCTTGACTACATTTTGAAGGGCGAATTGTGTAAAAACTGTGTTTTCCAGTATTTTTCTCTTATAATAATCCAATATACTGTTTTTTATTCCCGATAATATTTGAATAAAGATCATACCTTTTGAGGATAACCAGTGCATGCATGGTCCATGGAAGGTAGACAAAGGCAGTGTTGGTCCGGACTGCATCAACTGTTCTCTGTGCAACCATTTCTGGTTTGAGTGGTGGGAAGAGTTTGGGAAACCTGGGATACAGCAATCAAATTATGGGTTCAACATTTGCATTTACATAGTGGTGTTGCACTACTGCATATTACCGTAAATAATATACTCCTAGTGTTTTTTTTTATCACTATATATTCATAAAATCTTCTAATTGCTAATAAGAACATGCATACAAATTGTTAGTATAACAAAAGTTAGTTTTTTGATATGACATAACTATACTAGTATTATGCAAAAGTCCTGCCTAAGTATATAGCTACATAGCATGACCACTTGGCAGAATTGGAACACCCAGTCGTGCATTTGACAGCAACTCACCTCACTCTCATGCCCTGGAACATCTCTGTGTTGGTATGAAAGGGAAGCACAGTGGTGCAGCCCACGCCAGGGCAGTCCAACAGGCCAAGGGTCAGGCTCTCCATGAAGGCCAGTGATGAAGCCTTGGAGGTGCAGTAGTCTATAGCACCAGGTATAGGCGACAGAGAGAGGATGGAGTTCACGCACACAACATGGCCTTTCTGCAGCTCCAGCATGCGAGGCAGGAATGCTTTTGTAGTCTGTGAGGAGGGGAAAAAAAGGTGGAAAAGATGAATGCACTGAGTCTCCTGAAGGTGTCTGGAACGCAGACAGGGGAAATATCATCAAGCCAAGAAATGGCGCAACCGCAGGTGAGGTTTCTGTTTCTCATACAGACGCCCACAATTTTCTCACTTTTAGATAAGTCTGTTTGATCTCAAGTCAAGATAGAAAACAGTCCAGATCCCACATGATTTCAGGCCCAGACAATCACTGTGATGTTCCAAGTGCTTTGACAGTAAGTCTGTAATCTGGAATTTCCCTCACTTTCTCACCAAATGACACAGGAGCCAGAGGCAGGCCATTGGTGCTCTCTTTCTCTCTCACATGACTTTTTCTTCTGTTTCTCTGCTCGTACAAGAGGATTGTGCATTTAATTTTCTTTAATATAAATAACATACAATAAAATATATGGTGATGTTTTGCCTGTTTTTGATTTATTATGAACTATAAAGCATTACATGATACATGAATTCCTCAAATATAAATTAACTGGCCATAAACAAACCCTTTTAGGTCGATGCATAGGTGCCAATGTCCATAGTTTTTCTATAGGATTTCAGCAGGAGCTGTGTTTTTTGGACGTGGTGCATCAGGCTCGTGCAACAGCTTAAACAGTCACTAATTAATCACTATTAATCACTAATTTCACTGGAATTTTCAAACTTTTTGTCTTGGGACAAGAAGGGAAAGCTATTGTTTGTGGTGGGCTAAGGACCAAAATGAAAAAAAAAAAAACACCTTGCTATCAGCTTCATAGCTTAATATTTATGCAAATTAATTCTTTAGAAACAGTTTTCTTGTTAATTCTTTGTTCACAACAGTCACATATGAATCTGCTTTTGCCTGTGTATACCCACCAATTACATTCCTTTAGCCCATAACTGTGTTATAATCAATAAAAAGTGTATGTTGTCAAGGGACATGAATGTTTTCACATTTGGTTTTATGACAGTACAGTTTATTGTAAGTACAAAAATAAGTGTTCTCTAATTGGTGGGGGAGTGGAAGATTAGGCAACATTCTTGCTTTTTCCCTAAATGTCTTTGCGGCCCACTGTTGGCCCACATGTCTAACTTTTGGCAGGCCTGGTGTAAATATTAGTTCTTACAGTCACATTTCTAGTATTATTAACTCAAAATGGTGCCAAAACAATCAAACTAAATAGAGACCCGATGAATTGTGTCATTTCATGATGTACTGCATGGTTTCCTAAAGAATCAGTCTGTTATGCACTTACCCAAAACTGTCCCATTGTGTTTATGTGCTGCGACTTCAAGAGAGCATCATCGTCGCTGTCCATCAAACTCTTCCCATGCACTACTGCTGCATTGTTGACCAGGATGGTGACGTCCCCAACCTACCAAAAAGATAAAGAAAAAAAAAGAGACAGACAACCTGTAAGATCTTTGTGTCTCCTCATAAGTACTATCTACATCATATTCTAATAACAAACTTAGTTGTTGTCCAAATAACTAAACATTTTTAAGGCATGATTTTTTAATTATGTTAATTTTGAATGTGTGTAAAGTGTTACACTATTAGAATAACTGGATGTAGTTTTTCATGTATTGTAATCAAAATAAAGTTAGTATGGCATTGTAAGCACACTATTAATGTTTTCAACTTGCCTAGTTTCAACTGCCAACAGAAACACAGTGTAGCTTGGAAAGTATCTTTCTGAACTGGAAAGTGAATGTTAGCAACACTAAACATACACTGTAGCAGTCCAATGTGGACTTATGTTTCCTCATAAGTACTATCCATTCACTTTTATGGCTGAGCTCCCAATGTCATATGAGCCAGCCGTACTGCACACTCCTATCTTATCCAGACGTTTCAAGTGAGAAGTAATCTTTATCCAAGCAGCTCAAGTCAAGATATCAACTTAAGCACTGGCAAGTGTGAAAATAAAACCTCCTGTTAAATGCGATACTTTGAAATCAACACAGCTTTTCTTTAATGTGGTCCTTTAGCAAAGACACGTTTGCTTCTTTGACCTGTCCAGGGATGCAACCAACCAAAAGGGCATTGAGATAGTCTCAAGCAACATCCCCAACCACCGTCTCCCCAACATCCCCAGCCCAACACCACATGATATAGCACCTTTAATGCTTTTGCTATTGATAATATTGTGTAATACGGTCAGAATGCAGGTTAATGTTTTTAGCCGGAACCCAACAGGCAGCTAAGAGGGTGCTTGGGATGTCTGTTTGGGCCGGTTCCCTGAGCAATGCAACTGCCTGCTGCAAAAGAGTTTTCACCAGGCTATAAAGCTTCCTGGTCCATCTGCCTGTGTGATACTACCCTGTAGTGACAAAGCCCTCAGGCAGAGAGGACCTTCCCTCATGGCTAATGAAGACTTATCCGTTGGGAGCTAAGAGACTCTACATCGTGGTCTGGGGAATTTTACTCCCTGGCAGCTGAGAAATTCTTTGTGTGTGTTGTGTCCTTTTTTGACATACCTTTTCTCGTACCACCTTGGCTTGATTGTATACTTCTTCTCTGTTGGCCACATCACACACAAAGTAGTGGCACTCGGTCCCCATGAGGTTTATCTCCTCACATGCATCCTTCAGGCACTTCTCAGTGCGGCCCCAGAGGATCAGCTGATAGGAAACAGAAATCATAGGTCAAGCACCAATGTTAGTAGGAATAAAGAATTTCTCAAATAACACAGAGGGGTAGTAGGAATTTAATACACTATGCAATGTAAGCTGAAGCCAAACTTCAGATACTGTATATTACTTCAAATACTGTATATAAAAATATGATGTCAGAGCTGAGATAAAGAACGACAATATTAACAAACCACATGATCAGGCCTTCATAACGCACATAACAATGTAGGCTATTCATATTAAATAAATGAGTCACATATGATTCTGGCATGAGTATAGTATTGCAGTACAAACATGCAACCTTTTTACACCAAATGTTTAAATTTCAGCTGAATTGCTTGAAAAGCTGATGGGGAAGTCTATTACTCAGATGAAATTTTGAAAGTGCAGTTTTAAAATAAATCTTGACAGAAACCGTCCAGATAGGATGGGTGGGCTTTTATATTCTAATATCAAGCTTAGTTGATGTCAAAAATTAGAAGTTTATAAATGAATAGTGATTTTTTAATTACGTTCATTTTAAATTTGTGTTACACGGTTAGAATGACTGGATGTAGTTTTTCATGTATTGTAATCAAAATAAAGTTAGTATGGCATTGTAAGCACACTATTAATGTTTCTTCTACTGCCTACAGAAACATAGTGTAGCTTGGAAAGGTATGTTTTTGAACCGGAATGTAATTATTAGCATCACTAAACAAACACTGTAACAATCCAATGAGGATGTTTTATATATTATGACCACAAATGCGGCTACAAGTTTTAAGTAGGTAAATTAAAAATGACAAAAAAAAGATTTTTGTCCAGAGTTAATGAAGTTGGCATAAAGGATGCTAAAAACTAACAAATGTGTTGGTGAAGGACAGGTCAAATTGGATAAAATGTTTCAGTTACATCAAATGTAATTGATCAGTCAAGACATATTTTATGTGCTAATTTGGTTTAGTGCTGGATCTATGATGCTAAAATTGCTGACAAAAACAAGAAGACGAAAGTCAAATTGTTTCCATAAATACATCTGCAAAACTTCTCTCAATTCACTCAAAGGTCAAAGTACACTACTTTCAAGATTTCCGCTGTTTCTATTTGCAAAAATTGTTTACAAATGAGAAGGTGGATTTTCTTACGACATCACAACCATTCATCATGCATTGCTCAGTTTTATATATCATACTGTGCTCTAAACCACATCGACTAGCATGCACAGTCTTATGAAGACTTGTATACAGTTTGGAAAAGGTTTTGATACACTATACAGTGCTAATATTTACCAAGTGCCACTTTCTTGGTGACCTGGAATGTGAGAAAAAGAATAGTGCCTTTCACTTTTTTTGTGGGCCACACATACTTCAGTGAGGGATTAAGAGAGATGAGTGAGCGAGCGGACTGGCCAGGGCAGGAACACAGGGGGCAGTGATTGGGCAATTAGATCTGTCAGTCTGTGGGGTCAGGGAAAGGTAATGAAATAAGGGATGATGCTGCCTTCTCTTCGTCTCTCTCTTTCTCTCTCTCTCTCGCACACACACGCACATACATTCTTGGTGTGATTACACGGCCTGATGAGCATATGGGTCCAGCTATTTTCTGCTCCAGGAGCTTGAAAACACAGTTTAAATGTGAATTTGCAAGTGAGTGCGTGTGATAGAGAAAATGAGGCGTCTAATAATTGTATGACTTTACGTATGACTTTAGTGTCGGTCAAATAATTGGTCATTAATTGATTATGGGCTAACATACTCCATATTAGACTTTATTTACTACTTGTTTACAACGTATAAAGCTTACGTAATTGGGTCAGTAGGGTCATATAAGATATGCTCATGCACTAGCACTGTATTAAAGTTCTAGCTGTTCTGTTTTTTTATGTTTAATTTATGCATGTTTCTTAATATTGTTTCATTTTGGATTTCATTGACCACACAATAGGGCTTAAAGATGAATTGTTTTATATCCAGGTTTACTTTACATTGGGCTAGTTTAGACCAATCAGAATCAACTCCTGCTATGTACATGAATATACGAATAATAAACTGGCAGTTTGGCATGTTAACAGGGTACTTCAAGTTTTAAGCCAGATAATGTAAACACACTAGTCCTTTTAACCTGGACCTCAATTTATAAATCATAATCGAAACTAAAAGCAATTGTGACATTAGTCAGAATAAATCTCAACTTACATGTTTTGCCCAAATCGCTTAGCCCGAATGGTGGTATTTTAGATTAAAAGCTAAATATGGGAAAGTGAATAAAAACAGCGAATTGACTAAAACAATGGTACAGTAATGTATATTAGCTGATACAGCTGATACTCTAGGAAAAGCTTCTCCCACTTAAACAGCCTGGCTATGTAAACCAAACTTTTATAGCTGAAATAACTCCATTCACACCACTGGCTGGTAGCGCACTGTAAAGGTGACACATTTATTTCTTTAGCAGCGGTGTACCATTAGTGTCTATAATGGGTTCAGTTATTTTGTTCTTGGGGGCATCTGTGCCCTATTTTGAGTTACTTCCCATTATAGTTCAATTCAGTTTCTTCTTACTTTAGTCCACTCCTGTTTAGACTATAAACTGTCATAAGTGCTCAACAAGAGAAGGCTGTTCTTTGACTTTCAACTTCCAACCTTTCTGTTATCATTACATATAAAGTGCTATTTCAGGGTAAGAAAACATAGCTATTTACTTATCCAACAAGCGTTAGGCTTCCTAAGTGTTGAGCTTTGACTTAATGTTTGCTGTTCCAAACTACTAAATCCATTCAATAGAGATCATTTATCTTAGCCCAGCAGGACTGGCAGAAGCATGCCTTGCAGCGTTTGCTTTGCGGATGAGAGGCAGGTTAGAGAAACGGTTTGCGTCAGCCCCTGAGCCTCCATGTGATTGGATTGCATTGGATAAATCTGGACCAGGTATGTTTGCATGTGTGTGCTCCATTTGCATGGCTATTGAGGCAATTACTGGAAAGGTCTAGATTGATCTTATAATGGGATTTCACAACAAAGTTGATATTTTCTTTAGAGAACGGACCTCACAAGGTGGCCTCCAGCACAGTCCCTTCTGTGTGTAATCTGACAGTCTTATCAGGCACGTTTTTAAAGCAAGTAATGGCTGACTGCGCCGCATTAGCATACAGTAGGGCAATATAACAAGCAGCAGTCCGTGACTAATCCTATCATATAGGGACACTGCTGTACTGCCCTGAAGACTCAAAATCGGTTAAGTTTGGAAAGGAGGTTTTATATCGAAAAACAATAATGATAATTATGCTACACTTGCCTGGAAATTTCCAGCAACAATAAAAGAATGTCATTTTTTTTATTTATCATTTCTCACTCGCAGCTCAGTGAAACAAGTGGAGAGATTCCGTGGACAGTGCATATTCTAAATGTCCAATCTTTACAACATTGTGTTGTAAGGAGATAAAGCGAAGGTGCAAACTTTAAAGAACCCATGTCTCTTGTATTCCTTTTTATATTTTTTTGCCCTGTGGTCTATTTATACCATTTGTGTGTTTTTATTTACCAAGGACATTAATTTTTACATAACTTTTTTCCAATCTCTCTGTATTACTCAGAATTAAATCGGCTGTCCTGGCTGCTAGTTTGCCCTTCAGACTGCTATGAAAAGGATGGGTGGACATATGCAAATGGATTGTCTGTGACAAAAACAGTGAGCTCAAAACATGCTGTTCTTGCAACTATTTTTTTATGTGAGGCCTGTACAGAAAGTGAAATGTTGTTTTATGATATGGGGTCTTCAAACGGTCTTTCATAATATTTATATGTTGATTTGCTATTGTTCACTTCACTAGCCCTTTAAAATACACACAAAAAGTTATGATTCCTTTTTAAGTGATCAATTTCTCTGTATCCTGCAACGTATTTACTTATGCAATGGTGCCAATAATCAGCTACCCAGTTATTAATGTATTTAGCAGAGACAGACTTGAAAGTGCTAAAAGAAGGAGTTCATTGCTTTACGTTTTTGTGACAGTGTGTGTGTGTCAATGTGTGTGTGTCTGCGAGGGGCACTGGGAGTTCAGGAGGCAGTCGCCTGCCGTTGTCTAATTAGTGTGGAGACAGCGGGGTCAGCCACAGGGCACTGCCCAGCTGGGAGCTGTATACACCCTGTGGCCCTCCCCCAGCACACACACATAGAGCAGGAGTGCAATTTACATAAGGCTCACTTCCTTAACACCTAACTACCAGCTTCAGCTTCGGCACCTTAGAGCTGTCATTCAGCCCGGGGCAATGACAACGGGAGAGTATTAAAAGAGTCTGACCCTTCAGGTTTCTTGCCCGTAAACGTTTAAGGCCTTTTTTTTTCAAGTAATCTTTGATCTTCACTGTCACTCTTCACTTCACTATTCAGCTATGTCTGAGATCTACATACCTGTGAAGGTTGGATACAATACACCAGATTACATTCAGCAGCAACCCTTAGTTGGTGATCCTGTAAGATTTGGCATTAATAATGATTTGACAGTCTTTTTTTCTTTAACTGTGATTTAAAGCACATTCTGTAAATAGTGATCAACCGAAACGAACATCCTTGTCCAACAACAAACATTAGGAGACTCAAAGATGATCAATAACCTGTGCCTAATTATCTCAATGTATAAAATCTGTCAATGAATGTTCATGATAGCGGACAATTATATTAGCATGTAACTTCCTTTGTGCTCCTGTTGTTTTGCTAAAGCCTATTCCGCACATCGAACATGGTATCAAATCTGCATTGGAGAGGCTGTTGTATGTGTACCTCCTCTTGATCATCAATATGAACGGAGATCACTTGTTTAATATTCCTCATAGAAACCATGAAATGGTTGCACATGACCAGCATTACTAATGTGCTGTTGCTCAGTTTGAATCGATCTGATTTTGTATGTTAAATATTGTAAACGTTATACATATTTGTATGTGATATATTAAATATAGCAGGTCTGCCATGTCTTAAAGAGCTCTGCTGGAACACTTTCCAATGTTTTCAAGGTTAATCTACCGCATCTGTTGCTGATTAGCACTGACACTGATTTTGATATTTCCATGTAAGATAAATTATCAAAAACATGCTTTCAGTACAAGCTAATAGCCAGATACTGATGCACCTGAAGCTGAAGATGCAACAGACAGAGATTATGTTGGAGTATTCCTTTATAAGTGGCTACAGAGCTTGCAGACTGCACCTGGAGCCAATGGGTGGTACCTCAGGGTCTTCTCTCCCTTCTAAAAGCACATTTATGGTGCATTTATGGTCAGCCTCTTTAGAATTTCTTAAGAATAGGCTAATTGTGAAGCTAACAAGTGCAGGTGTTGCTCCTTAAGCCTTCACACCTTGACAATGAACAGCGATGGGGTGCTGAGAGCCACGCTGGCTTCCTTTGTCGAACTGCTGCCAAGAATGAAGTCCACAAGTCGCTACTGAATGCTTCTTAGAATATGTAAAGACAAGTAAAAGGTGTATTCACTGCACACTTTAACTAAAGTCATCTTAATTGTAGTTCATATATGTTTTATTCATCAATATCATGTTTGATCTTTGCATTTATATATATCTAGTTAGGCAGTCTACAGCAATTTAGCAACACCCTGAAGTTATACAGAGTGGACATAAGGAGGTTATAAGAAGTATCAGAACAGAGATAATTGACATATGGCAGTCTTACAAGTGCTATATCAACAACATCCCGCTTATTTCTCATAAAAGAGATTGGAATGTGGTTCAGTGGACATGAACATAGCTGTACGTGGTACAATAAGCGTGTAGTGCTATGCAGACCTCAGGAAAAAAATGAAACATGATGATATTTTACGAGTGATATGGGCCAGTTAACACAGTTAAACTACTCTAAATTCTCACCCAATCCATAAAACATTGAACTTGTTTCAATTACTGGATGTTAAGCCCTTAATGTATGAACTGACATTTAAGGCAAACCCAGAAAAGTGTTTACTCAGTACCAAAGTTCATGCTCAGACTTCTGGGAAAATTGATGGGCAAACTTTGTTTTTAATCATAACAAAACAAGTTTTAGTAAAAGCCTTCATCATTGTGGTCACTGAGGCATTGTAGGCTTCGTTTTCTGCTTTTTGGAGGAAAGCTCTGCATTTACTCACTTCCTGTCTCTTGTTGCTCCTCTGAAAAATCCATGACAAAGGAATAAACAGACCCAGTTTTTGTGTGGAACAGTGTTTTAGTGTTTTTACTCACAGATACCCTAATGCATTTAGCCTCACAAGGATCTCGATAGTGCAAAGCAGACAAAACAGCAGATAATGACACATTCTGCTGCAATGGCTTCATTAACAGTCTAAACTCTAAGGGTCTGCATGTAGACACACATTTTGAGCTAATAACTGTGTAAAATTACTTGGCCCTTTGTAATAGTTGCTAAATAATAAGCCTGAAGAATGATAACTGAATAATAAGCCAGAGGTTAAAGGGTAATTCCACTAGTTATATGGTATATGGTAAACAAAATGATCCAAAGTCATTCAGAGTGGCCTGAATTGGAATGCTTAATGAGCCTGAATTGTTCACAGTGGTGGTGATAGAAACCAGACCTCCAAAGAGTGTCATGCCTTTACAAGCTACTATAAAGTACTACAAGCTTCAGAAGGTTAATAGATTGCCTGATGTTTGACACATTGTTTTATGATGAGTTTTGATAGACGTATGTAAGTAGTTCATACAGGATACAACAGTACCCAAGGAAAATGTATTTTACCACTATTTTGCTATTATTATCAAAATTCCCTATACAAAACTCAGAAGCCATGTGTAAGTACACTGGTGGTTTTGGCTATATTTGCACTGTAGACACACTGATGTCTGGCTCCCATCATCACCACTATGATAAACTGCAAATCCACCAATTTCACTACAACATACAACTTCACATCACACTACTGTAAATGCATTATTATTAGAATCATGCAGAAAACTTCATAAATTTGTGGAATTTCTTCCTTAATGGGGTTTAATACAATCCTCGTAATGGGTAAGGAATCATTTTTACTTTTGCTCAAGGAACCCCCAACCAGACAGACTACAAACAGAACAATGTTGAATAATAACGTGTCATTATTAAGGATAAAGTTGGATCTAGGGGTCATAACACAATCACCGCCCTGGGTAATATGTTTTATGTTTATGTTTTATACCTCTACAGGGAATAAACATAATATTTGGATTTGGCTTCTACACAGGCCATGTTCATTTGACCAAATGCACAGTAACTGTGTATTCAATTGTGGATGTGTTAACATATTTTCATCAAAAAAATTCGCCATTGGTGTACCCAAACAGACTACTGCTACATGGATTTTCCCAAGTTAAAGTGGAAAGGAAATAAGTGTAAGTGAGGGAATTGGAAGCAGGCTTGTGAAGGGCTGAGTCTATTTTCGGAATAACAGCATTGCTGAATGTTTAAGATGGGTGAGGCTGCCACATTTCTTCCCTGCTCTTGACTTTCAACAAGGAGCCACTGAATGCCGGTCTGTTTCCAGACCCAGCATGCCAGGCATTACAACTTACAGGCACTAAGACTACAACACATATGACTAAAAGAAAAGAAAAACACCCAAAGAGTTGTCAGCCACATAATCGAATCAGGTAGATATGGAGCATGCTAAAGGAACAGTCCCTGGAATGGAGCTGCGTGTGTAGTCAGTGGGTTTTCTGTTCTTTTCTAATTACAGGGAAGCAACTGTATATGGTAATCATCCATAGTTGGACTTCTTCTTTAACACAGGAAACAGCAGCAAGTATGGAATCTGTGTCTGTTACATTGGCCAGTGTCTGGCCCCCTGGCTGCAAACTTGGATTGGTGTCCTGCATTTGAACTACCACAGTAATTACAACCATTGCAATGTAGTGATGAAATATTTGCAGGGCAATGTATTTCTACAAACCAACTTTCTCCTGTTCACTTTAAACAGACAGCTTAGTGTCCATATAAAGACTGATAAGTGAATGTAGTAAGTCTAAAACTCATATCAGTGTTTATGTGCATCTAATGGTAAAATAACTGCAGATAACCGCAGGTAATCCAATCAAAGCATTTACATGCACTTGAGTAATCAGAAAATAGGGAAATTCCAGGTTTATATGAGTAAGGCAGTAATCTGGGCCAACAAACTTGCAGAAGAGGATGTGACATAAATGTAACATTACAATCAACCTTTAAACTCTAACATTGAGTCACTGTGGCTGAAAATATAAATACATCCCTCATCTAGGCAAGGGAGAATATTTTTATCCCTAATTTTGTCAAACATGTCCTTGGTTTCAGCATTGCAGCAAAACTGGTTTGTTTGCATTGGCTGTGTTAAACACTGTTTGCATATACCTGGTACCAAGATCTCTTTTTACACATGCACAGACTAAGAAATCTGAAAGACATATACAAATAGAGGATATACATGTGCTAAGAAACCCAAATAATGAGCTAAAATACAGCTCACTTTATGATATTTCATAAGCAGATTATTACAATGCAAATATCAAATGTATGTCAAACTTTTTTTGTTTTATACTCTATGTGCCAAAATGGCAAAATGAAATGGCAGCTTCCTTAAGATCTGCTTACTGGTTGACTCAAGTGACTGCTGCACAACTCCCACCAGACCAACTATAGAAGCCTTTCTCGTTACACTTTACAAGTGATGATGCTCTATGTGTAAACGAATCGGGTTAGGCAATAATATCCGGATTATTCCGATTTATGAATAAAACAAGCAATCAAGAATCAGGAAACATGAAGTCTATTAAACACTCCACACGTCTGGTTCCCATCACTACTGCTGTGAATGATTCTATATGGGTCTAAATGACTTGGTTTATACCTTAATTGTGTAAATACAAGGAAATAAAACATACTAAGCATTTCCGTTATAACATCCAACAATGTCCTATGAGCTGTTATTACTTTGTGAACATGCTGAATGATATAAATAGAATCTTATTCACAAATATATTGTGCAATAGCAGGTTATGTAAAGTCCAACCAGCTATGCTGTCTATCAAGTTCAGCACATATCTATAAGACCCATGTAATGCATATGACTCTTCATGATGGTGCAGAACAAGAAACATACTGAAGACTCATCAGTGCAGACATATGGTCTGTAATGAACATGTAATGAACATGTAATGAACATGTCATAACCGTGACTATTCTTGAATAAAAGACAGTAATACATACAAAGTCCAGTTTTATGGTCAAGAATCTATTTTTAAATGAAATTAGACTTTTTTTTTATTCACAGGTGAACCAACAACTTTTAATCGGCTGATTTCAGCAACCGTAATTTTGCCATCTATAAAAAGTGTTTTATGCTAAAGTTAACGAGTATCTTAAAAAAGAAACGATCTTGTGACATAAACGCATTGGCAAGGTTTTCTTTAACTCACCTTCTTGGCTCCACACTTGGCGAACTCCTTTGCCAGGTGACGACCGATGCCCCGTCCTCCCCCAGTGATCAGAACAACGTCCCCGCTCAAGTCTCTCCTTCTGCCGGGCAGCAGGAGCCGCACGCCCGCCCTCAGCGTGTGGTAGATGATCTGGATGGGCAAAAGCAGCACGCAGCCCACCGCCCTCACATCCATTTCTCAGTCGGTGACAGGACTCGATCGAAACCCCTCCTGTTCACTCCAAGCCACCGTCTTTTCTCTTTTTTTAGCGCTCTTTCTGTCCAGAGGGAAACCGAAGCTGCAGCGCTCGCTCACTCGTGTTGACACGCTGAAGCACTTAGTATGTTGTTGTTGTTGTTGTTGTTTTTCTCCAGCCGTTAGCCGTTACAGCATCTTTTTTCCGCCCCTTTATTTTCTGAAAGGTTGAATAAAAGTCGAGACGAGTTGAACCCCAGTGAACCTAAACATCGACAGAAACCAAAAAGCAGGAGGGTTTGAAGCCCTGTCAGTCTAACTGAGGACTAGCAGCGACAAGTGTGCTGAGGTGTAACGCGGAGGCTAAAGCTACGGCTAGTCACCTCAGCCCTGACCGACACTGTCTGGGCTTCTGAGAGGAGTTTTAAAGTGGCCATTAATCCTGACTGACAGCTTTTTCTCCGCCGAGTGTTTAGTAAAGGGGTTGTTTTCGACTGCCCTCCGTGTCCCCTCCCCACACACACATACTCATACATGTGTCAGCGGGACTGGTGAGCAGTCCGAGTTTACAGTGTAACCGGTTTGGTAAGCAGCATTTCGGTTTTGGTCGATATATCAGTTACTACTACGATACGACGATATTTTAGAAATAACTAGTTTAAGTTTCTTTTGCTTCGCATTTAGCTTGGGAGTAAAAGTTTTCGTTTGTTTGTTTGTTTAATTTTGTGAAAGAAAAAATAAAATAAAAAATGAGCCCAAAAAATAATGTTTTCTACTGATTGTTTAGCTTAAGATACCAACAATAATGCTGCATTCAAGCGGTGTCAGAAACTGGGAAATACCATTTTCCCAGTAATTAATTGCGATCAAACATAGTCTAGAAGTGTTTATGAGATATGACATATAGCACAACCTTTTATACGCTGTATTTACTAGTTTATCCTCCGGTGAATACAACCTTCTGAGGAGCACCTGAACGCAGCATTACTTGGGAATGTTTTTCAGCTGTTTTAAGCCATCAGTCCTAAGTGGAACTATACTGACTCGTCTTTCTGTAAACGTTTGTTTGCCGTTTAACCCACAAAACTTTCTGTACTAGGTCAATTTATCTGTCTGTTCAATGATTTGACGTTAATACCATTAAAAGTTTAATGTTTTGCCATTTTGGGCTTGGCCCTTGTGCATGTTCTAATAACAACTTAGTAGAATTTACAATATATAGCTATAATACAGAGTATTGTGTAAAAGTCTTTAACACACCATGTAAAACCATTCATCTTGGCGATGAATTTGCTTTATGCTAGGTGAATCACTATATAACATTATGCTCAATCAGTGTGTTTACGCGGCCTTAATAATCCGATAACTGAAGATAATTGGATTTTGTCAATAATCCAATCAATGTATTTACATGCTCAAATGGAAACTGTGGGTCTACATCATGCAGGCAATAATTGGATTTCTGCTTTGCAAACATTTGGAATGAACATTTGAATAATCACATCACTTCAGAAATCTGATTATGATTAAATTAATAAGTGCATGTAAATCTGCATGTGCAATGAAACTCAATGTAGCTCGATGAAAATGAAGTTAGAGATGGAAGTGGGCGATATGGCAAATTCAGGAACAGTATTTCAGGATTCTTTATACTCCATAATGTGTCACGATAGGACTATTTTATTTATTTATTTTTTGATATATAAAAGCAGAACAGACAAAATTCTGTTCTGACCAGATTATTATCAATGTACTATCAAAAATATTAATCCAGTTACTTGTTTTCAATATTTCTCCCACTTTTCTGCATGTAAACCAATTTAGCAGGACTAAATATGCTCTGTTTTTAATCAAACATGCAGCTGGAAAGTGATTTTTAAGTACTGAAGATACTTACGATATGCTCAGAGAACCATGTTGTGAGATATGGTAATATAATTTATCATGATAATGATAAACATAATATTATATTGTCCAGCTCTAGTTAGACATGGTGTTTATTATATTAATTTAATACAAACCAGATTAGGCAAACCAGATATTGCGTAGGCGAATAGGCAAATTGCATATAATACAAGCCAGCTGTGAGGAGAGGTTTGGGAATAAAGAAAAGCATTAGTATACTATGCATTGCATTAAAATTACTTGCAATTATTGTAAAGTGTATGTGTTTAAAATGACCATCTCGTCACAGCCCAAAGTGAAATCAGCATTTCTAAAAAGGCAACTTTGTGGCAAAAAAATTACTTTTAATGTAAGTCAATGGAACCAGACTTTTTTCTGGGCCAGTTTTGGGCCATTTCTGTTAGTCTGTTCATCAATCTAAACAGCTGCTGCTGTGTTCCAATGATGCTTAAAAGTAAAAATTGATGTTTAAATATACATGCTTTTCATTGGATCCTGACTATATGCATATTTACTGCAGAAATAAATAACTTTTAAATAACAGTCCAAAAATCTTGGTCTGATACCTTCTGCTAAAAGTGAAGAATGCTCATTCCTTCTTCTTTTAGAGTTATCATTCTGGAGGTTTTGGCCTACATACATTTAGAATGTTTGGTCTTGTTGCACTGCATTTACAAACATCAATGTTCAATGAATGTCTGAAATATTTCTAGTATTATAAGAAAGGTTTCATTGCTTATTAATGGTGGTATAAAGACATAGCGGTTCAGTTGCTGAAAGGAAAACAGATGTATGATAAGTCCAATAAGGTGAGAGGACATTCCTTATTTGTTTGCATCATTATTTGTAGGCTTTTTATAAAGGAACAGTACATTACTGTGAGACTGGTCCTTTCGTTTCGGGGGCGTCTTAGAGGAATAAAGCTCCAGTGTCTTGACCAGGCTCTGCAGACTCAGCCAATTTCACTAAATAGCAGGAAAATGAGACTTATAAAAAGGTGTTGAAGGTTGTAATAACACAGGCGTGAGTGGTGGGGTAATGGTGACTGGCTGTTTCAGTGACAGCCTATTAATGAATGTTCGTCTGTGTGTCTGTGTCTGTCAATGCATGCGGCTATCCAAACGTAATAGCACTGTTATCAGACACTTCTCTGCAAAACCCTCAGCGAGCGTCACACAAACGCTGCAGAGCTTCCAGGCCTGGCCGAAAGAACGATTTCCTCTGGCCACTGCAGGCCCAGAACACGGAGACCTTTGTAAATACCTCTTAAAACCCCCACCGTAAATCCAGGAGCCAGCCGTAGAGATTCCAGTCTGTGATTTTTGGCCCTGGCCTCAGCTTTTACTGGGGAAAGCTGAATGGAAGACTGCTCAAACTGGAATGGGCCTAAAAGCAGCCTCACAATGGCTGCTTTGTGCCGGCCTGAGCTTCTTAGTAATGGCCCAGAGCCTCTCTGGGAAGGCTAAACGGTTGTCTAGTTGTGGAAAATGTGTCACAGTGAAATGTGCATATACTGCCGAACTGCTCCTGTACCTCATTTGCAGAGACGAAAGCAGCAAAGACTAAGAGTAAAGGTGGCACCTCCGACTAGTATAATGGTTCTAATAAACGGCAGACAGACATGAATCTATTTCATTGCCCTCAACTTTCATTTATGGCGTGTCCCTTGTAACATGCTTTGGCCTGGCCTTTCTAGCCTATGTGAATGCTCTGCATTGGAGTCACTGTCTTTCATCTGTTAGACTGTCACTGCCATCTACAGATCAACTGTGAAAGTTCAGATCATAGGAATCGACCACAATACAATCAGCTTCTTGCAGCTTCACACAGTTCTTAATCAAGAGTGTTGGATAAAGTGCTGGATCATTATTAACACTAGGTGAAATTATTACATTATAATTACATTGCTATTACAGTATTGTACACATGAAACATATACTTCTCTGTTAAACAACACATTAAAAAGCGTCTGAAATTGGTGCTTCAGATTTATCACAATTGCCCATTATGTGGTCAGTGAGCCTACAATTTATAAATTTAGTACAATTTTAACTAATATTGAAAGCTTATGTACAGCAACCAGCACACTACCAACCATTTAAATAGACTTAAGTATTTGGTTTCTGATTCTCTGTTGACTGTATACAGTAAAAAATATGTTAAAATTAACAACAACAAAAAAAAAGAAAACGGACAGATGAATTAAAGAGTACTGGTACTGTTTTAAGCCATACAATTTTCATTTTAATAAAATTACAGTATGTCATACTATGTAAGAAACCGTACTGAATGTCGACACAACAATTTGAGGCAAGTGTGTGATGATTTTAGGATGCACAGTGCTAACCAGTGGTTATATTGTTCTGGTATTTGCTAGCTTACTTCCATCAAAACTCCATATACAGCAGCAAATAAAATAAGAGGTATAAAAATAAGCAGACTAGAGTTTCCACTACTGGAGACGCTCTTAGTAACTAAAGAGATACAATTTAATGCTAAATGTTTCTTCTAGACTTAAGTAATTAAGTGTTGACGCTACAACTTTTTTGGCAGTATGCTGCCCCCTATTGTTTAGTGCATTTAGTGCAATTTCTCAGGTTGTGTCAGTTTACAAAGGGCTCCTTTAAGCGGTTTAGTTCCATTAAGAGAATGATCCACCTGGTTAGCCCTTAGGGGGAATTCCTGACTAGTTAAGGCTAGCAGCTGCAAAACTGAAACCCAGCAACGAGAACTTCAAGAAAGGTTTGTTTCTCCATGCCCAGGATTCCAGTTCTATCATTTGAAACAGAAAACTAAACATGTAGGATTTATTATATAAGAAACATAACTCAAAATGCTCAATTATGAAAGTATATCACTGAAGGCAGCACTTATTATGACATGCTACATCATGTTGGGGCAGATTACTCTGAGTTGTTATGTATAGAAAGACCTGTCCATACACATCAGTTGATCAACAGAGAGTGCAGATGAGTATGCAGAGGTATGACCCAACCCAGCACAAGCACTGAAAAAAACATCAGAAGGAAAAGAAAGATTTGCAATGCAAACATGAAGCAGATATGAAAAAAAAATTATTTAAAAAAGCAGGAAAAGGGAAATGTTGGATTGCAATGCTACCAGGAACAATAAGTGGGCAATATTTATTGAGCTAAACATACAGAAGTAGTATCTCTCATATGTCTGGGAATGGAGTTGTAGAGGTTCCTAATGGTGTCTTGTGATAATCCATCCCATGCAGCTGGAATATTCTCACACAGTTTCTGCAGGTTTTGCGGTAAGGGTGGAGGTGGTACCAAGCCTTCTGGATGTGTGCCATGTGACAACAAACCGTTTGTCTTGATGCTGACCACACAGATTCGTTGGTCATCTCCATCAAGACGAAAGCGAGACTCGTCATTGAAGATAACCCGCCGCCATTCTGGGTCACTCCATGACTGTCTGGCAAGCCACAATTGTGGCTGCTGAGTCAGTCAGGCACAGTGATAAGACATGTCCTTGCTTACGTCACATGCATGAGCATGGAACTTGAATCATTTCTATGTCTCACAATGCCAACTCTACCCACCGAGTTTCATTCCTGTCTGTTGATTCTTTCTGGGTGCATCTATTTGTGCAGCTATTCTTTTGATGAGTGTATATAAAAATTAGTGAAGTCTGATTTCCAAGTCATTATTTGTAATTGCATGTGTTTTATTATGTCAGTTTTATTATTTTATTTGATCATTTTATTTCATAACGTACTCATAAAACATATGCAGACTTTGCTCCCACCCTGTCTATCAATCTTGCTTTCTGCCATAGGAAGTAACATGCACACATTCCACAACTGTTTTTGTGAGTATGCATTGTTTGTAGAGAGAGGTTACAGGTCGCAGGATCCGGCCCAGGTATTGTGAAATGTGAGACAACATTGTCCCTGCTCTGTAAGGAGGAAGGGCAAGTGTGACCTGCTCAGTGCCTCACGCAGAGCTTCCCGAGTCCACCATGGAGATAGGAACAGCGATTCTGATTATTTTCGCTGTTCTGCTTGCAGCCTTCTTGTTGTTTATTGGCTTGGTTTATTTGAGAGCAAAGAATGCAGAGTTTCCTCCTGGAATTACTAACCGCGAAGGCCTACAGACTTTCCACAGCTGTATGGTAGGAATAGCAGTTTTGGTAAGTCTACATATACCCTTTGTAAGCATTTACATATTGAACGTTTATATATGTACCGTAGATTATATGTGCTCACATATTTGTCTGTTTTTGAGAGTGCTGATTCACCTGTCACTGTCTTGGATTGTATTTGTAAAGTTATTGTATAACTAGGTTCTTCATACAAAGTCCATGTGTGCTGAAATCTGGTCTTATTTTAATGCATTCTATCTAAAAATAAAATAAAATACTTAAATACTAAATGCAGTATAGAATAATACTTGGAATCTTAGTAACCTGGAGCTTGTTTTCAGTGTGCATCATCCACTGAAGCTACTGTCAAACCTCAAAATCTTTAGAATGAAAGAGCTGAGCAAGTATTAGTGCTGATAGTGTTTTTGCCATGCAATATTTAAATTATGTTTTTTATGAGGACATCAGAAAATAAATACACATCAACACAACTCACTCTGATTGTCTAATGTCTAATGCTCAAGTGGTGTCAGAAACTGCATAGTGCAATTAAAAACACATTGCAAACAATGCACAATTCACAAATGCACTGCAAACTTCAGAAATACTGCCAAGTCTTGATCTAGCTAGATAGCTGTAGAGATAATGATCAGCCAGCGTTCAAATTTTACCCTTACACTCTACAACTAATCCTGCGGTCGAGTGGTGTCGGAAAGTGGGATAAAGCCGTTTTCCCTCTTGTTAACTAAATCTGAATGGCTTGGGATTCCAGATTATACACCAGTTTACAAAATATGAGGTATAACACAACCTTTTGTCTTTCACACAAAGAAAAAAATGCTATACTTGCAGTGATAGTTTATACTACAATATAGTTTTATTTTCTTTCACCAGTGAATGTTTTGCTTAATGAAGTTGAACTAAAGTTATATTTAGGAAAGATTAAGAAATCTTCAATCTACTTGATAAAAGTTGAAACTCAACTGGCAAACGCCTATTCATGCATGGGTGAAACTTATGTAATAGGAATAATGAATGTTAGTTATTCAGACAGCTGGAGAAAAGCTAAAACAGACATAAAGTCTGATAAACTGGACACTGTAAGAGTGTTCTTTGCCATTTAGCACAGCATATCTGCTCTTCAGTTTCAGTTTCTACTTCCCATATGCTTTAGCCGATTGTGCTAACGTTACTGGGCAGCGGTAACTCATTGCTGCCAGTAACCAGTAATTGTTTCTATAATTTACTGTGATTATTAATTCCATGACCCAACCACAGCACAAATTTACCCCACACACCAGAATCAGCTCAATCAGTGGTGAGCAGGGTCGAGTGTTGTAGGGTAAAGAATAGTTCAAACTGTGTAGAGCTGTCGGTCGCCCAGAGCAGGGTTAATAAAGACTGAATAGTGCTAGCACCTGCAAGCCCAGACAAACATCATTTTTTAGACAGGGTGACGTATGACACGCGTATAAGCGTGTGTTATATTAATAAAGGTGACAAGTGCAATCCTGTCTGGCTGAGTATGAAGTGCTCTGCGATGATTGAGGCAGATCATGACTTGAGGCAGATCAAGACCTTCCAAAAAGCCTTGTTTAAACTGTAAGTGTTTTGGGGGGACTGTTGTTGCAGAGAAAAAAAATACAAAATATAAACATCTGTCCAGCTAAGGGATATGAGGCTGCTTCATAGAACTAACAAAAATATAGACAAATGTTTAAAACATTTCAAAACATTAAAACATAAAAAAATAGATATTTAACCAAAATACTATTTCCAACTATTGTAAAACAATGCATCAAATCCATTATATTATGTAATGCAAAAATATATTATCAGGGACCTTTTAGAGGGTTGACATACTTTGAACATCTAGATCCTACCACCGTGAACGATTCTGATTGGCTAAGCTTCTCTAGAATGGCACAATTCAGATCAGCTCACCCTGAAGGACTCTGTATATATAAGTGCATTAAGCAGAAACTTGAAAAAACTGGTGGAATTTTTTAATGTTCAGAAATCTGACAATGCTCACTCTTATAACTTTGTAATAACTATGTTGCATTTTGCATTTTGTTCCACATAAAACTCAGCAATATACCCTTAAATTGTGGATGTCCGTGAAAGGTTAAAGGTTATGTTTAATGTGCTAATTTTGAGCTTTGTTTGTGTTAAATCTCTTTTCAGGCTGAAATATTTGAGCGCCTGGGTGTGTGTAATCAGGTGAGTTTTACTCGGTGGTTTGCAAGTAGGTTTGTACACGTCGAACGGTTGTCTACGGCTGGTCTCCGCATTAAGGACATGACCTTCAGTGGCGTGCCCGTGAGGGTGTATGAACCCACAACTGCTTCGGATCGGAGGAGAAAAGGAATGATGTTTTTCCATGGTGGAGGATGGGTGTTGGGCAGTATAGGTATGGCATGCTTGGAGTCCTTGGCTGATTTGGTTTACAGTATTAGCCTGATGTGATCATTTTAGCAATTTGAGGTGAGTCTGTGTTTCTGCATGTAGATCTATATGACGATAACTGCCGGCACATTGCCAAGGAGACTGATACCACAGTTGTGTCTGTTGGGTACGTATCGATTCTTTGGATACTTTAAATAGCTTGTTACAGTGTGTGCTGGTCATTATTATAGCTGTGCAGTGTAAAGCTATTTGTAGACTGCTATCCGATTAAGATCATTCATTTTACTTTCATGGTTGTACATTGCAAACCGTAACAACCAACTAGCAACACCTCTGCAATCACTTACACTATAGCAGAACCTGATATACCATAGCAACTACTTACCAACACCTTAGCAACCACCTACCAACACCATAGAAACCACCTAGCAACCACTTACTAACACCATAGCAACCACCTAAAAACCATTTACTAATACCGTAGCAATCACCTAGCAACCACTTATCAATGTCTTAGAACCACCTGGGATGCCATAGTATTTACTTATCAACACCTTAGCAACTACCTACCAACATCATAGCAACCACCTAGCAACCACTTACTAACACCATAGAAACCACCCACCAACCATTTACTAACACCATACCAATCACCTAGCAACCACTTATTAATTAATTAATAATTAAATGAAAGGAATAATAATTCATAAAATTGTACCTTTTCCTTCCTCACAGTTACCGCCTTGCACCTGAGCACAGGTTCCCTGCCCACCTGGATGACTGCGAGGCTGCCACCCTCCACTTCCTGTCTGTGGCTGAGGCTGAGTTTGGAGTGGACCCTGGCAGGGTGGTGCTTGGTGGAGACAGTGCGGGGGGCAACCTGACGGCCGCTCTCAGTCAGAGGCTGGTGAAAAAAAAGTCTGGACAGCTGCCCTCCCCTCTTGCACTCGTCCTCATCTACCCTGCCCTGCAAATGGCAGATTTCAACCTACCGTCCTACCTGCAGAACCAATCTGTGCCCATATTGTTTAGAATCAAGACTGCCTTCTACTTCCTACAGTACCTCAACGGGGACATGTCTTTGTGCCAGGACGTTCTAGCAGGCAGGCACGTTCCACCTGAGCTAAAGCTGCACTACAAGAAGTGGCTTGACCCGGCTAATCTACCTCCTAAATTCAGAGAGAGAAGCTACCAGAAGCCAAAGGCAGGTTCTAGCTAGTTCCTTTTACTAATACAAAATATTAAGTATTTTAATTACATTACCATTTAAATTTCAGTGTTTTATTGCATTATGATAGACGCATAAAGATGTGCTATTACAGTTCCAAACAGTTGAGTCACGTTATTATGACCACCAGATAATATCCAGAGTAGCCACCATGTGAAGCATGAACAGGAGCTAGATGTGCTGGGAGTGTCTCAGTAAGGTACTGGTAGATTGTCACAGGTATCTGGAGCCATATTGACTGCAGTGCATCCCACAGCTCCTGGAGGTATGAGAGATATGTGTGCAGACAACCTACCGCACATCTTATATACCCAGCAGGCCAGCTCACAAAACCTGACTTCCTTTATGAGCTATGCACTACCACTATCAAAAGTGGTCATAATAATGTGACTCGACTGTGTATAACTTTTAGAAAAGCTAATCCCCCCTAGGTTTTATTTGAGTCAATGGAGTCATTAATGCATTCTGCCAAACACAGGTGGCCACACCCCACAATCCTGAAGTGTGCCGCCTCGTCAAAGACGCACTGCAGCCAGACTTCTCTCCTTTGCTGGCCGAGGATGACATTCTTCGCCTTACGCCTCCCACCTTCATCCTGACCTGTGAGTACGATGTGCTGAGAGATGATGGGATCCTATACCAGAAAAGGCTGAAGGATCTCGGAGTGGACGTCACCTGGCATCACATTCCTGACGGCTTCCATGGCATATTCAGCTTCTTCAGGAAGAGATGGCCGGAGTTTTCTTCTGGACAGACAGCCATGGAGCAAGTTGTGAGCTACATAAAAGCACTCTAAAGCTTAGAACACAGTTTATCACAAATGCAGATCAGCCAAGACATGTTTCTTCAATTATGAGGCTAGTGTAGCTCACAAATAATGGAAACGTATTCACGCCATGCCTGAATCATCAGATCAATCAGACTTGTTATGTAATGTCAAATAGACGTGCTCATATGGTATCCGACACTATAGTATTACTATATGTACTTTATTTAATTTCCAGTCAAAACTGCCTTTAAGTACAAAATATAAATATAAAATATACAAAATATTTCAGGGTCAACAAAAATCAACAGAACAAGTATGGCTACAGGTATTACAACCATTAGGTTTTTCATTATTCTAATGGTTTGTAATCCTTTAATGCAGTTATCAAATAGTGTTATATATCTGGTATTACTATATGTACTTTATTTAATTTCCAGTCAAAACTGCCTTTAAGTACAAAATATAAATATTAAATATACAAAATTTTTCAGGGTCAACAAAAATCAACAGAACAAGTAGGACACGTCAATTATAGGTTACATAGGTTACACATAGGTATCGACAACTAAATAAAATAAGAGAAGGTGGGTTAGGTGATATATAACGTTCTCAGAAATATGTTCTGAAAAAAATTATTATTTATAATAATTTTGTGTAAGGGAGGCCAGTTCACAATATCAGAGAGTGATTCCCCACATCAAATGATGCATCTAGTGAAATTCTAGTTTTGTGCATCTGCGTGGTCTGATGCCATATCGTGTTTGAGCTAAGGTGAGCAGCCATTGTCCATATACTGGAATAAAAAACTGGAACATACATTTTTTATAATAATTTTATATTAAAAAAAGAATTGGGAATAATTTAGTTTAAATGCTTTGAGTGCTTTATTTGATTAAAATTCTTTTGGTGGCAGATTGCTGCCAAGTAGACTAAAACACAAGCATTTTACTTATTATGAGAAGATCTGATCTATGGTATCTGGTCATTGCAAGATATTTTCCAATAATAATCACATAATATGTAATTTTCATGGCATATTTTCTCATAATAATGAGCGGCTGAAAGGTTTACTTTCTTTCTCCTTGGCATCACGGCATAACCATGGACTTCCCAGTTGTTGTTTTAACATGCCCTGTCAGGACGCTCCAGGAATGACCCAAGTATTAATGATTAATGGAGTTTAATGTTTAATCAAGCCCTTTTTCTGAAATTTGAAGTACAAAAAAAAAAAAAACACGAATAAAATAATTCAAGAATGAATTGATTGTTTTTATTTGTTTTAAAAGTGGCTTTACCCCATATAGTGTGATCACTTTTTTGCAGCTGAATCAACTTGAAGTAATAAACACACTATACATGCCTAAGATTTCATTGTAACATTTAGTATGCAATTTGTAAAAGCACAAGCAGAAACTAAGCTGCTTCTCTAGCAGTGAAGAAATAAACCAACTTTACTAAATCAACTTTCTGAAAAGCAGCAGCGGCCTTTAGCTTTGAAATGCTCTGGAACTGAGCACAATGAAAAGCTCTAAACGTTTCTTTAACTTATCTTTTAGTACATGTAGAACAAATGGGTTTTAGTTTCAGTTTCAATTTTCAGTTCCTAACAAATCACAGTGCAGCGGAGTATGGTTTCAGGTTCATCCACACTCCTAGTTCCTCTGTATGAGTCTCATGTCGCTCTTCTGGGGCTAGAGGTGAGGCCGTCATTCATTAATTCAAAGAGCAAGTCTCTTTTCATTATGCTGCATTTAGAGCTCCCTCGCTTTGTGTTTCACGCATCCATTGCAACAGAACTTTTTCCCCACGGTGACTGGATCACAATGGCCATCACTTTCATCCTTTATCCTGGTGCAGGAGCTATTACAGCTAGTTAAATGTAGGGCCCCACATGTCCTGTATGAGGGACTTTAGTGAATGGCATTTAGGAGAAGAACATGTATCATAATAAATGAACTCAGCTACAGGTATTACCCCAACCATTAGGTTTCATTATTCTAATGCATAATGTTTGTAATCCTTTAATGCAAGTTTAGTTAGTAAGGGTTAAAAATAACCCCACAGAAAAAGCTGAGATAGTATGGACTCCAACACATTCCAAATTAAATTGGGAATAGGGTAATTCAGGGCAAGTAATGAGGTAAAAAACAGTTAATAATGATGTCCTTCCAAAAACCGAACACATATGATCTTCAAACCTTCAGACAGTATCGCATCAACAATGTCACTGAGCAAGGGATTACTTTAGCCAACGTTTATCAAGCACTACAATATGAATTTACATTAACATACTTTAACATGCAAAACCCTATGCAGCTTAACCACATCCAGAAGCAATGTTGACTTTTCTCTGGGCTTGGAGGGATCTGGGATGGATGACCACACAGTGAAAACGTGTATTGTGGTCAGATTAATCTCTTTTCCTTTTTTTTTTTGGTCTCAGACCAAAGACTAAAAGGACCACCCAGACTTTTAATAGCAACAAGTCCAAAAGCTAGTTTTTCTCATGGTATGGGGTCAGTGTGTCAGTGGCCTTAGCAAAGGTCATTTACACTTCTGATGCAGCATTAATACAGAAAAGTACATTGAGATCTTAGAGCAACATGAGCTGCCGTCAAGAACACATCTCTTCCAGATACGTCCATATAACGTTGCAGAACCACACGCGGCACACAAAGGCATGGCTGTGGAAGAGGAGGGCACGAGTACCTGACAGACAGACCTGCAGACCTGACCTGTCCCCCAGCTGGGAATGTTAAAAGAGAATTTTAAAAACGAAATTTGTGACGAGGACCTTGTACCATTGCACTTTAAGGTGTGTTTGCAGAAGGAATGGGACAAAATAACACCTGAAATGCTTTATTGCTTGGTATCCTCTGAGACAAAATGTCTTTTAATAATAAATAAATACTTTCCATACTGTGCAAACCTTTTCTGATTTGGTATGTTGTTTAGAAACATACCATGAGACATACAGCCTGAAATACTGCAGTATTGGATATTCAAATGGCTTCAGTGACCATTATTATCCTGGAAAATATATGACATAAGCTGTTTTATTGTGTTTGGGTTTTTACAATATTTTGAATGCAACAAGAGATGTATTAACAGTGTAAGTAATATCTGTATTTTTTACATGTTGACAACTTTTAAGAGTTTTTAATATATTTGTAATGCACTGCTTTTCCATCTCAGTCAACTTCAGCTTTTAGAGTTTAGTTTCAGAGTTCTAAAGTTGAGCTAAATTCTGTATTGTTGCAGTCCAAACAGGAACATGTATCTCCATTTTTGTTGTTTTTGGTTTATGCATCATTTAAGCACTGCTGCCGTTTACATTATGTACAAAAGTCATGACGACTGGTTCCCGCTCTTCTGTAGGCTTCTGCAAACATTCACACCATTTCCAGCCACCCTCACCTTCATCTACAAACCCCGCTTTCTATATGGGAAGCTGCGTGAGCACATTCCAGAGCTGTGTTCTTGTGATTGTGCGCCATTGTAAACGAGTCTACAGGGCATTTGGAGGAGATCTGGCGCAGGTGATGAGAGATAACACTGTTCTGCCCTATGAGGGGCCACTGAGGTGATAAGAAGCGAGAACGCTTTGCGCTCGCGCCTCTATTGTGTTCCTACGGAGAGAGCACCGCTGCTTGGCTTAACCGCGCTATGCTCAAAGTTCAACCACACTGCACTTTGACCCGTTTTGCCGCTGAGCCAATCAGACAAACTCTTCTGTATGACGCGGAAAAAACCGACTCAGGCTGTAGGAACATGGAGAAGAAACTGACTCCCAGCGATACGGAGTTGAAGTGGTGTAGTGAAGGCGCGCGAGGCGCCGTGTCCGCAGCCAAACAGGCAGCAGTTGTGTCGGTTCTCTCTGGAGCTCTTTGACTTCAGGTTGAACTCAATAAAGCTGCACGCGCGATTTTACCCCTTGGGTTTTTGGTTTCTTGTGTTTACTCCATATAACCACAGAATTTGTCACGTGTGGATGGATAAACAGGCTACTGTAGGTCTTTTACGGTTTCCAAATTTGCCGCTGATTTACAGTGTGCGCGTTATGATGACGTCTCACTGGCCCGCACAATGCCAGTGTGCACCCAGCCTCGCTGTGGGCGACGCGCAAAACTCACCTAAGGAGAAAGGGTATATGTGACCTGCTCGGTCCCTCACGCAGAGCTCCCTGAGGCCGCCATGGAGATAGGAACAGCTATTCTGATCATTGGCTTCGCTGCCATAGGGGCAGCCTTCTGCTTGCTGTTTATTGGCTTGGTGTATTCGGAAGCTATGAACTCTGAGATTCCTCCTGGAGTTACTAATCGTGGGAAGTTACACACTTTGCACTGCTGTATGGTAGGAATAGCAGTTGTGGTAAGTGTGCTTTCAGATTTTGCAAGCATTTATTAACTGATGAGTAAACCAAAAACACCAGCAATGAAAAAAAGATTCACGTGCAATCAAATTTTGGACATATATCCAGTATATTGTCACTGTCCAGAGAAAGACATGTATCTCCATTTTGGTAAATTTTTACTTTTATACATCATTTGAACACAGCAGCTGCTGTTTACATTGTGCGAAACTTTCATGACGAATGGACCAACAAAAACTGACTCAATGTGTGTATACAAAAGTCTGGTTCCATTGACTTACACTAAAATGAAAGTAGTTTTTTCCCTCTCCTATAAAATGGCTTTTTTGGAGAGATTTGTTTTTCTTTGGCAGCGATAATATGCTGTTTCCTTGGTATTGTCACCGTCCAATAAAAACATGTATCCCCATTTTTGTTGACTTTATATGGATAATTTGAACACAGCAGCTGCTGTTTACATTGTGTGAAAATTTCATGATGCTTTGATCAACAAAAAATGGCTCATATTAGCTTAGAATAAAATTCTGATTTCATTGACTCAATTGGGTCTTGTAACATTGTCATTTTGCCAGGAATTTATTTTCCTTTGGACACATACAATATATTACATATCCAAAATGCTTGGGAAATCGTTCAGGAAATGAGCAGGAGCTGGAGGCCTACTGCAAATTCAATTTAAAAGGAATTTGGCAAGTTTCTGTGCAAAATGCACGATGCATCGCTAAACTAATGAACATCTGAAATACGACCAAAACTGTCATATCTTGTTTGTACCACAGTGTTTCCAAATGTGTTTGTTCTGACTTTCTCAACAGGAAACATGCAAAAACTATAATATAAGGACAAAATATGAGAATCACTGTCACATAATTAATGTATTATTTAGGCTACTCATATTTATTCATTGATTTATTGGAAACATATGACTTTCCACCACCACTACCAGTCATAATAATAAAAATAACAATTAAATGCAATTTAAAAATGTAAAACAACTGTAATAATGTTAATATTCATTATAAATATAATATTAATAAGCAACACTCCTTAAAAAAAACTTTAAAGGCATGGTTACATGGCACAGGTGACTTTGTTTTATTTTATTTTTTTTTCTGTAATGGGAAGGAAAGACCTGATTTATTAAAGTACTGGAAAGTTTCCTACGTTGGCTCTTATGAAAAATATTTATAATAAAGACTATCTCAGTGACATCTTTTTTCATAGGCCTAGGGCAACGTTACACAGATGGTTCAGACTATGTAAGTTACCAGTGTAGTTGCTTCCATAATTCTATTGTTTCAACTACATAAGTTGCTAACGTAGTTGGTTTTGGGAGAAGGACCCCAGGCCTGCGCATGTGCTAAAGAGTATGTAATAAAATGACCGACCTTATTTTGATGCATTCCACCTGAAACCTCTTCTGACCATCCAATTAGAAATACTTAACACTTAAATACTGGATTTACTATTGAATAAAACTTGAATAACCTGAAGCTTGCTTTTAGTCTGCATCATCTACAGCAACTACTGCCAGGCTGTAATCTTCCGAACAATAGAGCTGGGCATGTTTCTGAGTACTCATAGATTGTTGGTAGCGTTTTAGCATGAAATCCTTAAGTCATGTTTTTCTCAAGGGCATTAAAAAGAGAACAACTCTGATTCATGTCTAAATTGCTTTGGTCCCTTCTCTGAAAGCCCCTGGAGCTCCTTCATGTTATTTACCTGCAGTAAATACAGTGCATGATTTTTTGTTGACTGTCATTTTGTCTTAACTTTTTGATCATAATTCTCTGATATTTTTTGCAAGTCAAAATCAAAAACTGTCAAACGTGTATAATGTAATATGCAAATGCAGCTATTTTAAAGGGTGAATACAATATTCACAAGTGCAAACGTTCAACATTATACAGCAATCATTTTGTCAAAACAAGACAAAAAGAGGGCCATAGATGTCCATGTAGATACTCAACAATATGCCTTAGCCTGTTGAGGTCCATGAAATGTTAGGGCCTTAATGTTGAGCTGCTTTTGATGATTTCTTTTTATTTAATTTTGACAAAATGCACTGTTTTGAATACCAAATAAGTCGCCTATGAAGTATTCATTAACTCTGCTGTAGCATTCAGCGTACATCTTGGGAAACAAAGCACCAATTTTTGATCTGCCCTTATAATTTGTGGACTCTGTTGTTAATTTGATATCTTAACCCTGAGAACCTTAAGTCGGTGTTACTTGGGCAGGTTGTATGGCTCTTATCTAGAGGATAAATGGTCAACCTTAACACACAATAAGCATATAATGACTATACATTAACCCTTTCATGTCTTATGAAGCAGACACAGAAATAACCATTCAAACTACACATGAAGACTGTTGGATTTTATATGTTACTTGCTGTGTTATATGTTTTATGTAAGTTTGTTTTACCTCATAATGGCTGTTAAACCAGTACTTAGGCAAATATTAAGTATTGAGGCAAAATAACTATTTGAAAGAACTAAAAATGAACATTTAAATGAGCATATATCTTTCAAAACTTTCTTTAGGTACGCATGCACATGGTCCCCATTAGTTGTGGCACATATCACACTCAGAATGGCTCTGATAACTCTGAAATTTGGAAAAATCTGTGTTTAATTAGATCAATTTGAGCTTCCATTGTGTTAAATCTGTTTTCAGGCCCGAATCCTTGAGCGCCTGGGTCTGTGTAGTCAGGTAGGTTTTACTCGCTGGGTTAGGGACGGCTCTTTAGGCAACAAACAGCCGCCCATGCCTGGACTCCGCATTAAGGACATGACCTTCAGTGGCGTGCCTGTGAGGGTGTATGAACCCACAGCTCCTTCAGATCAGAAGAGAAGAGGACTGATGTTTTTCCATGGTGGAGGATGGATGTTTGGCAGTATAGGTATGGCATGCATGAGTCTTTGGCTGGTTTAATTGATCGTAATAGCCTCATATGTTAATTCTATTTTTTAATGCAGATTCATATGAGAGTAATTGCCGGCACATTGCCAAGGAGACTGATACCATAGTTGTGTCAGTTGGGTAAGTCTACAATATGTAATTACTAATGTCCAGAATGATGAACAGAATCTTAAATGACTATAAACTGCCTGAGAAAGTGTTTAAAATTATAGCTCACCCAGACAACAAGTTTTTGGATGTAGGCTACTTCCATGTTTAGGCACACTTGCATCAAAGAATTGCGCAGTTGGGTCAGATTTGGATGCATCCCCTGGCTCAGTTCTTGTAGACTGGGACTTTAGCCACTGCTGCTAAACCTGTATGACCACATGCTTCCATACACCTGCAAATGTAGCTACTTCCTTCACACTATGGCCTTTGGCACACCCAAATGCAATAACTCCTTTTAGGCAGTCATTATCTGTTTTGAATCCATTTCCCTCATGTCAAATGAGACATTCACTCCACTGTACCACCTTTTCTCAATCTATGAATCCAGTCACACACACCTTACAAGTATTTGTAGCCCCATCATCCTTGTGCAGTGCCATCTGCAAGAGCCTAAAGTCACTAGCAACTTAAACATGCAAGGTGACTCATTTTTTGTTTATCCAGTGAGCTAATATAGGGTTATGTTCAAAGCAAGTTATATTATTTAAACAGTAAAATTACACCCAACTCTTATGGTGGCACTGACACTTCTATATATAGTCAGTATCCTGTTCCCTATGGATTTATTTGATAATTAATTTTAGAATTCTTTTAGAATTTTTTTTTTTTTAGAATTTCATTTAAATAGTTATTATTCAACCATTTAGTCAGTCAGTCAGTAACTCTGTAAAAGGCAACAACTCTGGTTTGATGCTTCTAGAACTCTATTCATGGTGGAAAGGTGCATGCAGGGAGGAAAATAGGTTCCAAAGAAATCCTATATTTGTGCTGCAGTTACTACAAAGTTTCTATGCAGTGAACCATTTGCCATCGAACCACTCTGAATGATTTTGCCTAGATCTCAAGGTCCCAGAAAAATCTGTGGAAGTCCTCGTTTCCAGTGAGCTGAAAGCACCTGATATAACTGATATCTGCTACTGTTTCCTTTTTCCTTCCTCACAGTTACCGCCTTGCCCCAGAGCACAGGTTCCCTGCCCACCTGGATGACTGCGAGGCTGCCACCCTCCACTTCCTGTCTGTGGCTGAGGCTGAGTTTGGCGTGGACCCTGGCAGGGTGGTGCTAGGTGGAGACAGTGCCGGGGGCAACCTGGCGGCCGCTCTCAGTCAGAGGCTGGCAAAGAAACAGGCTGGACAGCTGCCCTCCCCTCTTGCACTCGTCCTCATCTACCCTGGCCTGCAAATGGCAGATTTCAACCTGCCGTCCTACCTGCAGAACCATGCCGTGCCCATATTGTTTAGGGCCAGGACCGTCTTCTACTACCTGCAGTACCTCAACGGGGACATGTCCGTGTGCCAGGACGTTCTAGCAGGCAGGCACGTTCCACCTGAGCTCAAGCTGCACTACAAGAAGTGGCTTGACCCGGCTAATCTACCTCCTGAATTCAGAGAGAGAAGCTACCAGAAGCCAAAGGTGCGTTCTAATTAGTGAAGCGTCGGTGGTTATATTCTTGTCTATATTTATATTTATATTTTTATTTATTTTAATTTACTAAAGTCTAAAGTGTACAACCAATGATCAAATCACTTGTCAGTTGCTGTAATAACCTTTTGGTGTTTGAGAGTTTGTGAAGCACCTATAATTTGGTCTTGCATGGCTATGGTTCTCTTAAAATTCAGTTCAGTATTCTTTAAGAATTTTCTAGTATAATGCAGAATTCATTGTTCCATCAATGATGCTGCGAATCTGGCCCAAACTGTAATTCTACCACCAAGATGTTTCACAGATGAGAAATAAAATGTATAAGAATGGGTAAGAATGTTTTCCTTTCACCACACACAACGCTTCTGCTTTAAACCAGAAAGTTCTATTTGCGTCTTATCAGTCCACAAACATTTTTCCAAAGGCCTTATGGCTTGGCTACCTGATTTTTGGCAAGTAGCACATAACCAGCAATTTTTGGAGAGCAGGGGACTTTCTCCTTGCAACCTTGCCAAGCACACATTGTTGCTCAGTGCTGTTCTGATCAACATTAACATTAGCCATTGTGAAAGAGATCTTCAGTTGCTTAGGAATTGCACGGCTTGCACGTTGAGCAATCTTTCTTGGTCAATAAATGATGAGCCTGATCTTTTTTTTTTTAGCTGTGATACACATCCAGAAACATGTTATGAAGACCTGACTTCACTAGAACAGTGTTTTTTTGTTTTTTTATTTTAAAGCCTTCACAAACTTTCATCTACCACTGTGCAGTAAGCTAAACAGGTTTTTGTATTTTTTATATTTATATTAAGTTTTTAATGAACAACAAGTTACTGCAAGATAAGTAGTATACTCTAACTATATTCACTCATCGTCCAAAAAGCAGAAAGCAGTTCTATTGGAAAGGAAGATAAAGGTTACCAAGAACAATAATAATGAACATTTTTTAGACAGATATGGGCAATATTTATTGGGCGACACATACAAAAGTAGTGTTTCTCTGTATGGTGCCGGGCTGCCGTGTTTGCTAATGACTTGTAGAGGTTCCTAATTGTGTCCTGCGTCTAACATTGCTTTTCCTTAGTTCCCATCCCTAAAGACACTGAATAGATAGATAGATGTTGGTTCACTGCAGTTCTATAATTAAAGACTTCAGCTCCTTTAAGTTCTGCTTGAGTCATTACTGCAATATTCTGCAATCTGCCAAACCCAGGTGGCTACAGCCCACGATGGCGAGGTATACCACATCATCAAAGATGGACTGCAGCCAGAGTTCTCTCCTTTGCTGGCTGAGGACGATGTTCTTCGCCTTACACCTCCTACCTTCATCCTGACCTGTGAATATGACGTACTAAGAGATGATGGGATCCTGTTCCAAAAGAGGCTGAAGGATCTTGGAGTGGACGTCACCTGGCATCACATTCCTGACGGCTTCCATGGCATATTTAGCTTCTTCAGCAAGGGCTGGTTAAACTTTCCTGGTGGAGAGAGAGCCATGGAGCATGTTGTGAATTACATAAAGGCACTCTGAAGCCTAGTACATTCAGAGTTATCCCAAATGTAGATCAGCCAAAGCAAGTTTGTTGTCCAAAGTTAGTTTCAGCTAATTTTGCAGCTACTGTGGATAAAAAGTAATGCAAATGTACTCGCTGTATGAATTCATCACACCATGTAATATAAAATATACTTTCTTTTGTAGTTTCTGACACTATATGACATACAGTTGTCTGTTAAGTACATAGCTAAAACGCACATAGCTTCCATCTTGCTCCCCAAATTTAATCTGTACTTTGGTCCATTTTGTATTTAGCTTTGTATTTTTATAGGTTATTTAACTCAATGCAGTCCCAGCCACCTGTGGAGCTGATTTTTGCCTGTCTCTCAAAGACGAAATCTTTAAATACTGATAGCGATGCTTTTGGTGGTCTGCAGGTGCTTGCATGATTGTCAGGTGTCCAGTTTTCTTTTTATGTTTAATTCATTTTTAAAGTCCAGTTTTGTAAACTCCATGTTTGAAATCTCTTTTGATGTTGCCCATCTTTATGCAGGTGAGTTAGCTAATATGTAATCATGTTTATTAATGAATTACATGTACTTTATGGCTCCTTTGCCCTCAATTTTAAATGGGCTAAGCGTGGTCTCTTATGGACCTTTGGACATTACTGTGTGTGCCATGATCATTGTGTTTAAAGAAACAACAAACTGGTCTGATCATATGCTTAAATCCACTTTGTTAGAAGCTTGTACTCCACTGCCACTTTATGAGCTCCATGTACCTTGTAGGTCCACTAAATAGATAAATGGTACAGTAAATAGTACAGTAACAGACTGTAGAACATCTGGTACTGCATAATTTATCAGCTACACCCTATTCCATTCGTTAGTGGTCACAGAGAATTGCTGTTTACCAGGTATTATTTGATGCTGATACAAATTGTTTAACTATATACATTGGTATTACTGCTAGGCTGCTAATGGTTCACCAGCCAGAAGCAGCTTTGTGGTTAGATTCAGCATTAATAGATCTCAAATTGAACGGTACTGTATCTGTTTCCAAGCTTTACACACAGTAGCCAGAGGTTGTACAGTAATAATGCAATGTTACATTCATATGTCATAAGCTAAGAAATTGCCTGAAGACCACAAACAGATACTTTCAGACAGCAAATTTGCTTCTCTGGCACTGAAGAAATAGAGGGAAAACTAGAGGGATACCAGCCCAGCATTACAGCAAAAGGATCTGGAATACAGTACAATCAAACTTAATGATTGCATATAGTAACACAGATAAGCTTGTGTAATACTGGAGTGGTGTTTGTCTACAATGTCCATCAGTAGTTTCAGTTGTCTAATAAATCATACTGCAGCAGTGTATTGTTTCAGATTCATTCCACACTCTTTGCCCCTCTGTATGAGTCTCATGTCCTCTCCTCAGGTGATACAGGTGAGGGCCTCATTCATTAAATTCAAAGAGCAAGTCTCTTTCCATTATGCTGCATTTAGAGCTCCTTCGCTTTGTGTTTTGTGCATCCATGGCAACAGAACTGTTCCCCCACGGTGACTGGATTGCGATAGCCATATCACTTTCATCCTCCATCCTGGTGCAGGAGCTTTTAAAGCTAGTCAAATGTAGGGTCCCACAGGTCCTGTATGAGGGACTTCAGTGAACGGCATGCAGGAGAAGGACGTGGGTTATAACAAATGGACTCAGCCGGGTTGGAGGATAGAGCCGAGGTATTCCAACAAAGTTCTGATCGGCAACTGGGCGGAGGAGAAGCTACAGGTATTACTGCAACCATTAACTTTCATTATTCTGGGTAATACAAAATGCCTGACTTGTGTAATTACGCATTACAAGTTTAGTTGTTGTTGCCTGCTGTACAGTTTATTAAAGAAGTTAGTTATGGTAATACTGGTGAAGTACTGTACATTTCACAACACGATGTAGTTTAGGAACACATCAAGGGACACATGCCCTGAAATATTGCAGTAGTGGACATTCACATGGCTTCAAATGGCCGTTATAATTCAGACTGTGAAATAAATGACATGCCTTGTTGTGTTGTGATAAGCTTGTGTAATACTGGAGTGGTGTCTACAATGTCCATCAGTAGTTTCAGTTGTCTAATACTATTGACTAATGTATTGTACTAATGTATTTATTAAGTTAAACTGATAAATAAATTTCAGTTTAACGTAATAAATACAGTTAAAATAATAAACAATGCAAGTACGATTTGTAACTCTGAAAATGCTGATAGCCTTTAAGAGTTTTGCACAGCACTGTAGTTCCATTTCTATTAATTACAGTGTATCTACAGGGCTCTAAACATGACTAATTTGAATTAGATTTTATTTGTTCTTTTCAAATTCAAGCATTAGAAAATCTCTCGTCTGTACAGCAGACTCTTTTAGACTTGTTCGATGCTTGATCTGTTATTGAGAACTTCACCTAAATGTTTTCACAACAGTGGCCATGGGAACAAGGTGGCTGGTTCCTAAGCGTTTTCTTAAATTTGCTGTTTGGAAAGGTCCTTGGAAAAAGGACATTTTCTTAAATGGCAGTATTTTTCACACCTTGGTACTCGAGTGTACACAAATTTTGTTCTTACTTAAGAATCTTTGGAGGTCACATGGCAGCTTCTGTAAGCATTTTGAACAGCCTCAACAACCATTTCTTAACTTTCATCATTTTGTTCTAGAAATGGGGTCAGAAGGGGTTATATGTTAGATAGAACATGTTGTTATTATTAAAGTATGGGTTGGAACATACCATATTGATACAAAAAACAGCTTTTTTTAAAAAAATGTGGTTTTGTCTCATGTACTAACCAAGCAGAATGCCATTTTGTAAATGAGGTCATATGTTCAGAAATCCATAAGCTGTCATATGACTGCATCCAGGATCAGTTTAACTTCATACTATTAGGTTGGGGTTGGATAATAGAAGAATGAAATGAAGTGTTAAAATATCAGTTCAAGTTTGCACCGTGTGGCTATGTTGCCACATAAAACAGAACTTTCACCAGTTTTTCAAAATGTGCTACATTGTTCTGATGGTTAGAGAAAACTTACATCATTTACAATGGTTTTACAGTGACATAGTGTTCTAAAGAAAAATGCATACAATCTGACCAGTATAACAGTGCAATTGTTACACTGCATTTTCTAAAAAATGGTTTCCACAAACATCTGAAGCATTATAACAGGAAATAGTTACACTCAATGAAATGAACAGAAATGAAGCTTGGTGGGTAGGTTTAACATTGTGAGAGACGTGCAAATGATTCAAGCTTCACGTTTAGCTGTACATGTGATGTAAGCAAAGACAGGCCTTATCACTGTACCTGACTGACCCAACAGCCAAGACTTCAGACGTTCAGTGAGCAGTGATGCCCTCCATGAGTCACCCTGTTCAGCACCATTACACACCACTACATGCATGGAGACTGTTGGCTGCCCTTAACACCATGTCAACATCACCAAAGACTGCAGGTCATCTTTAGTGACTACTTTTTTGATGATGAGTGTATGAGTGTTTGATGTCTGAGATATTGGACTTCCTTCATTAATGTCTTTCTAAGTGTTATCTTAAATTTGTACTTCAGAAAGGCCCTAAGAAACGGTCTTTAATAACATATTCTTAAACCGCAGAATTCTTCACATCTTCTGTACTCTTGAGTGTGTACTCTTGAGTGTGTACTCTTGAGTGTGTGTAAATTCTGTTAAAAAAGAAAGCTATTGTAAATATCAGTATTCTTGAATTTTAAGTAAAAATGCCTCCTTCTGAACGAATGGTTGGGGAATGTGGCCCAGTGTTTTATATCAGTTCTAAAAATGGTTTGAGAAGGCCTTAACTGTGGTTTTTAAAATCCATTCATGGTGACATAATATATGCATGGTGCTGTAAGGCAATGTAGTCTACCAGGAAAACCAGGAAGCAGGAAGCTATTTTACCATCAGCAGCATTGTACATATAACCCCTGTAATCAATTACATTAACTTTTCATTTATATCCTGTACAGATGTCTGAATTCTTACGTTGAACATTTCTTCTCAATGTGTTTCAATGTCGTGTTGAAGAAGAAAGACAATGAGTGTATAAAAATGTCTATAATCCATACATTATTTGAACTCCATTTAAAAAAGAGGTTCTGCTCCTTCCATCAGTTCTTCAAATGCTTCTATGAAAAAAGAAGAAAGCATAGCAAAAATGTATATAATATCTTACTTGATTTGAACCGCAAAGAGATATTATGACATCAAATTCCAATTGAATAATAAAATATTATCTATACTTGCAACAACTCAAAAATGTGTTACTATGACATGTTAGAATCTCCACCTGTGGCAAATATTTTTGTTTACCCATGATTTATAATTTGTCATTATGGAACTGAAACACCAGTGCAGAGTTAAGTCTTATACAGAGAACACACATTTTCAAAACATTTCGGCTTCAAAACATCTTAAAACAATCCCTAAGCAGTTATGTTGGTAATTATTTTCCTCCGATTCAGTCAACCTTTTACTATCCCATCCTGTCTGTGCTCAGTTTAACCTCTTTAGAGAACTAAACCATGCAAAAAGGAAATCACCTCTATAAATTTCACATCCAAATCCTATAAACACAGAACAGTGACATTCCCTGAGTAAGCAAAAAAGCTTTTGGCTTTTACTGTGATAGAAGGCACCCCACCGGATGGACCCACCTAGTTCCCACACACCACTATAGGAGATCTGGTTTCTGGCTTTAGTGTTTTACTGCTGGATGCAGCACTGTTTTTAGAAGAGTGCAGCAAATAAAACAAGCATGGCTTTTTATTATTTTATAATTATTGTATTATTATATTATTGTATTTCTGCTGCTCTGCCTGATGCTGAATATAAAGCTGTTATTCTGCAGCTGTTATTTTATATAAAAGCTACTTCTGTTTGACAAAGTCTTTTTTATATTTCACTACTGTTCTCTTGGTACCTTCTTAACCCATATAGACTTAAAATATTTCATTCATAAGCTACAAATGCATGATCTGCAATGTTTACAGCATGCATAATGGGAAGTATCACATTTATTGAGAAGGTTTAAGGTGAGTTCACTGCCACGATGTCATTTTGGGAAGTGTGGAGTCCATCTCAAACTCAAGGTCACTTTATGGAGAATCAACCATTGCAAATGAATGGAGGACCACTCAACAAAAAATTAAAAATATCTAATAAACTCCAAGTAAGTCAGTGAATCAATGTTTATAGTGTCTTAAAAAAGCACAAAATTGTTTTAAAATTTTTTTAAATTAGAGCACTTTAGCAAACACTTTTTTTTAAAATAGTGTTTAAATAAAGTTTAAATAACTTAAAATGGCATAATTAACCACAATTATGCTTGTTATATGCTAGAAATTAAGTCTAATATTCTTAATATTCTCTAAAGGACTGAATACTCAAGGTTACTCAAAGCACAGGATCACTCAAAGTTAAAACACTTTAATATAGTTAAAAATGAAACTGTGAGTTTCAATAATTAACTAACTAAATAGTTACTAAATAATTACGTTGGGAGAAGTTTTATTGGTAACACTTTCTACTGATAATGTGTTATTCATGCATTTATGAGGTGCCATACATAACACTGTATAACACTAGATATGAGTTCGCATATATACTTGTTCTAGGTAGATACATAACACTTTATAAAGCAAGAGCTTGTGACTTTAGAACATCAGGTCACATAGCACATTATATTATCCATTCATAGGAACACTGTACGTTCGTATGCTGTAATGCACTATAACAGGCCATTAAAGGCTTTACGTGAGATAATTACATCTAGCTGGTAATACTATATATTTATTAAGATAAACATTTGTGTATTAAACATTTTCATTTTCTTCATCATATCTAACATAACCTCGTGCTGACATGTCTTCCACACAGACCATCAGGCATCAGACATGGATACACTGCTAATGATATATTCCCAAACAAGTCAGCTGCCATTTACTGTTGTCCACTGCCACAAGTGCCACATAAGTTCTGCTGTGCTGCTAACTGTTTAGCTTTGGACTGGCACGTGTAGCCAGCTAGCCTAGCATGTGATGGAATCCAGAAACAATGTTTACCTGGATGTACGCCTGGCTCTGTCAAACACATACCAGCAGCTTTTTGTAGTGTGTTATAGTGCAAAACAACTTTCATGTTTACAGTGTTTTTAATGAGCAGATATTATAATGCACTATGTAAACTGACATTGAGAAGTTGTGTACTCTTGTTTAATGTTACCCAATAGCCGTAACTACTAATAAGCAATTTTACAAGCTTACGCCAGACATTATAAGGTATTAAGTATGCCATATTATGCCTTATAAATGCATTTATAATGAATATGAATATAGAATTTAACCAAGTACTACAGTTCAGTTAAAATGAAAATTCATACCAGACAAAAAGTTCAGAGAAAGACAGGAACAAGACATTTTACACTCTTACAGTTTCATTTATATGTGTGTTTACACTGGTTCAGCATTCCTCTGTAGGGTAACTGCTGCTGTTCTTGCAAATAGTCGGTGTTATCTCCAAAGTGTGGAAGTTTGCAGTGGCTCGGGTCCAAACAGTCGGAGATATCTTTAGGCAGGGTCCAGAATCTATGCAAAAGTGATTAGAACTGCCGTGTTCAGCTTGATCAGCAGAGCAGGAGTGTTTAAGGAGCAGGATGTCAGACAAATGGTGTTTGGCTGGAACCTCCTGCAGCCGCCTGGCCATTCGGCTCAGAGAGAGAGACGTGCTGGAAATACAGCCGCTGTTGATAATGCTGCTGAACGTGTGCTTTGTTTGTTGAGTGGTGCTGTTGGGCAATTTTTTCACAGCTTTGTTTTTCTCTGGCTGTGTATCTGTGTTTGTGTTTGTATGGTTACTTTGCCCAGTCAGGAAAGTGATCCTGACTTTGTAAATTGTTGATACATATACAGCATATATATTTGCTTGTCTGCCTTCACGTGCTGAGTGACACCCCATTCTTAATCCATAAGGTTTAATACTGTATAATGTCGGCCACCCTTTGCAGTCATAACAGCTTTGACTCTTCTGCTTTCCACAAGCTTCAGCAATGGGAACTTTTCTTCCTGAAGCTCATTTGTGAAGTCATACACTGATGTTGGACAAGACTGATGGTTGGTCAGACACTGATGTTGGGCGAGAAGACCTGGTTCGCAGTCTCCACTCTAATTCATACCAAAAGTGTTCTGTCGGGTTGAGGTTGGAACTCAGGCCAGTCAAATTCTTCCACACCGAACTCGCTCATCCATGTCTTTATGGGCCTCGCTTTGCCCACTGGTGCACAGTCATGTTGGAACAGGAGGGGGAAGCACTTTCCCAACTGTTCACACAAAGTTAGGAACATGAAATTGTCCAAAATCTCCTGGTATGCTGAAGCATTCCTTTCTCTGGAAGTAATTGACCCCCCCCCAACAAACTTGATACTTTATAAAGTGGACAGTGAGTAGACACAGTGTTTAAATACTCCACAGCACTGCTGTGTCTGATCCACTCACACCAGCACAGCACACACTAAGACACCACCACCACGTTACTGCAGAGCAAAGAATGATCCCCAAGCCACATGCTACCTGCACTATGGTGGTCCTGTGGGGGTCCTGACCATTAGAAAACATAAGTAAAAGAGGTATAGAGAAACAAATGGGCTGCAGTTGGTAATAGTAAATATACGCCAGCTGTTGAACTTATTTACATTTATAATATCAACGAAACGTCATTTGACGAGAAGCACTCAAACTGAACGACACATGACACTGTAAATACTTACACATCTGTAAGACCTATGGGGCGTATTATCACATAATACATGTAAGTTTGTGTCTGTTTGGTTATTCCAGTTCACTCGAGAGTGTAAGACAGCAAACAGCACCAATCGTTTGGACTTCAGGCCCCAGCCAGAGCACAGGCCAGATGTGGTTGTGAGACGACATGCACTGCGCAGATCTGAGGTATATGCTACATGATGAACCTAATCACTTTGCCAAAACTGGTTGTAGTACCAGGAGTAGGAATGCTGCCACCCCCAACCCCCAAACCTTCCAGCTGGATTCTGAATCTTTCTTTGTCTCTCCATCTACATGGGAACAGCATTTGGCCTGTAATATGTTATCAGAACCATCATTGCCAATCGTGGGGGCAGTGGTTACTGTTGAGTGGGCAGTTATGGACTGGACATGATTGACGGACCCTTGAGCAAGACACCTAACCCCCAACTGTTCCCTGAGTGCCATAGATAGGGCTGCCCACATCTCTTCAAAGATGGGTTAAATACAGTACACAAATTCGTTTGTGTGCAAACACAATTGGCATTGATTCTAAATACTAATTCTAATTCCATGGAAATTGTGAAGCCCACATCCGTAATTTACTAGTGTGGTGCAGATAATTTAGGATGTTATCATGTTATCTTAATCCTCCAGTTGGGAATCATGAATACCCCTCAACTGTTTTGTCTGTAATCAAGAGTATCAATATGGAATGTGTCTCCAAACTGCAGCAGTAACAGTCTGTAGTCTCTTGAGAAGCCTTTACATTGCAGTGAAGATTTTATTGTGCTAAGCCACAAGAGAATTACTAAGGTCAAGTACTGATGTTGGATGATTAGTTCTGGAATACAAATGCCACTCAGACTCATCCCAAGAGTACTGGACCCTCTGCATTGGACATGGTGGCTGGCTGAGGGATTGCATTCTATTGCCATTCTATTCTGTTCAATTGGTTTTCTGTAGAGATGCAAGCTGTATGTACTCACCTGAAGGCCCATGTCAGCAATCACAGCACCTTCAAAGTAATTACATTTACTTACAATTAGATGGGGAGCCTGAGTAGTTTTAGATAAATAGTGTAACTTTGAATGGGGAGGCTATATCTCATTCACAAGTACATATTTGTGTAGAAAGCACTGAATTCAAAGCCGTCAGGTCAGTTTAGGCCCATTAGCTTCTCATTACGATTTGGGTTTAATCGTCTTTGTTTAAAAGCCCAGTTGGACCATAACAAAATAGTCAGTGTAGTGTTTTGTTCAAAGCTTGTTCAAAAGTACACATACCATTATTACCATCATTGCCCTACAATAGTCTGGAAATGTTGGTCCAGTCTAAACGTATCAGATAATGAACATGTAATAGATCTTAATATTGCATCAGCTAATACACTCACTGGCCACTTCTGTAAGTTTTATCAGCTCCACTCACAATATAGGTGTACTTTGTAGTTCTACAATTACAGACTGTAGTCCATCTGTTTCATCTTGATCCTCAAAGGTCAGGAACCCCACATGACCACCACAGAGCTAGTGTTATTTGGGGGTGGATCATTCTCAGCCACTGTTGTGGTGGTGGTGTTTTAATGTGTGTTGTGCTGGTGTGAGTGGATCCGTCACAGCAGTGCTGATGGAGTTGTCGCCTTTGTGTCACTCCCGGGCTGACAATAGTCCACCAACTAAAGCTCCCAGCCAATAGCGTCCTGTGGGGAGCACCCTGTGACCTCTGATAAAGGCCTAGAGAATGGCCAACACAAAACTCAAATCATCTCTGATTTAATATCTACAAGATGAACCAGCAAGGTAGTCTAATAGAGTGGACACTGAATGTACACAGTGTACTCCAGCAGCACTGCTGTGTTTCATGTACTTACTGAATTACAATACTGCTTATAATTTGGCTGTAGCATCTGCATCTTGCTCTCTGGCCTCTAATGAGTCAATAGGCAGATGCTTCCACTGTCTTTAAATTTTCTTAAAATGGAAGTCAATGTGCAGATGCGTCCTTGTAATTGGTAAAACAATTGGAAATCCAATTACTTGTATTTACTGAAGCATCCGCCCATGGTCTCCTCAGTTCACAATTCACTGGTGAGTATTATCATTGTCTGTAGGGTCTTCCCCCGAGGCTGCTCCTCTTCCATCATGAAACACCCAAATCACACTACCTGGTTTCACTCTATGATGAGTCATATGGCCGGCAGCGCTCCTCTGACCTCCCTGGCCTCCGCACCTGGCACTCCGACAAAATGGGCTGGATACCCGAGAGGTCTGATCATCCTACCCAAGGTATTAAGACACCTCTTATCTACAGGTAGCCCATATAGCTGTTGCTATAAATGATTTAATCCCCTAAACTGGAGGCATATTATCCTATTACTACTATGAATTGTCACTACAATGAATTTTATGTAGTTATGACAGTGAGGAATTGAAGTGAGGTCACATATGGGATGAATTTAAAAGATGTAATCTGAGGAATCTGTTGGGGTCTGTATGGTGTAAAATATAGAAAGCTATAGAAAATGTGTTACAATCTTCGAATTTTGTCCAGTTTCTTTTTTGGGCTCTAGTTATGTTAATCCCACTTTCATAGGTCTGTCATAATTGTTTCATCAGGACCAATTATAACAATTATTATACTGGCAGCTATCATATTCCATGGTCATTGGATACAGAGTCAAATTATAATATTGCAACAAGCAAACGGTGAAATGGGTGCAGATGTAAGTAAGTAAGCAAATGTAAACAATAGAAAGCAATAAATGCATTTTTAAAACATCATTAGCATATACAAACTACAAACAGAAAAAGCTCTTCTTGTCATGAGGGCAGTATGTTTGTTTATTGGTTTGCAACAAAGCTGACTGTAATATTTCTAGCTTTATGCTAACAGAAAATCCATCTTATATTTTCACTCTCATGAGGAACCTTTCTGATAGCAAGAGCATCTAATGGCAAAGCTAGCCATCCACTTGGGCTCTGCACAGGGTTGTCTGGGTTGCTCTTTGGTGGTTAAGCCTAGTCCTGGACAAGATGCCACTTTGGATTATCCACTAACAGTTCAGGTTTCTTATATTTCCTTTATTTTATTTTATTATAATTGGGAAATTAGTTTACTAAGGTAATGTTTAGTGTCAGCAAAATTTTCGTTTTAGTAAGGTCACTATTAGTTTAGTTTCTATTAGTTGTTTGCAATATTCGTTCGTTTTTATTTATTATAAAATTATCTCACTATTTAAGTTATGATCTGTATTTCTATGTAGTTGGGTTTGGCAATATGGCGTCAAACTCGTTCCTAATCAACTAAAATAAAAGTCTATCTGTACATTTGGATTAAACTGCACAGCCAGTGTTAGTGCATAAGTAAAATAGGAATGCAATATGGGTGGCAAAACGCATAATGATTTTATTAAGGTTTGTCCGGGAGACAGGGGTCAAAACACAGGTAGGTATCAACAGGGACATGTCCACAAAGAGAGTTACTATAGCCAGAAACTAAACAAGGGTCAAAACTCAGAACACAAACACTACAACACTACTACAGGGAACAAAAACAGAAGGGAAACATGGCTTAGGACTCACAAGAGAAAACAGAGACTTCGCGACCAGACAGGGCAAACAAAGGAGTCTTAATAGAAGTCCAAATGAGGTCCAGATTAGCTTCAGGTGTGGGAGAGGGTGGAGCCAGGGGGAGCAGGAAAAGCAGTGCAATAACCTGAAGTAACCAGAGGGGGCGTTGATTGACATATGGACATAACCAGACAGACAGACAAGGAAATGTTGACCTTACTAATATCCACATTATGCAAGGTTGTGATAATACCAGTGCTTTTTCAGTTGTTCACTTTCTGTTGTGGTGATGTTTACTTGCATGACAGGAATTCTCTCTGATTCCAAGTCTTCAAGTGGTCAGTTGCCATTACAATTTCCAAAAACTCCCTGCAAAATTAAATGAGATACTTTTCCTCTAAATTCCTGAAAAAGGTTATCTGAACTATTCATTACCTGCCTTACTAAAACCCACTTGCCCAAGAAAATCATTAGTCGTGTTCAGTAATTTATTCAGAAAGAAATATGTGGTAACCGCAGTAAACATCATTTAAAAGTCATGCCACTCTCCCTGCCTCTAAACAAGATACAGTCAGTTACGCTAAAATCATTAACAGTTTCAAAACTCAGAAGCTAGCCAGTTAGTTCAAAACAGTGACCTTGAGAAGAAGGTCTTTATGAATAAACTGTAAAGCTTACAGAGCTGTTCCTGAATGAAAATTGAGTACTGGCCTGTGGAAATTGAGTTTGAGGATCTCTCTCCCTCAGTAAGGGGATCAGATTCACATTAGCATGATTAGATGCAGAGGTGGCAGAAGTACCAAGTCCTTTATTCAAGTAAAAGGAGACTGAATCATCCCATGTGCTTTATGGGCATGTGCCCAGGGGCCTGAACCTCTAGTGGGACACAATGGGCAATTATGAGAAAGGCTGTTTTGGCTCACATGAACGTTAACTAAATATGCATTAAATGCAACTAAACCTGAAGTCGGGTATAGATTCTATTAAATATGACCATAATTTTAACCTTAGCACAGAAACAAATCCTTACCCTTATGTTGTATACATTTGTTACATGTTCAAAAGACGTTCAGAAGAAAGTGGTGCAGCCAAATTAACATTTAAAAATTTCGTTCAATCATAATCCGCATGCTCACCATGCGTTTCCTAAATGCTCACTTCGTTTTCTCCTCCAGTTACTGCTTAGCATGTATCCATCATGACTTTAGTTAAGCTTTCAGGTTTTCAGCAGTGAGCCTTTGAATGTACTTTGAATATGAAGCGCCAGATATTCAAAAGATCTGCCTTGGGGATCTGTGAATGGGAGACGTGATACTCTGTCAGGGTTAAGGACGACCATTTTCAAAGCTAAATATATAATGTCAGTCACCCAAGTTAAAGAAAACAGTTGGATCGTCCTTGTTGGCAGTGAACGATCTACCACAGTGCTTTGCAACCCTGGTACTGGACCCTGCACCCTGCTTTTAGTGCTGTCCCTGCTCCCAGCACACCTAATTCAACAGAGTTACAGGGGAAATCCACTACAATGTGCAGAACAGGGTGCCTCCAGGACCAGGGTTGAGAAACACTGGTCTACTACGTCTACATATAAAGTCAACAGTATAGCACTATTCATGCCCTATGCACTATTTACATTAGACCATTTTTTTTTGTTGTTTTTTTACTTTATTGTGTAAGTTTTAGCTGTCTAATGTTAATTTGTCTTCTTCATTGGAGTAAATTTTGTGCTTGTGAAGTGTAGACACATGCACTATAGAAAAATGTTGCATTAGTTGTTGGGTTAACACAAACCTGTGATCTCATTAGTGTAGGTGTAATCTTGCTATACTTTTTGTTTTTACAAAGATCTGGGTTTGATGGATGCCAGAAGAATGCCATGTACTAGAATGCATAGCACCAATAAGGTTTCATAGTAATGTTAATGCTACAGCATTGAGATTTTAATAAATGATGTGCCTCTGACATTAAGACAGCAGTTTGGGGAAGGTCTTTTCCTGTGTCTCTGTGCACAACGTGGCCATAAAGAATGGTTTTAGACGTTTGGTGTGGAAGACCTCCTGTAGCCTGGATAGACTCTGACCTTAACTTCACTACGCCTATGGGACATATTGTTACACTGATTGTTAGCCAGGCCTCAGTGTTTGACCCCACAAATGCTCTTTTGTCTGCATGGGCACAAAATCCCACAGATCTCTCTGTCAGAGCAAAAAGTCAGTTAAAGGTACCAACTCAATACCTAGGGTTTTGTAATGGGAGTTCATGTGGGTTTAATGTCAGGGGTCCACATACTTTTGGCCACATGGTGCATTTACTAACATATTTTTTCGGTCAATTGTGAAAATATGAGTAAAACACACTTGCTCTGTGGCCACTAGCACACTTCTTTACTACCTTATTGCACTATATGAGCCCACAAATTAATAAAAAGTCACCACATCAGCATCGCATCTTTATAATTCCTTGCTGTACTATGAAAGCTGTCTAATCTGAAATATAGCCATTCTTTATGTCTATAAAAATTTGGTCACACTTTATTTGGATTATACTCTATACTGTAGATGGTCTAGAGTATTAATAAACGTCCTGGTGATACTCATTTGACTATCAGCAACAGTAAAATTCAGGGTTAGGTAATGCCTTGAGGTTGAAGGTTTAGAGTTAGGAATAGATCTTTCACACTGAATGGCAAATTCTGTTGCACTGGACACTGTTGACATTTACTCCATCGTTAGTTACATACACACTGAACATTTACAAAGCATGTACAGTGGACCATCCAGATAAAGTGTTACCCAAAATTATGATTTGATCTGTATTGTTTAAAGGTTTTGCTAATATTCAGTGATGATAGAAAGACAGATGCAGTAAACCCCCCAGGATCAAGACAAGTCTTAGTCAAAGACACATTAAGACGGAGACAAGCCCATTCATTTATCAAGGCTGAACTCGAATAATAAGCCTTACCTTTATGGGGTTAACATTATAAATGGCTGATATGATGTAATCAATTTTAGATATAGGTACCAGCAAAATAACAGCCTAGCTGTTTCACGCTCAGTGCTGTATCATGAGTAGCAGTAGTTAAAAGTTAGTAGAGAGAATGTTCCAAATCTGTCAGTGGGGTAATTAATGACTGCAGTGGCGAACAGCTGAGTCCTTCTCTCCTCCCCCTTTTCTCTCTCTCTCTCACACACACACAGGTCCTCCAACGAACTACGGTCTGCTGGAGTCGTTGCGGGCGCGGGTGGCGCAGCAGCAGGGTGTGCTGCCCATGCTGAGTGTATATAAAGGCTCGTATCCTCAGCACCCCACAAGCGCTTTCTGCCAGCCTCGCCATGCCAGAGCGCCACGCCTCATCTCCGGCAACAAGAAAAACCTGGAACCGGACCACAGGCCTGGAAACCCAGCCAGCGTGCTGCCGCCGCTGCCATGTGTCTAACCCTGCTGTAACACACCAGCGGGGCCATGTGGCTCTATAACAATTAGAAGTTGCAGTTTAAAGAAAAGTGCAAAACCTCAGGAAATTAAAAAGTTACAAATGAAAGACCTACAGTGTAATGTGAAGGCTTAGAGACCTTTATGTGATAGAATAAAATTCACTTTCATACTATATAAAAAGGGTCTATGCTAATCGATAGTTAAAGTTTAAAGAACCTTTATAACCTGTGAAGGTTGTATAGCCTACGATTTGTTTTACATAATAAGAAGCAGTTAGGAATTCTGTGCAACAGCTTTTAATTTGTCTTCACGTTTTGCTTATTTATGCACATATTCTATAGAACAAATAAGACACTGGCTTTAGGAGAATGGAAAACACGGAAATGACTCAGATTGGTTTGATGTGATTAGACAGAAAGTTTCAAACTTTCTTTAAAGTGGTTTTAAATTGAACCAGGAGTTCCAATGTCTGCTATGTATAGCCATTAGATTTATCCTATCCTTTGGGTTGTTTTATCTTTGAATGGATTAAAATAAACAGACACCTTTTATACCAGACCTTTATCCCAAAGCCATCATAACATAATGTGTCATACATCAGACAATGTGCTCGCAACCATATAAAGCAATAATGAAAAGACGTCTGGTTCCATTGACTTACATTATAATTCAGTTCGGCTTTTGAACTCTCCTGTAAAGTTGCAGTTTCTGAGATACTTTGTCTTTGGACAGCGATGATATACATATGCATTGAAGCTCTTGGTTAATTGGTTCTCGAGTGTATTTGATCATGATCTTGTCAGGATGTGGCGTCCAGCTGGAGTGTATGCTGTCATTAAACTAAAAGGGGGACATACTGTAACATATACTAAAGAATGCTAAATAGAAATGTTTTACGAGCCTAAGCCCTTCTGGAGCCTATTCTGTATTTGTATGTACAGAGATCAACCATAACATTAAAACCACCTCGTTGTATCTACAGTCACTGACCATTTTATCAGCTCCACTTGCTGTATAGGAGCAGTTTGTAGTTCTCCAATTACAGACTGTAGTCCAGCTGATTTTCTGTTATCCCACCTTTCATCAATGGTCAAGACCCCCACAGGACCATGATAGAGCAAGAATTATGTGGGTGGTGAATCATTTTCTGCACTGCAGTGACACTGACATGGTGGTGGTGTGTTAGTGTGTGTTGAGCTGGTGTCAGTGGATTAGATACAGCAGTGCTGCAGGAGTGCTCACGGTCACTGCTGGGCTGAGAATAGTCCACCAGCTAAAACTATCCAGCCAACAGCAGTGTCCTGTGATCAGCGTTCAGTGACCACTGATGATAGACCAGCACAACAGCAGCAGCTATGGTCTCCTAAACAAAGTGGACGTTTCTAATAGAGTGGACAGTAAGTGGACACAGTGTTAAAAGCTCCAGCAGCACTGCTGTGTCTGATCCTCTTCTGCCAGCACAACACACGCTAACACACTACCACCACATCAGTGTCACTGCAGGGCTGAGAATAATACAGTGGTCCGGTGGGGGTCCTGATTATTGAAGAGCAGGGTGAAAGGGGGCTAACAAAGCATGCAGACCACTGTCTGTAATTATAGTGCATATACATAAACAGAGCTGATAAAATGGACACTGAGTGTATACACAGGTGAAGCTGTTCTAATGAAGCAACTGGTGGGTGTATATACTGTATATATGTATATATGTACATGTGGGCAAGACAGAGACAGAGCGAGCAAGAGAGAGAAATTGAATTGGCTCTATTTGCTGAGCCGTGTTTATCCATTTAGCCAATAACGACCTGCAAATTCTATTTCTCGCGCACATTTGCCGTGGATGTAATTTGCTTCATTATTGTTCCAGAATAGCCTTGCAGAGGCATGAACTGTTTGGTTGGAGAACGTTGACTCATTGGTGGGGGATACTGAGGGGACCTGTTCAACTCCCATCCCATTAGGTGTTTAATTACAGTGAATCAGAGTGTTTAATTACTAGAAATTAAAGATGCTTATATTTGATGGTCAACCATCTGTGTCACGGTGCTCCTGCTGTCTAGCAAACCAACGAAACCCCTCCATCTCTCTTTGTCAGTCATACAATGGAAACGCATGCGTTTGTGTCGCAGTACCGGCTCTGTGCATGGCTAACAGTCCACTGTGCGACCACATGATGGTGCTGTAGTTACAGATCACAGACACGGAAGCAGGCCGTTGCAGTGCAGTGTATCATTCGCTATTGTTTCATCTACGGTTGCTTTGATTGTTCTTGTGTGGAACTAACTACGGCTTGATCACACATATTCATTTGTAAGGCACATTGTATTGCAGCCTTTATTGTTTCATTAGCACAGTTGTTTTGCCCTGATTTTACGCAGCACATATAAAAGCCCTTTGGTTACTTTTTTACTGAGGATTACTCGACTTTCATCTGGCTTTTCAAAAGACATCATGCAAGACTTTATTCAAATGTATAAATGCATTTTCCTGTAAGCAGCGGTTAAGCACAGTCTCACACAAAGAAGAATAGGCTTCCACCATATGAATTTATTATCATTTAGTGTCATTCACTGTACTACACTCTAATATACACTATACTTATCAACATGACCACTGACACTATGGATTCCCCCAAGATATATTATGTATTAAGAAGCTAATTGATTAAGATTATAGGAAGGTGGTATATAATAAAGAAGCATTAGAAAGTTTGTGCTCATTTGACAGTGATACATGTAAGAATTAAGACATTGGCTTCAATGAAGGACACTGGAAGAAGATGCTCAGTAATTTATCATCCTGAATTATTCATGAGGTCAAATTCCCAAACAGGAGTAAAAGCAAGCATGCCATGAATACCCGTATGCCATCTTTCATAAATCCTGGAAAGGACAAGCGTTTGTGTTATTCATCACAGCAGCTTTAGTAATTGCAGCATTGCTTTTGCTCTACATATTGATTAGTTGACGTTTTGCTTATAGTGCTCCAGAGCAGTATATTTGAGTGAAACACTTTAAGCAGGAGCACTAGAGCATTAGCAAGATTTAGGGGTTTACTTAGACTCAAGGGTGGATGGAAAACCTCCAGTAACAAACAGCTCTCATTGGAAAAGCAGATTTATCTAGCAGAGAGTGCCCAATAAATCTGATCCAGCTTTACAATTACTGGCCATAATAGCCTTGATATTTCACGTCTACTGCCACTGATTAAGACAACTGTGCATTCCAGTAACATAGCAAAGACTTAATCTGATCTCAGTCTATGAACACTGAATGTTTGCTCTTACCACTCATGTGAGCTGACCTTGCTCAGACGCTGGTTTGGATAGTGCTTTTATTGGGCAGAGCAAGGACAAAAGGGAACAAAATGCCCTTGGCTCCTGAGAGGACCTTTAAATCCTCTGCCACAAAGCCTGGAGATACCTCGTCAGCTAAGAATCTCATGGTGAACTGCCGACTGACGCAGTAGATAATGTCGTCCATGGCAACGCACTGGAAGGCAGGGCAGTGGGGCATTCGCTTGGAGCAGCACTCGTACCAAAGTCTGGCCACAGCATGGTAGCGATACACGCTGATGCCCATGGAGGGGCTCACGTCAAAACGGTAAAGGAAGTTCCGCACTGCTACCATTTCTGTGGTCCTCTCTTTGCTGCCCACTATCAAGCTCTGCCTCCATATGTCAGTTTTGGGGTTGTAGCGTAAGAGCGTATACCTCAATGTGCCTCCGGAGACAAACAACTCTCCGTTGCAAGCCGTGGCCCGGTGGGCAACAGCGAAAGTCTCATTGGGCAGTGGTGCGACAAAGCTCCATCTGTTGGTCCTGGGGTCATAGCGCTCAACTGTTGACAGACACTCCCCTCCGATGGCATAGATATGATCCTGTAGGGCGACAAGCTTACAGTGAGGCCTGGCCTCATTCATTGGACAGATTTCACTCCAAATTGATGTCATGGGATTGTAAGAAAAGACCTTCCTTGAAGGCACTGCTTGGCGGTCAGTCCCCTGAAAGCCTACAGCCACAAACAGGTAGTTGTCCATGGTGCACATGGCACAGCCCCTAGATAGAACCTCCTGAGGAATTTGGCACTGAATGTGCCAGGTATCCTTGTAGTCATCGTAGTAATAAAGCCTGCTGGATGCTTTATTGGCCTCAGAAAATGTAGACTGTGATGACAGTCTGCTCCACTCTGGTGACTCCATGTCTGCTACCAGTAAGCATCTTCTGCCTCTCATGCGCTGTCTCTGGATCTGATCCCGCTCACCTGCTTTCAGTTGACCATACAGGGCTGGATCCCGTAGGACTTGGAAGTAATTGTCTGACATTACTCGGAGGGCAGCCTCCTGGAGAGCACTGTGTCTGTGTTTCTTGGCCAGCATCAGTGCTTCCACGCAGTTGGCTAAATCAAGCTTGCCAGTTAGACTTTCCAAGTCTGAACTTCCAATGTACTCCTGAGGAAAGTTTAGAAACTTGGCCCCAGCCAGTGTTTTCACTTGTGGTTCCTCAGGAGAATCCCTTCTGAGCTGTTGCGTTTCTTTGTTTGTGTCAGAGGAGCTTTGTGAAGCCTCACTGGATAGTGCTGGTGATTGACTACAAGGTGTCAAGGTCACTGGAGCAGGGAACGGGATCTGGAGTTCGGAGTCTACAGCAGCAGCTAGGTAGCTATCCTTGCGAATGAGCCCGCGTTTAAGTTTTGCGGGTTCTGATTTGATCGGAGACATCAGCTTTTCATCTGACTCGTCAGACACTTCAAGATCTCTAATGATCAAAGAGGAAGGACAAGGGCTTGGTGTTCGGGGTTTATCCATGAACTCCGATGGGTGTGCATCAAACAAAGTACCAGTCTCATATGGTCCCAAAGTTGGGCTTAAAGAGTGAGGGGGGCTTAAATCAGAAACTGAATGTGAGGACGTCTCAACATAGTAATCATAAATCTTTCCACGTACTTCAGTGGTCTGGTCACCTGGGCCCTCCAGGACCAGGTCAGCATTCTCCACTTTTATCTCTGCCTTTGACTTGAATCTTGAGAAGCTGCCCAGGTGACCCAAGTCCTGTCTGAGCTCTCTGCCAACTTCAACGCCACCGTCCAGTTTTCTAAGCAGGCACGGTGAGCGGCGTCCGGGTGGACTTGCTGCAGCTTTTTCAGCCACATCAGGCAGCAGTAAAGTCAATCCCGACTTCACCTCCAAGTCCTTTGCCTCCTCCGTATTTTGGCTAAAGTCCTCCGTGCTACTCTGCCCTGCAGGAACAGAACACTCCGCTGTGTCGCAGACCTCAGTTGTAGACTGTTCCTTTTTAAGCATGGCATAACTTTTGTCCGATTTAAAGATGTTTTGGCCAGAATCCCCAGAGGATCGTCTAGACTGGCTCTCCCCATTAGTCTCCTCTTTTGCAGTTTTGTTCTGGGGTCGTAACACCGTTTTGCAGTTGCTGCAGGTTTCGGGGCTTGTTCTTGTGCCCCTGGGCAGAGGGATTCTGCTGTCAGTCCGAGTTTGGCCTTGAGCCCTGGAGCTGTAGAATCTGTAAGCCCAGGAGATGAGCAGAACGGCAGCCACAGACAGAGTCAGCTTGCCCAGGAGCTGCATGTCAAAGCGCACTCCCAACAGATCCGCTATTGGCATTTCTGGTCTAGCAGGTTTGACGGTCAGCTGGATATTGGTGTTTACTCGGGCTGATGTCCCTAGCGCATCGCAGGCAGTGAACTTGCTGATGAGGACAGCAGCAAACTGTCAGCTCTCTTTCTTTTCTCACAGAGGGACTAGGAACCTGATACCTGCGAGGGAGACAATTTGCATGCAGCACACCGTGAGGGCGGGATCTGTGTATTGTTCCACCTGGTGCAGGCAATTGCTGTAAAACCACAGCTCTAGAGCCGTAGATATGGGACTATCTATGTGTTTACTCTGCCAGCAATAGGGACTTATCTCATACTTATTTGCAGTAAAAGACTCTCTTTTTATAGTAAGTGACTTAAAACATAAAGTTGCAATAAGGAAATACTGCAAATAGCTTTTCAGCTCTCTTCCCATTGGGTGCCATAAAGCATTTAATGTGAGCCATGAGGATAAAGTGCAAACTGTGAAACAAGGAGAGACATTGATTAGGGATGTTGTACAGTATTTGCAGATCTGTCTTTAGCATTATGAAAGCAGAGAACGCACCCTAGTTATTGCAAGCATGTGGCTGCTGAACATTTGCATTTGTGTTAAGGGTGGGGATGGTTGATATTGAACATTAGGTACATACAAGAGCAGGATAAAGGTGTTTGCACAGTCAAAGTTGGCCAAGTTCCTTGGCAAGACGTTAGTCAGAAATGTTACATCATATATTTAATTTTGCCATTGTTTATATGGAGGCACTTCACTGAAAGCCAGCATTTGTAAGGCTACATGACATCTGCATAAGGGTTTTGTGACAATAGACGTAATTGTGATAGCATTTCATGACAAATGTTACCTGTTGAAATGAGTATAACTAACTATAAACTACTATGACCTAAACAAATATATAACACAACTGCTGATGGTCATCTAAGACCCTCTCAGGTAGCATTATGCATTCTCAGTGACCCTACAAACTTTGTCATTGAGACATTTGAATATTGTCTTTTTGGGACTGAGACACTTTGATGCTACCTGATAGCGCTCTTATTTAGCTACACTGAAGAAACTTGAACCAATGTGCACACTCGGCTCTGAATAATTCACACGTGTGCTACACAGGACCGCTCCCTCAACCCTGTGCCTCTCGTGTGTCTAGTGGGCCACTAACAATGAGTTTGGCAGCACATGCTTGTGTCAGGCCTTGTCCATTATTATCAATATTAAACTATACCAACCACATTCAATACCAACCCCATGTAGTATTAATCCTTAAGACTGCTATTACAAAACACAGAGATCATTACAGGCACCATCTATCTCACAGGAAGCTTTTTATGGTCCAGGATGTTGGTCAAGATAATAATATGATAGTACTTTCAATAACTACTATGTTTACAATACCATATAAATACATAATAATGTATTCCCAAGCAAAGAAGGACACATGAAATAATGAAATAAAATTAATAATAAAATATAGTGAAGCTGTTTAACTACATTTTAGTTGAAAATATGGCCCTCTTTAGTAATATTCTATTACAAATAAGTATAATTCATAAGTATTTAAAAGAAATCGTAGCATGGTTCAGTCTAGAACTGGTACATTTGGTTGTATGATATATATATATATTGCATATTGTGGTAGGGTCCAGTCTATTAAACAAAATCACCTTGTTGGTTGACCTTGTAGATGTAAAGTCAGAGACAGTAGTTTGTCTGTTGCTGAACAGTTTGCGCTGGTCGTCCTCTGGTCCTACATCAGTGGATGCTGGCCACAGAATGCTGTAAACTAAATAGTCTAGGTTAGTGGACTATTCTCAGTCCAGCGGAACTGCTGTGTCTGATTCACTCACACCAGCACAACAGATACTAACACACCGCCACCACGTCAGTGTCACGAAGTGCTCAGAATGATTCACCACCTACATAATACCTGCTCTGTATGACTATTAAATAACTGGGTTAAAGGTTAAACACAGCAGACTGCAAAACAAGAGTTGGTCTATAGTGTAATATGTATATATATATATATATATATATATATATATATATATATATATATATATATATATATATATATATATATATATATACATATACATATTAATTCATCTTCTGAGGCGCTTATCCATCTGGGATGTGCAGAGTATTCCTATTTTTTTATCTAATTAAACATGTTTTTTGTTTTCCAGCAAACACAGGACATATCCTCTATCGTTCATCTGCCAGCTACTGTCGTCATAATGGATGGCTCGCTCCTCCTCAGGCTGTGGATGAAAATATGTAAAAACATATTCCTTCTCACGCGAACATGATCATTCCGTAAACAAACTAATGGCGTAAATGCTATTCAAGCAGAATAATTAAGCCATTAAAGCAGGATTTTTGAGCTCGTTCTGATGCTTTCATTGTAGTGGACGCTGACGATGCCTTTCCTGTTTATCAAGTGAGATGTGAAAAGGCCTAGAACATACTGCAAGGGTTCTTCAAATCTGTGAAGGCATTCAAATGCAATAAAATGCTTTGGAGAAAGATAGGAGAAAGAGTAAAAAAAGGAAAACTGGGGGAACGATCACTGAAAAACCTTTTGTTCCTAATGCTCTCAGAACAACCCCCTGACTGAAAGAAATGCAGGAAGGTGAAAACAAACAGGACGGGGACTATCTTCCCTACTTTACTAAGCCCATAAAATCTCCCCTCCTAACTTGGCTTTGGTCCTAATCCTTTAATACACGGTGTGTCTGGAATAGCTTAAATTGCAATTCTTGGGGAGCGTGAAATAAATAAATAAGTACATAAATAAATAAATAAATAAATAAATAAAGTGAGATTGTGGGATTTCCACAGAGTGGGTGAGTGGCAGGGGGCTCATGTGATGGCACAAAGGGGTTAAACAGCACCGTCAGCAGATGACACTTCCCTAATGACTTCCAAGCAGCAGGGCTTTAGAGGGTGAGGCAGAGAAGACAAGGTTTTGAAGCTCGTCCAGCTCTCATCTTTTTGAACCTTTCTGCGGTATTAGGAGAGGAGGCTGGCTCTCTGAAGCGTACCCGCAAGGGCTCGCTTCAAATAAGCGGCCTGCAAGGGGACGAACGGAACGTGTCATGAGCCGAAAGCTGGACTCGTATGAAAGGCTGAGTTTAATGGTGCTTTTTGGTTCCATTCCAAATCCACTGGACAGCCAACCTGCTGAAAGGTGCTGATAATTCTTAAAGAAACGGCTTTCAACCGCAGCGAACGGGGCATGGCAAATGATTAAGATTTTCGGTCCTACTGTATATTGATAGTTCGCAAATGCTTCACTCGCTAAAGGTCAAAACTCGTAGGATTTTAATTTTCATATTGTATGTGTACCAATCACTTACAGTCTGCACAGTCCCTATGAGGAAACTGCTCATTCAGAATGCATTAGGAAACTGTTCATGTCACGTGTTTACGTCTTTACATATCGTGATCAGCCATAACATCAGAACCAACTCTGACTTTGTATACATGCATCATATCTGCTCCACTTACCATATAGGTAAACTCAAAGTTGTAGTTCTGTAATTACACACTTATACCTGTATATGCACACACTGTAAGATCCTATATACCCTGTTGTTTAGGGGTCAGGACCCCCACAGGACCACCAGAGGGCAGATATCGTTTTATGTTGGATTCTTCTTAGCACATCAGGGACACTGACGTGGTGGTGGTGTGTTAGTGTGTGGGGCGTTAGTACGAGTGGATAAGACACAGCAGGGCAGCTGGAGTGTTTAAACACTGTGGCCACTCCCTGTTCACTCTGTTACTCATGTTCACCTGGTTGGTCCACCCTGTACACCTACAGCCAGAGACAGTAGTTTCCCAGTTGCTGCAAATGTTGTGGTCATCCTCTAGTCTTTCGTTAGTGGATGCTGGCCACAGGACGCTGTTGGATAGTTTTGGTCGGTGGACTAGTCTCAGTCTAGCAGTAACACTGAGGATGGCTGTGTCTGATCCACTGTACAACACATAGCATACACAGTGCAGTGCAGTTACACAAGACTACAAAACTTAACTGATTATAATTTATTAAAAACCAGAAAAGACACTTTTTTCAGGTTAACATAACTATGTTTACTAGATTGGTGTTTCCCCGCCCCCCAACCTTTTGCTGCAGCAACATCCTCTGCTCTGAAAGATTGCTGTGTGTGAGTATTTAATTGCCCTCATCCACAATTGCAATGGTGAGGTCAGGACCGGATGTTGGTTGAGTAGTACTGGACCACAAACACCACTCTGTCCCAAAAGGTATTGGCAGGTGCTTCAATACAGAGAATGCATTTCCAATGCTCTACCGGCCTGTGCTTGAAGCTTTGTATCTCTCTAGTCAACACTTGGTATTAGGAGATAGTATAGTTGGTGTTAATTAAAAGCATGTGTCAGCAATGTGTGTGCTTTACAGTAGCTGATTCACTAATTACAAGGAGTATCTACAAACGTTCAAACATGTATTTACTTGAATGTGAGTTTAACCCAAGCATCTCCAAAGAGTCAACAGCAGGCTGTCAAAAAGATGTTACCAACCCATAAACACAATAGCACAATAATTCACAAAGCTGATACTCAGCAATGTAGATACAGAAAAAGATACTACTATGAACACTGACTGGTCTGAACAGACGGGTCAAGCACAGTAATTACTGTTGAGTTAGATTGAATATGCTTGAATCATTCTTTGTAGACTGATGTTTTTACTTTGTCTGTCCACTTAACTTTGTTTCATTAGTCTTCTGGCTCACACAGGTGGTCTCTTAGATGGTGCTCTGGAGTTCTTAGTGATCTCCCAGAATGTTCTTCCTTAGTCTTTGAGGGACGGGTGTCAATAGTGTCAAATTTCCTGGCAAATAATTTTTTGAGTTCCTCAGAAATCTCATTTGACTGAGACATGACATGCACTAACAAATGTGTGTGACGAAGACCAGACTTCAATGATAAAAATGATGGTGATGCTTTTTTAAATAGGGTAGGGTGAGCCCTGCTCAAAACTGATAATCATCCAACTTATTTAACCCCCAGACCATAATTATTACTCTATAGCAAACTTATAATGCTGACTCATCAGATGAGTCTTTCAATCAGCTCAGTATATAATTAACTTTTGAATTTAGTATACAGCACTATGCAAAACTATGCACTATGCATCACACCTCATCTATTTAGTAACTTTTCATTTCCAGACAAAACAAACATTAACTACAAGTCAGTCAGTTTTCAAAGTCATAACCCCCAGGCACCTGAGCATCAGCGCCACCGTGGGTCTCCTGCCCTGTTTCATCGCCCGGCATGACCATAACCTTTACGCTGACCCGCGTCTGGCTCTGATCATGAACTCTATCTATGGGACGGTTCCATCTTGCAGTTACTTCCTCCTGGACTAATCAGACTGGATCTAATAGATATTCTTCTCCTGTTAGTTCTGTCTTTCTCGTCTCATCCGGGTTCGACCTGAGGAGGTTGGGTTCCGCCCTTGAGCCTGGTTCCTCTCGAGGTTTCTTCCTTCTCACGGGAGTTTTTCCTCGCCACTGTTGCCTCTGGCTTGCTCAAGGGGGGCTTGGACCCGGTTTTTCCCCACCCCCCCACCCTCAAATGTCTGTACATTAACTTTGTGTTTTTTTTTCTTTCCTTTTCTTATATATAACAAACTGATTTTCTGTGAAGCTGCTTTGAGACAACGTTGGTTGTAAAAAGCGCTATACAAATAAACAGTGATTGATTGATTGAAGAAGCTTTGGCAAGTAAATACTTCATTAAACGGTTCAACTTCTATTCTTTCTGGGAGATTTGCTTTCAGTTTTTTTTAATGAAATCAGTAAGAATAATTTCCACACCTCCAAAGTTCATTCAGTGATGTTGAGGTGTGGACTCAGAGGTGGTTTGGTGATTGTTGGACTGACAATTTTGTTTTGTCTAACTATATTACTTCTCTTTAATGTCACACACACTTTCAAACCAAAAGCAATGACCTGGCTTCTCACAGTGGAAGGGTGGGCGGAATACTTTTTGGTGGTCTGCCAGGTCCATTATGAACTGTAATGTTATGAACTTTCCAGTTATTTTCATTTTCCAGTCTTTCCACTTCCTAATGCAATCTCTAATCTAGTCTCCGTCATTTGTACTTAATGACTGTTTTGACTGGAAATTAGATACATGATGGCTTTTTCAGTCCTGTCCATTATCCATTACGTTACAGTGAAGAACTAACTTGGCTGAGACATAACAGCAGTGAGTAAACAAGCCATTTAAATGACATTGTCATTGTGTTTTTATTCATTAAGGGTCTTTTTCATATATATGGTTCATTATGTGTATATGGATATGTATATATATATATATGAATATCCCATATATATAATTTTTCTTTTGCTCTGGGGCTCAAAGACAGTTCTAACAATGTTCTGCAAATGCAGGCACACTTCATTCCTCCTCGGCACAAACCAACAATCCATCACACAAGCCGTATTAGCACACACAGCCATGTCGAGTTGATCATCTCCATTTTTTAATACAGGTGATATGAAACAAATGCAACAACCCTGTTTTACACTCAGCTTCCTTGGAGGGAGGGAAGGAGAGAGGGGCGGGAGTATGGTGGCTAACATGATCCTAGCAGTAACTGTTAGGAGAGAGTTACATACTGTACACAATGCAGGTCACTGAATATATTATGCAACAAGAAAAAGAAGGGGGTAGAAACAGGTGGGTGAACGGCGAGGAGCAGCCCGCCGAACAGATGGAAGGGGAGAAATAATCGTCGAACGTCACATGCACCACGACCCCGAGAAAGGCAGACGTACACCATGGAAAAGGATGAGTTTTTTCTTTCTTTCGTTCCTCGTATTTGAGAGCCGCCACAGTGATGATACAGGTGCGGAACATATGAAATCAGAAACAGGGAAGTCTATTGGTATTGATTTCACTGTTCTTTTAAAAGCCTCGCTATGCTTTCTTGGTGATAGTTACTGGGGATGACCAAATATAAGCAATAAAGCCGTTAAATGCTAACCAGTTCAACTCAGCGTTTCCTTCCCGTAGACCCCACAACCCCACCCCACCCCCTGTATTACCCCCTTATATCTCTGAATTCGATTTTTTTTATATACTTCTCATTATTTACAGGGATGTACACAAAATACATTTAAAAAGAGGGTCTTTTTTGTTGTTACTTTCCAAAGAAAATGTCACCAGTTCACAGGATAATTTTTTTTTGAATAAAGTCTTTTTTTGTACATTCCAGCCATGAGCCATTCAACCAAAATCAAAATAATGGACAAAAAAAGAATACTGTGCTTAAAACACAAAATAGAATGACGTCCAAAAAAGGGGGAGGTTGGGGGCGTGTCCGGTTTGTGCTAGAGTACAGGATTGTTGTGTGGGCCAGCACTGGTGGAGCAGCAGTTACTGTATTGTCCTTCTTGCTTATGTGTCCATAACGTGTTCACAGTCCACTAAGAGTTTATATCAGGCTCCTATCCATTTTTGGAGTTCAGTCTTCGGATGAGAAAAGAAAGCAAAAGGTGATAGGGGGAAAGTCGTGAGGTGGTGCTTATTCTTCTTCTTCTGATATTAGGTGTCTTGTTTGCTGTTTGTTGTTATAATCACTGAATTAATCATCATCAGCTTCATCGTTAGGCTTTTTTTCATGTTTTTTCATGAAAAAAGGAAAAAAGAAAAACGAGAGAACCATCCTGTCCCTTTCCCGGTGAGGATGTGGATGTCCACTGTAAAATGGACGCGAAGTGGGTCTGTTTTACAATCTGTTCGAGTGTATGGGTCATGTGTTAAAGAGTGTGTGTGCTTGGTCGGAGCAGACGCGTGAGTGTTTTCCTCTCCTTCTTTTTTATTACCTAGGCTGAGAGATGCTCACGTCAACTCTGCGGTCACTGTGAGGACGAGCGGCAGCCACGTCAGTCCAAGCATGTGCAAGCCGGGGGCTCCGCCTGTAGGGAATAGAAATACATTATTGCCAAGGTTGTTAGGGAAACACTATGACATACTTCAAAGCCAAAGGAATATATGGGTCATTTTACAGTGTTTCGAAACACTGATCCTAATCAAAATATGTTCCAGAGTCCATAACATGCACTAATCATTAAAAGAATAGGTGCTCCCAGAAGGAAGGGGAAGACTGCATTGTTACTTGGAAGGAAGAACGATCACAGGGAACAATAACTGATGATACATTTAGACTGATATGGCCAATATTTATTGGGCTACACATACAGAAGTAGTGTCTCTCAGTATGCATGTTCTGTAACGCAACACGCACATGGAATTGTAGAGGTTTGTTTTGCAGTAGAGGTGGACACACAGATCCAGTGGTCATCCACCAAGACAAAAGCAGAATTTTTGAGTCAGTCAGTTACAGGGAAAATGTCCATCCTCACTTACATCACATGCATGGCCAATCTTGAAGCCTGAATCATTTGCATGTCCCATGATGTTAAACCTACTTACCAAGTATTATTCCTTATGGGTGCAACTGTTCTTATATATTATAAAAGGATCTTGCACATTATAACATTATAATCCCTGATTCAAATTAATTCAGTGTAATCTTAATCTAAACAAGAACAACATATACATGACATGAACAAGTTACAATTTTACATTTATTACTTTTCATTTATTGTTTAACTTATCGGTAAGGAGTTTTGTGGAAAATACAGACTCTAGGCTATACCAGGAGTTGCACAGACTAGTTGAATGATTATAACACTAACAACATGGATGATCTGAGAAGACAATGAGTACGGAGCCTGGTGATTTAGGGATTTCCTTACACCTAGCAATACATTTCATTGTTTGTTGGAAATGTCATGTCATATTTTACTTCTACAGGAGTCTGGCCCTAATTCTCCACAGAACTACATGGCTTCAAAGATCAGTTATGGAAGGTTATCTCCAGTTTCTCAAAGACTACCAAACAGTTATGGGTTGTTGACGAGGGGGCATAAAACCTTTATAATCCTGCAAAGTTTAAAGTCAGTAAAGTCAGGTTTTTACCAAGCTAGTCCCACTCTAACTAACTGGCCCTGTCTATTCTTCATCACTCAGTGCAAGAAAGGCATGACTAATGTAGCAGAACCACTGGTAAGTATCCTCGAGCCGTACTGAACTGCCCAGTGGTGTTGCTTTAGATAGATACACTGGCTGGCTTCCACATACAGTCAATCAAATGACAAGTTTTGTTGATCAAAGTCCTTAAAAATGTCAAGTACATTAACCAGTTTACTAGACCTAACTAAAATACCATTTCCAATCAGAATACAGACTACAGTATACTGTAATTAAATAGGCACCGTCTGAAAAATGCACTTACAGCATCCAAACACCCCCAAGGCATCCCATCAACAGCACAGAGCTTTCCACAACATGCCAGGGTACAAACAAGCTGCATCAATTAAGCTTTACAACCCCTACCCTCAAGGGCTTCGACCCCTACAAGCGGGGTTTGCTAAAACACACAAAGTCACACAGTCTGAGAAACCAAAAGCAGTTTGTGTCATTCCACAGAGAGACCTGTAAGCAAATACGAGGACATAGAAAAAGCCTCTCTTTTTGCATGGGTGCCTCTCTGAAGCCTTAGCAAAGAGGACAAGCAAGCAATGACCAAGCAGCTTCGCAGATCTGCAGATACTGCATTATTGCCTAATGCACTGTAAAGGGGCTTTTGAGTGAGCTGTACACTAATGCCAAGTGACTATGGGCGCAATTCGTACACATATTACACAATTTCAAATAAGCATGCAAAAGACGATGGCTGACACAAGCACTTTAAGCAGCGCCCTGCCAATGTGGATATCAAAATTGGCGTCCTCTAATGGCTTACGGTGTTATTCATAGAGCCAGTGTCCTGGTTGTGGACTGCTCTTGATCTAAACTGCAATGGTGATTTTTTTAAAATTCTATAAAAACACATTTATTGCATAAACTTTAGTTGTCCAGTAGATGATAAACTATTTTCTCATGTATCTGATGTCCTTCAGGTTCAGGCAGATGAAGGTTACCAGGAACAATAAATGATGATACATTTAAACGGATATTGTCAATAGTTATTGAGCTACACATACAGAAGTAGTGTCAGGCCACCATGTTTGTTAATGCAACATCCCAGACGTCTCAGTATGGAGATGTAGAGGTTCCTAATGGTCTCCTTGTGGTAACCCATCTCACACAGTTCCTGCTGATTTGCAGTAGGGGTGCACTTGGAGTGACACCAGGCCTTCTGGACATATCACACGTGACAACAAACCATTCGTCTTAGCGCTGACCATGGGGCCTCCACACGTGGTTTTAATTGGTCGTCTCCACCAAGACAAAATTGGACTTATCAATGAAGATTACCCGCTGCCATTCTAAATCACTTTATGCAGTCTGCGCGCATGTGGTGCTGCGTTGTGCAGCCATCTGCCAATGGTGTTGGCACTAACAGATTGACTCATGGAGGACTGTTGAGTCATGGCTGTTGGGTCTGTCAGATACAGTGATGGATGGATGAACATCAAACTTGAATCATTGGCATGTCTCACAATGTCAAACTAACCCGCCAAGTTTCTTTCCTGTTGGTTGATTCCTCCTTGGTGCAACTATTTGTGTACATAGAAGTCAAAGGCTTCAAAATCAGCCATCACTGACATCAGTAAACGGAGTAAACAGATCCCTAAGCTTTTCAAGGCACAGGGAAAAACATCACAATTATTGTCCATGGTCTTAGGTGACCGTCAACCATTCATTTGGTGCAGTTATAGAACATGGTTCTTGGTAAAATGGTAGTTGAGGTTTTCACAAATCTTTACATTTCTGTTCTTTTCTAAGCGGTAGAATATGCTTCCTGAAATGACTATCTGTAGTACGTTATGGTTAGGTTAAAAAAAAAACTGCACTCTTCTGTTAATAGGTTAACCAGGGTATGGCATACTGTCCTACAAGGCCCAGATATGTGTGAGCAGTGCTGCTCAGTCCGCAGGTTACTTCTGCGATTACATGCCGAGTGGCAAGTAAGGTTTGTTTTTTGCATCAGTAGACGGTCACACAAACGCGCATGCACTGACCTCCTGGGGCCTTGTTCTACAAGCCATTTGACTTGCATACGAGGGGCCTGGAGACTGAACACTCGCCATGACCTCATTCTGTCCCTGCGTGTGCACACCTGCTCACTGCCGCATTTACATATTCAAATTTACACCCGTAGGTACCAGGGAGCAGAGACAGAGGGGGTTAAAGTGAGAGAGAGAGTAAAAGAAAATGAGAGCAGAAAAGAGTGCAGTGAACATGGAGTGAGGAGGAGACTTACATAAAGAGAGAAAAAAAGAAGTACACATAAGCCTCTAAGAAATTGCTAATGTTCCTGTGTGGTATGTAGAACCCAGCTGTAATCCATCAGTGAGTTATGTTTTATTGAGGCTCCTGTGCTGCATCGGTAATTGACAGCCTGCCGTCGGTATCTAAATGGCAGGACCTAAGTCTCACAGGGACAGCTACTGAAGCTACAGTTACCCACCGGCCCATACAGGTGTATTCAGTCCAATCCAGTTAAGTTTTGCTCACATAGCGCTTTCTATAGGGCATTGTTCTTAAGCAGATCATAGATGCCCAAATATTTGGGCTCCATAACGGAAAATAAAACTCTGTTTACATTATCATATCATTAACCTCAACCATTCCTTCCTCCTTTAAATATAAAGCCTTTAAACAAGGCTGAAACTGGCTTCCTCTTTGCCAGCTTCTAAATCAAATGGTTCACCTTAAATACTACAACTCTTTTAGATTTCTTTAAAAGTCTTTTAGATACATAGACAAAGGCTAAAGGTCGTTCAGCTCCAAAGCAGCCAGTTTGTAAAAAGGTAGTAAACTGATGTCAGGTGTGATGAGTGATGCTGAAAGCTTTATTCAGCCCAGGTTATACAAGTAGAGTGTAAAACATGAACCTGAACCTGATATATACAGTATTTGCTCTACTTACTGGCATTCAGGTCTGCTATATAAGGGTATGTGATACTACACTAGTATAGTGTGCCACATCTAGTGTGTGGCGGCCTCTTAGAATCACATAGTAAAGAAAGAGTCGCACCGCTTCCTACATTGATGCAACTATGACAAAATTTGATGGCAACTATCAAAATCAACCCAGCAGAACAAGTTGTTATGTAATATTCCAATCAAAATATTAAAAAGAATAAAATGATATTCACTGCTGTTGGGACTAAACCTTCCATCTCCATTTCTGACACATTTTCACAAAACAGCTGGCCGTCACATAGTGTGCAAAATTCCATGCTGGAATCCACAGTGCAGTATTACTCAAATGTCCACAGTTCATTTGGATGACGTTTTCTAAAATAGCCGTTGTCCCAAAGCAGCTTATGGGAGCCCAAAAATATGGGCGCAACCTCCTAATGAGCATCGTCAAGAGAGACAGTGGCAGAAGAAAGAAATTGAATGTAAAGGTCGATCGTTAAAATGTATTTGTCCTCATAAAAAACTAAGCAATCAGACGTCTTCTTCCATTAATGCCATCATGACATCATATTAATCCCATCTGAACTCTTTGTTTTGTAACATTCCCATCAAAACAACATAAAAAGAAAGTCTGTCCTGTTTAACCTGCCATTAACTTTTTCGGTCTTAGTTCAATCCAGTTTAGGAACTTACTACAATACCCATTGTCCCAAAGCAGCTTGGCTTGCGGGAGCCCAGAAGTGCAGGCACAGCTTCCTAATGAGTGCTGCTAAAGGAAGCAGTGCCAAAGACAAAAAACAAAAAACAAATCAACAACAAAAAAAAAAAAGGACCAATCCTATGAATCCATTTGATCTGGTAATAATTATACATCCCACGTCTTCTTATGTTGATGCTATTATGACAAATAATAATGGCACAATAAACCACTAACAAACTCTTTGTTATGAAACATTTCCTTTAAAAAGAATGACCGCCCAGCGATTACTCACTGATCACAGTTTAATGCAGTCTAGTTTTGTTTTCATGGTCTTTTCTTTAGTCGCCTTTGTAACAAAGCAGCTCATGGATGCCCAGAAATGTGGACGCAGCCCACTAATAAGCATCGCCGAAGAAGACGATGACAGTGCCTGCTAAACCAGCCATCACTCAGTGTCCACAGTTCAGTTCAGTTTTATTTGTATGTCGCTTTCTACTGCAGCCATCGTCCGAATGAAGCAGCTCATGGGAAATACGCGTGCAGTAATGAGTGTTGCCAGAGAAGACAGTGGTCACAAGGAAATATGAATGCTAAATGCCCTAGTACCAATAAACTACTGGGTCATGATATCCAGTTGATGTTTATGGCTTTTACTGTGATAAACTTCTTACAGTGGCCACTGTTTCAGTGCCTGAGTGTCATTCTGACTTTCAGGTCTGTTTCTCATTCTCACTCTCACAGCTATTGGTTATTCTATTCAATATTGCAGATAATAGTTAATTTTTATCATTCTTTATGCTCATCTTGCTATCTGGTGTTGACCCGAATAGGCTTTGTTCCCCTTTTGAGTATTGGTTCCTCTTGAGGGAGTTTTTCCTTGCCAGCATTGCCCTTGGCTTGTTTGAGCTGGACCTGTAAAGTTGCTTTATGAACACATCTGTTATCAAAGCCACTATATTAATAAGTTGGACTTTATGCATCTAGCACATGAAACGTGATTTTCTGGATACTGAAAATTAGACCATTTTTATAGATTTTTTTTAAACTTGCAACAAGATCCCTCCAACCGATCCCTCTGATGGTCACCTTTGATGTTGCCACGGCAACAACCAAGGTGATGGATCGACTGTGTTCCAGCAACTAAAAGAATCTTTTCACAAACGTCAAGAGGATCAGACTCTAGAAGAGCGGCTAAAACTGGGCCACAAACACCTGAGTTAATAGCCTGTGTGAAAGCACTCAAGTTTCTGAACGAAGTGATGAAGCTCTATGTGCTACTTTCACTTCCCCAAATATCACCACTTGTCCATTCTGTGGGGAGGACATTATTTGCATTTGAAAACATTTGGCCCGGTTGTTTTGTGCTAAGTCTTACATGAAGCTCTGTCTAAATTACACAGATCTGAGCTGAGTGTGAAAGGTTTCCTAAAGTCGAGTTCCTGCAGCAGTTCATCAACTCTTTTTTTCTCCTTTAATTTTTCGAAGATGGAAAGCATCATGCACAGTGCATAAGAGAGTCTCTCTTTCCCTACACCCCTCTTTTAGGAGGCTCCCACTTATTGTATCTGTGGGAATTTGTGCCAATTCAGGTCAAAACAGCTTTCGTGAGATCACACACTGTTGTACAAGAAGGCCTGGCTCCCAATGGAGGTTCTGATGCATCCAAATAATAGGACTGGGGTCAGCCACTCTGGAGTTCTGTTGCACCAGATGCCTGTTTATGTCTTTACGGACTTCAGTTTGTACACTAGAACTGGAAAGTCAAATATCCAATATATAGCCATAAAATTGGAGGCAGGTTATTGTCTAAAATATCTTTGTACACTGTAGAATTAACTTTACCCTCCACTGAAACAAAGGCCCAAACCCTGAAAGGCACACCCTGACCATTATCCCTCCTCAACCAAACTTTATGTTGGCACTATGCATTCTTATACCTGGTGTCTACCAATCCCTGATTGGATAATCAGACTGCCAGAGAAGTGAAGTGTAAAGTATAATACTTTAGTGAACACATTTTCAGTGCGCAAGGGTCCAGTGGCATGTCATACACAGGACAAATACTAAACAGGCATTTTCAAATAATGCCTAACATAGAGACAGGGTTGAGTATTTCTGACATATGATGAAAATGTGAAACATTTATTTGCAAACAATTGTCTCATAATTTTTGTAATCATAATAGAATATTAGTAACAGCAATTCACAATTCAATAGTTACATTAGGTGTTGACCAAGTAATATGAAATAATGCATTAGGTCACATGAAATAATACATCAACAATGGTTACAATGTTTACAATACTAATCGTAAGTAAATATACAGCAGCTACAAGTTGTTACATGTTCACATAACATTATTTAACCATTGTTAATGTATTACTACATGTTTACTAGGCTTTGTTTTGTTAAAGTTAGTCAATACTCAATGTAAAGTGTCACCAAAATATCTTATTGCTTAGTAATGTTTAAATTGAATTGATTTCTTTTCTTTATTTATACTTTTAAACTGATTCATTTAAGGGTACAAACCATTGAATAAACTTCATTGTTGTTGTAAATTTATGCTCTTTCCAAAATTTCTTTGTATTTAAAAATGTGGTATGGATTGAATGTCTAGGATTTGCACTCTGGTTGTTTTAATTTAGGATTAAATCTGAGAAGCAAATGAGCAAAAAGAAAGAAGGACTATTGTAGAGCATGTATGGCATATAGGGCACAGGACGGTTGAATAAGGACCCTGGTATCATATAGAGGAAAGGTCTGGAAGACAAACCAGTGACTAACATTAAAGTCTATCAAAGATCCAGAGGCCTACTGATTGTGTCAGATTGCATAGGGTTCTTGAGAAAGAGCTCATCGCTAGCAGAGAATGAATCTGAAAAAAAAAGAAGCATGCAATGATGACGCAGCGCTGTCCTCCACCAGAGCGATACGTGACCACATTGTGCTTCACTGTAATTTCAATCCATAGCCCACCTCATGTTATTAACAGGCTTATAGAGTTCTTTCCTGTCACGCGGACGGTGCCCATGCACGCACAGCTCCGTCCTGGTGGAGCCGCGGAAATATTACCGGTGCGAAAAATCCAATTTCGGATTCATATAGTGTGCTAGGGGGAAGCATATGCTACAGCGACGCTTCGCAGGTGGCTCTCTTGTCATTTCAAATATGTCAAAAATCCGCCTCAAACAGGAAGAGGACTAGGAAAAAAACTTTTTCTCCTTAACACCACCCCCGAGCCCCCTTCTCAGTCAACAGTCCCCTGAGGTGTCCATACTTACTGTTTTGATTCTGTGTGTTTTTCATCATGCTTGGGTTTTCTGCAGAACAGGAAAGAAAGAGAGACAGAGACAGACACAGAGAGAGAGAGAGAGAGAAAGAGAGAGTATGTTAGCGGTATGTTAGACAGAGCTGTCGTGTTGGTAGACCGTTATATAACAATGTTACAGTGTGTTGCTAACAAATGTGAGGGGCAAGAAACTTTTGTTTGGCTACCGGCTGCAAAACTTACTCATGCTGGCACAATGCCACCTTCTTACAAAGAATAGTTTGGCGGAAATTCCTATTTGAACCACTGTAGAGCCCAACTTCATAATAGTTTTTCAATATGTCATGTAAATGTAAAATAAACATTGATAACAATGCTTTGTAATAAGACATTATATGGCATCCATAATACCTTACAATACCTGGCAGAAGTTGGTATAACAAGAAGTCAGGTACTATAACCATAACCCATTACATTCATTCAGTCATTCATCATCTACACTGCTTATCCTTCTGCGTCTGCTGGAGCCTATCCCAGCACTCTTTGGACAGAAGGCGGAAAACATTCTGGACATGTGACCTGTCCATTTATAAAGTTAAAACACACACACACACAGCCCCCAACCCCCGACCATCTTTGGACTGTGGGAGGAAACTGGAGCACCTTAAAGAAACCAGGGCATGCAAACTCCACACAGAAAGGACCCTAACCCCTTCTTGAAGTTGTAATGTCTGCTATAAACTGTAACATCTTATAAATGCATTTATAAAGCTTTGTAAGCACAGGTGTCACAGGATTCCTACTTAGCTTGGTCAAAAATGGAATAAAACCCAATAAAGTTAAACTTTCCTAATAGTGTACTACCTGATACAACACACATAATTTACCAGCATTGTAATACATTGTTACATTAATGGACATATGTTGGACAGTTGAGCATTTTTGCTATATTTTGTAAAGGATGATGTAATGCCTTTACTTTACTTTCCCCCAATGCTTCTGTGCTGTTCACAGGAATCCACCCAACCTGGAACATGGGGAGCAGCAATGAGAAAGTTTTAGAAGAGTTCAATTTTCTTCCAGAAAGAGCTCCCACATAGGGACTGCAAGATACTGTATCTTGCCCAGACTGGGCAAAGTATTACAGTCTTCTGAAAATCAGATGAAAGAAATGATATTCACCAGAGAAGAGAAATGTAAATCTGTCAAATTTGACTGGCGCACAGCCAGAGGGTTAACAGTGGTACCTTCTGTTCTTCTCAATGATGTAACTGCATATGCTGAATAACGAGTTCAAATTGCAGTCCTACAGCAAACACAGTTACATATTCAAACCTTAGACATTTACAAAGATGATTATACTGTTAATAATCCAAGGCAGTAAATGACATAGTAATAAGCTAAATACACACATAGACAAAATACAGTCGCAAAATAGTTGCATCCAGAAGAAATCTACGACAAGACTGAAACTTGGTGGCATAAGCAAGGGTCTTATTACCGTACTTGACTGACCCAACAGCCACAATGGTGGAAATTCAGCAAGCAGTGATGTCCTCCACGAGTCATCCTATTTGTGCCAGCACCACTGGGAAACAGCTGCATGATGCAGGGCTACATTCAACAACTGCCCTTAACGCCACACCAACATGCAAGGCTCCAATGATGTCATGCCAGACCAGAGTGTCATGAAGTTACCCTTACTGCAAAATCTGCAGAAACTCGAGAGTAAGAATGTTCATGCTGGGATGGATGGATTATCGCATGACACCATTAGGAGTAATATGTAAACATTGTTAAAGTTCCGACATTTACCATTCTCTCCTCAGTCCATCATTTATAGGGTACCTAACTAACTGTAGAGTTTCTTTTTTTAAAAGATCCTGTAACACATTTTGATGCTTTGTAGCTCACTCTGCCTTTAACAGCTAAGCAGTAAATGTTAGTGAACCTGAAGTTGTGTGTGAGACGTATTCTATTCAGTCTAATCCTATTAATCCTAACCCTAACATTACCATCATCTGCTCTAAACTGGTTTATGCTGGTCTGATTCTGGTCTGGTGCTGGTTTCCCATGCATCCAAAACACAGCATATGCTCGTCTTTGTGGTGTTCAGCACCACAGCCTCCATGGCTGCTGACCAATATCCAAACGACAACATATGCCATTTTTTCCTGGTGACCAGCCATGCCGTTCTATTCTATTCTGGTTTTCCTAACCGGGTGAGGTAGCTAAGAAATTTTCATTTATCTCATCATATAACATATTACCAACAAAATGCAAACTGCATACCTAAATCATCATGCACTTCACTTCAATTGTATCAGGTGGCCTCCTTACAGACTTGCTAATGTGGTTTCTGACACTGTATGTCATACCCATAAGCACCAACTTAGGGAGAGGAACACTGGGAGAGGAGATGTTTCCTCTTCCTGTTGTTACATCCTTCTCCTATGATAGTATTTGATTCTGGGGGATGACATCGACATAGGAGGGGGATGACATTGACATCATCATTTCAATCAGTAGTATCATTATTTAGGGAAAATAGTTTTCATTGTTAAATATTTTTAAACGGCTGATGAACAGCAGCATCAGAGCCCACAGGATGGGCAGTAGATCCTCATAGATCACACAGTTTGAGTAGTAGTTCATCTCTGGCACAGAAAACACACCCTCTATGATGTTGCTGGGAAACGAATTACCAAAGGCTCGACTGTGTGATACGTTTTAAGCCTAAACCTGAAGACTGGAGATGTGTCTTAGCCCAAACAATGACTTGGAGGTTATTCCAAAGTTGGGGGGCTTTGTTTAAAATGGTTCTGCCCCCTGATGTAACTTTTTAAAAATTAATTCTGTGTACTAACAGCCTGCACATTTGAAATTTGAGTTCACGTGTCAGTTCATAGTACAAGATAAGTTCACTGAGGGACTGAGAAGTGAGGCTGTTTAGAGCTTTATATGTCAGAAGAAAATTTTATACTTAATGCATAATTTAACTGGCAACCAGTGTAAGGTCAATAAGACTGGGCTGATATGATCAAATTTCCTAGCGCTCATGAGGACCTGCAGCATTCTGGACTAACTGAGTAACTTTTGCTGGGATGATAAAAAAGCAGGTCATTACAAGAGTCCAACCTTGAAGTAATACAGGTGTGAACTAGCTTTTCTGCATCCTGTAGGGAGAGTGAACTTGTTGCTAGGGAAAGTTCTAGTAATAGTAATATGTTCAACGAAGGTCAGATCAGAATCGATCGTTACACCAAGGGTTTTACAGATGTACCTGGTGTCAGTGAAAACCAATTAAGTTTTAAGTGAGTGATAAGCCACAGGAATCAGTTATTATAGATCTAAAAAATTGAATAAGACTTTTAAAAACAAAATTTCTTTCTTTGGTGGTGAACGGAGGAACAGTACAAATTAGAGCCAATCCTGTAAACTGCACCTTTTGCCCTTTGAGCACAGCTACACATTATCTACACATCTCCATATTATCAGTCTCTCCACCTATTCAAGATGTACTAGGGCTCAAACCTATGCGCACCTTTTCTCTCCCACTACTAACTCATCCTAGAAAAAACCTGTTGCACCCAAAGAGAATCAACTGACAGGAATTAAACTTGGTGGGAAGGTTTGACATCATGAGACATGCAAATGATTCAAGTTTCATTCTCAACCATGGCTGGTCATAGAAGGCCATGGGCTTTTTTATTTCTGCATAACATTATATATAAAAAATAAACATAAGAAATTACATAACATAGTTAAGAACAGTACTGGCAGCCACACTGAAGCCTGATTTTGTCTGTCTATGTAAGCTTCCATCGCTGGTTAGCTAGATTAGCCAGTGTTGGGCACCAAAACAGTGTTGGACAGTTGTGGTAAAATGTGGTACTGTACATATTAGAACTGTCCCTGTAAGCTGCACCTTTTGCCCTTTCAGGACAGCTACACTAACGAAGAATCGTTTAGCACATTATCAATCTCTCCACCTATTCAACAGAATAAGTCTACTACTAAGGCTCAAACCTATGGGCTCCTTCCTCTCCCTCTACTAATCTATGTTCTTCATTACAGCTGCTGATGTCTAATGAAGGGGCTGAGCGCAGAGGCCCATTTTCAGTCATTCACCATCACCGGTTCGTTCCAAGGCCAGGGGGAAATGTCCAAGGCCGCTCCATCAGCTTCAGACTCAGACACAGACTGATAGCCTACAATCTGCAGGAGGGCACAGGATGCCATGGGGTGCGGCGGACTGTTAAATGGACATTAATGGTCTTTTTTTTTTTCGGCCCAATTTGTCCCCTAAGACAGCACCTTCCCTAAAGTGCCACTTCAAGTGCCCATCAAATGACTTCACCACCTCCCTCTTTTCTCCAACAACTGGCCCGCCCTACGATTTGTAAATTTTCAGGGAATCTTAATGAGGAGATGGCAGCGAGGTGATTCGTCAAGTGATGGACTACCTGTCTTCTCTTCCATCGTGGCTCTGGAGCTGGAGGGAACGAAGGCAGGCAAATTCTTTCCTCACTTCTCTCTGAATGAAGCTTCAGCTCCTCACTAACTGCTTTGTGTGCCTATTTTTACAGATCCGATCTGCTTTGTGTGCCATATTTAGAAACAGAGATGGTGTTGTGGGCGTTGTGTGCATGAAGCAAGTGTTGTTCAGGGAGAAAAATGAAGAGCTAAAATAGAGAACAGAAAGAGAAAATATGTGTGCGGGTATATGCACTTGCTAGCTCTCAATCTGCTTCAGATGTGAATGGCCATGGATGTCTGGTTTATTCAGTGAAAGGCAGAATGTCCTTCATCTCTTAAAAACCTCTTTGATTGGATCTGCTGCTCCACTATAGGCAGATTTCTTTTAAAGACCCAAAGCTCAGAAGGAAAATTGATCCAGGGCGCCAGATCTACAGACGCAATGAAGTCAAGGAACAAATCGGGCTTTGCATCAGCTGAGCAGATTCCATATGTCTAATATACTGTCTTAAGTGGAAATATTTAACATCTCACAAATACTCACACATCTGGAAATACACTATTAATGTTGACCTGCATGTAGAGGTTTTACAGCAACACATGCTAGACAATGCTAAACCACATACTGCACCCATCACAACTGCATGGCTTTGCTGAAGAAGCGTCCAGGTGCTGAACTAGCCTGTCTGCAGATTATTCCAGTCCAGATTATTCATCAACAGCATTTTTGAAATAAAAAATCTGGCCAAAAATGCTCAGGATTGTTAAACAGCTAGAATCCTTCGTCTGACAAGAATGGGAGAACATTCATCTACCAGCAGTTGGTCTCCCTAGATGTTGTTAAAAGGAGAGGCATGCTATACAATGGTAGACACGGATAGACAGGGTCCCAACTCCTTTGCGATGCCTTGCTGCCATCAAGTTCTATATGTGTTCTATTTACTGTTGTGAATAAAATGTGGGTCTGATATTGCAAACCACTGCATTCTGTTTTTATTTAAATGTATTTACATTTTACACAGCATCCCAACTCTTTCAAACTGATGTTATATTTTATATCAAAATGTTCAGAAAAATCTCAGCTCTCTCTGTATGTGTGACCTAGAGCAATGTCCAGAGAGATAATCGTGCCCAAAAGCTGAAAATGTGAAATTCTATCTATCTGTAGAAAGAAAAAAAGGTTTTACTGGACCTTGCTGTTTTGATGCTTGAAACAGGTTTACCAAACAGGTTGTCACATCCTGTCTTGTCTTGCCCCAGTTTGTCTCCATTTTCTGTTTCGGTCCCTGTTACCCTTGTTACTTCCATATGCCTTTTGTTGTCTTGTGCCCTGTGTCTCTGTTTGTTTTGGCTTATAGCTCCACGTGTCTCCGCCCTCTTGTCATGCCCCTCACCTGTCTCTAGTCCGTAGTCCCGGGTTTATTACACAGGTTTATACTCATATCTACTTTCCAAAGCTGCTGCAGCAACTTCACTGGTTGTTAAGTTTTTCCATTTTACATCTGCCTCCAAGTTGACTGAACAAAGAACGAAAAGATTCTGATGTTATGAGTAAGCCTTCTTAAGTGTCCATAGGTCAGTTTTACATAAACTATAGATAGATATTAAAATACATCAGCTGCACCCAGTGAGAGGCAGATGGTGTGCTCCTCAGACACTTTTTATAGACCCATAACTCTGGATGTAAGTGACCTGCGCTCTCACAATTGGATGGAATGGAAAGGGCAGACTCTACAGATCCAGGAACTGTATGTCTAAGATGTGGGTAATGACGTCATAACAACATAATCTTTCATTTTTAACCTTTAATGTAAAGAATGATATCAACTGCTTGTTAGCCAAGCCATCATTTAAACAAGAATAGCTTTTGTTAGACTATAATATCAGAGCCAAATGATTTTCATAATCCAGCCAATCAAGCTTTGATAACATGTATAGCAAAGTAAGAATAACTGAGTTAATTGTTAAACTGACAGACTGCTTCCCAAATGCCAGCTTGCTCACTCTCTCTTAATCAACATGACCAATGTTGCTCTTTACTTGAACATCAGTATTAAATTTCTGCATGATGCTAGAGCTATCACCAACCAACAGGGAGCGGAAATGCCTGGGGAGCACTGAAAACAATAAGACCAATCACCCACTCGATTGTTTAGTTTTAATATGCAGATTAGGATTAAATATATTTGAAGCTATGGATATAGATTCTTCTTAGAAGTGATATTTCTTGGCTTTAAGTAAGTTCCAATGAGGTTTGTCCAAATATCCACAGGTATGTTATATACAAATGATATATTCAGCCAGTTTTATTCAGCCATGTTATTAATGAAACTACTCCCAGTAATAAATTATGCGTTTGAGACTAAGAGGGAAAGTGGTTAAGTTATCTAAGTAGTTTCATTCTTAAATGATAACACCATCCGCTACATAAAAGATAAATCAAAGAGAGTTAGAGGAACGAAGTGGGAAAGTGAAACACATAATATGGACTTATTTATAAGGGCTCATGTGGAGTGAAGTAATTTCATCAATTTGTACAGCCACTCTGCTACACCCTCAGATTAGGACACTGATATGCACCGATATGAGAATTAGTATTAGTAGCACTGTACTCTTCATAAGGCTACATGACACCTACATGAACTTGGTATAACAGTTTCACCCGGTGCTTTAGTGCTCAGGACCCCCACAGGACCTCCACAGAGCAGGTATTATGTGGATGGTGGGTCATTCTCAGCACTGACGTGGTGGTAGTGTGTTAGTGTGAGCTGTGCTGGTGTAAGTGGATTAGATTAGTGCTGCTGGAGTTTTTTGCACACTGTGTCCACTAACAGTCCACTCTGTTATACACTCCTACCTTGCTTATCCACCTTGTAGATGTACAGTCAGAGTTGATAGTTTGTCTTTGAGCTGGTCATCCTCTAGTTCTTCATCAGTGGTCATAGGATGCTGCCCACAGGATGTTGTAGGCTGGATAGTTGTGCTTGGTGGACTCTTCTCAGACTGAGGTATTTAAAAACCTGTGTCTGTGTCTGATCCACTCACACCAGCACAACACACACTAACACACTACAGTCTCACCACAGTGCTGAGGAAGTTCCATCACCCACAAAATACTTTCACTGTGGTGGTCCTGTGAGGGCCCAAACTGTTAAAGAACAAGTAAGGAAGGCTACCCCCAGTGTCCCTAAATGCAAATGGATGTTGAGGAAAACTCACCAAAGACGATGAGGCGCGTGTGAGTGTCGGTAGATCCCAATGGATTCTGAGCTGTGCAGCGGTACATGGAGCCATTAAGTTCAGCAGGGACTCTCTCCAAAACCAGCTCCTTCCCTTCTCTCTCAGTACTGCCGTCCAGTAACCTTCCGCCTACTCGTGTCCAGGTAAACAGGGGTTCTGGGAACACCTCATTCTGTAGGAAAGAGTGTGTGTGTGATGCATATGATAAAGGGCAGGGAATCAGAACAGGATGAGAGACCATGCTTCAATCTGCTTTAAAACATTTCCTGCATTCAAAAACACTTTCGAGACAAAAAGTGTCTAGAGGGATGGAGGCATCCCATAATATCAATAATACAGAGCCATGTTTTACCACACTTTGGTAACTTAACAGTATAAATAATATATTTGTTTAATGCTGTTTTCTCTCTGGTTATTTCCTCCAAAGATTTGACATATTGCAGTTAGCACGGCGTTTAATCCCTCTCAATCCATTTACTGAACTTTTTACTTCTCAGTCAATAATGGAGACATTTCCAGACAGTGGAAACCAGAAGGAGCCTGCTTATTGTAACTCCATGGCTTCAATGAACCTTCTGCCTAGCACATTCTCAAGTGTTATACTCAAACATCTGCAGTGTTTACATGCACACAATGGCTCGATACTGATCCAAAACCTGCAGTCATATCTGCAGGCTTATACAGTTTTTTTGGCATGTCACATTAAACTAAATACTGTAAATGAAACCTGAATGAATGAATTCTGTGGCAGGCAGATATGTGTTTAAGTCAGATTATACGATAAAGGTTTTCCAACAGAATGCCTACAACAGAAGAAAACAACCACATCCTGTTTAGGTCATCCATCAGCGGCCACAAAAAAAACACGAACCAAAGACCTACAGGCAACATGGAAGAAGTCTCAGTCTAGACTTCTACAAAGTGAGCTTCAGTAAGTGGGCTCATTTTGCTGGCCGTTATGTGCTGCCACTTTAAGGCAGGTCATGCTATAAGTTAAATAAACATAGGCTAAAGTTAACGTCTGTAAATTACCATCTACTTTGCGAGCAATAAAGTTTTTTATCAGACTACCAGAAGTTATAGTGTGTCTTTGGTCATAAAAGCACCAAATATGCCGCTATGGTGCATGTTACACTAAATGGCCAAATCACACATTCCATTCAGAATCAAGGGCATTTTATATGGAAGTGCCCCCCTCTTTATGGCTATATCAGCCTCTACTCTTCCGGGAAGGCATTCCAAAAGATTTTGAAGTGTGCCTGTGGGAATTTGTGCCCATTCAGTTAAAAGACTTTTTGTAAGGGGACTGGTACTGATGATGGACGAGAAGGCCTGGCTCACAACTGATGTTGCAATTCATCCCAAAAGTGTTCAGTGGGGTTGAGGTCAGGGCTATGTGCAGGCCACTCATCAAACCATGTCTTTATGGAGCTTGCTTTGTGCAGAAGGGGACAGTCATGCTGGAACAAGTAAGGACCTTCCCCAGGCAGCTGCCACAAAGTTGGAAGCATTGCTTAAAATGCTGTGGTATTAATACTCTCCTTCACTGGAACTCAGAGGTTTTCAAACCCAAGAAAGTCCACTATCACTCATCCCTGTTTATCAAAGGTACTGTTGGCACTATGCATTCTGGTAGTAGTAGTATTCATCCATCACACTGTCACAGACTGAAGCATGACTCCAAAGAGCACACTCAAACTGCCCTAGAATCCAGTGATGGCATGCTTTACATTGCTCTGGCCTGTGCTTGGCATTGCACATAGTAAAGCCCATTTCAGTAAGGTCCTGGATATCGTTTTCACTGGTAGGTTGAAATCAGTGAATGATAGAGAATGGGCAATTTGTACATGGTTTGCACTTGTTTAACTCAATTAAAAAAGAACCATATTGTCGCTATTCAAAGTAAAACATCTCCATTTTTGTCCATTTTTACCCTTATTCATCATTTGAACACAGTACTTTCATAATGAATGTATCCACAGAAATGGCCCAAAATTGATTGGAAAAGAAGTCTGGTTCCATTGACTTACATTAATATTAGTTAAGGTTTTTGCCGTCTCCTGCAAAGTAGCCATTCATTCCCATGGCCCCTGCATAGAGGTCTTGGCTTTAAACAGGGTTTTGGGTACCTCTGTTCTAAGACATCATCATTTAAGCAGCATGGCTCACATCACACAGTTTGGTTTCGACTTGACTTGTGAGCAAGCCGATATTGCCTGAAGAGATTCACTCGCTCATGGAATTTGTTCAACATCTATACAACTATTTGGCAAATGTTGGCAGCATTACTCAATAATTGCATCACTGTTGCAGGGATAGAATTTTATCGTCTTTTTTTTTAAAGGAAGGAAATTCATGAATAAACTTTGGTGGCTTACATCTTTGTTAAATCACACTGTACTGCCATGCATGCACAGAAGACTATAATGAATCTCAAGTAAATGTGTTGTTTCAGTCCAGCTTCGTGATGTCAAGCTATTGTGCGCATGTAAACACAGTCACTGAGAAAACAGGGGGTTTAGTAGTGATATCAATAGGGGTCCATGAAAGGTTTAGGGGTTATTCAAAGGTACAGGCAAATCACAACACCTAGAACATTCACACAAAGGCAAAGAATATTTATTCTATGCCTTTTACAAAGGGGAAATTTGTAAAGCATTGTCTGTGCCTGGAAGCCCGCTAATGAAACCAACTGAAAAGCCTTATTTTAAGAGTGTACCCTCTGACCATGCACTTCAGTGTGCTATCACTATACCTTGCACATTCGCTACCTGGGCCGGTTATGAGCTCTACCTTATTTGTAGGTCTGCTATATAAAATTACTGGGCAAAGGCCAGAGACCCACGCTTCACTTCCTGTAAATATGGCTATTACATTCATTTCTCAGAAATAAATCTCACGAACATATAATAGAAAAATAACACAAAAGCTTTAATAGATTTTTATGTTCTATTATATATTACTATAACTATGTGGAATATCAACATTTGGTATTACATTTCCTGACTTTATAATAGTGTGATATTTGCTTTCAGCTTAGACAATGAATGTATTTCCTTCTTCTCACGATCCAGCTAATCTGAATCACATTCAATGATGTTGAGGTCTGGACGTTGGGGTGTCCACTGTATGTTTTTGAGCACAGAAGCTCTAATGGCTTCTCGAAAGCTATGCATCCTTTATACCCATTGCGCTGAGTTGTCCTCTCACATAGCCCTTTTTAAACAAAAGAACTTTGGTTCTTGAACTGGGTCTGTTCAGGCTTTGCAGAACCTTGGTGCTATGCAAGGAACCTGTCTGTGTTTGCACCAAGGAACGGCAGAGGATATATCATTAGTGTCAACAAAGGGAGCTGCACAATAATAGTAAATAGTACAAATGAGATCCCGGAGCCTATAAATTACATGCAAGCATTGGTGCTGTTATGACAGATGTTTAAACGAAGAGCAAGTACGGATTAGCTACTAGTGATAAGACATTGCCGAAAGGTTTTTTCACCACTGGGTGTCGCCATTGTCCAAGTGTGTTTTAAAAAATGAATAACTTAATGATCATTTTGGCTAGAAACTAAATGAAGAAGGGTGGTCTCTGGCTGTTGCACAGTCCTGCAGTGTTCAGCTACAGATTGTAGCCCATGTGCACAGTTTTTAGCTGCTCTATAACTACACTCATCATCACAAGAATAGCTGCACACTGATGGAAGAGTCAAATTGCAATGCTACTTGGAAATTAGATAAAGGTTACCAGGAACCACACATGATGATAAATGTAGACAGATATTTGCAAGAGGTAGGGTCTCTCAGAATGGTGTCAGGCCACCAGACATCCAGGCGTGGAGATGTAGAGGCTCCTAATAGTGTCATGTGATAATCCATCCCATCCAGCTTGAGTATTCTTACACAGTTCCTGCAGACTTATCGGTAGGGGGGCAGGTGGAGTGACTCCAGGCCTTCTGGACTTGTGATGCATTCTGGACTTGTGATCTTGAGTATTCTCAAGCAGTTCCTGTAGATTTTCTGGTAGGGGTGGAGGTGGAGTGACTCCAGGCCTTCTGGACTTGCATAACAAACTGTTCATCTCGGTGCTGACCACAGTGCCTCCACTCTCGGATTGTAACACTCGGCGTGCATGTGGTCCTATATCGGGCAGCTGTTTGCCAATGGAGCTGGCAGTAACAGGATGACTCATGGAGGGCATTACTGCTCGCTGAATGTCCGCAATTGTGGCTGTTGATTCTTTCTGGGTGTAACTATTCTTTTGATGATGAGTGTAATACGCTTGTTAGTGTCTGCCTACAGGACTGAGTGTATTAAGCACAGCAGTCTTGCTGGGGTGTTTATGTACGTCAGTGTCACAGCTGGGTTGACACTGCCATCCAGCATCCAAAAATATCCAGTCAAGAGCAGCTGTGTGGTGCAAAATCGTCATTTAATTAAGGGTTAGAGCGCAAACTGTGCATCACCGGATAAGCTACAGTCTCTAACTGTACAGCAGCAAGAGCTACAAGCTGCTTCTAATACAGTGGCTAGTCCATGTATATTTGTGGATATCTGCTGTTGACTGCGATAAGGGTAATAGATTGTTCATGCACCTTCATGTGAGGGGCATCACGCTACCTCTGGACATTATTGCCAAATTTCTCATTTCAATTTCTCTAGCAGCCTTTGCATGTTGAAATATCTCTTCACACACATTGTTCTCATTTTCAGAGATGCTAAAGGATAACTGACTGCAGGAACAGCCTTGATAAGAACAAGCTGCTTGTGTTCTCTAAGTGATAAGTGACTAGCTATCATCATCCGTCTGGCTCAATAGACTTGTCTGGCCAGGCTCTGTGACCTTTGAAAATGACCGATATAAGAGCATGGCTCAACTACGTGTCGTTGGACTTCCACATTCACACCTTGACAGCAGTGGAATGAGTTTGTGCTTGCTGGTGGCATCAGGTCAGATATAAAAAAAGAAAAACATGGTGGAAAGGCTTGATGGAAACCTTTCTGTCACATATCCCCTTTGGCCTTCACAAAGTGGATTAAGAGATGAAAATCATCTGTCAGAGAAGTGACAAGCCATCTTCATATGTAGAACTGTCATTAATGAAAAAGGGTGCACCAATAGAGTTTCTAGGCAGATAAAAATACCCATTCATGCTCTGTCTCTAAATATGTCCTTTCTTTTACATATAGCATCAAACATTTAAGAAAGAATTTATATTCGCTCATTGAAACTAGGCAGGTTGGAAATGGCAACAAATTTCCGAACTACTAGTTAAGTCTTCTTGCATTACATAATGCTAACAAGTTGGGAGGAAGAAGGCTATCATATACTTCCTCAGAGCCAGGTGAAGTCAATGACCCTGCTCCTGACTTTCTTCAATTCATTTTGTTTATCCTTTTCTTCTCTTGCCTGAAATTAGTGATTTAAGCATTCGTCAAGCAAGCTGAGTAATAAGTCTGTTAAGTAGGAGTCTGGCAAATGAGACAAACATGTGACTTAAGTGTGACTCAAGTCAGAGTCACTAGCTCAAGTCACCATCTCTGGTCCCTGCCATACTATTAGTGTTTAGACATTTACACAATGTTGGAGGCTAGCCCAGGGGCATAAAATTGCATGGCCTGTGTATACTCCTATTGGTATAGCAGTTGTTGCTGTGTTTGGGGACAACAATAACTGTTCAGTGTGTCATGTGATGGTGGTATCCACTATGTCTTCTATTTTATTGACTGTGGAAATGCTCAACAAAGTGACTATGCAGTGTTTGTACACTATACAATACCACATGTTGTATGTACATTAATTTATGGGTTGTAATGATCAGCTTCCATTTAGAACAATTCTAATAATTATGTTTTCCCATTTATTCTTGGGAATGGGTCAGTAAATCGGTTGCCAACATATTGCACCCCAAACACCATGGTGGTCTTAAAAATCAACCAAGGGGGATACTGATTTTTTTCTTTTTATCCCATAATGAAATAGCAGGGAAAGGCAAAACTGCATGTTCTATCAGTAATCTTATCTACACTTGAAACCCAGGGCCTTGAGCCAGTAAGGATAAAGGAGAATTCCATCCAGATAAATTTGTTCTCCTTTTGCACTGTCCAAAAATCCAGTGGTGCCAATTTTTTTCTGGATGTTCCAGTCAAGCCTGTTTATAGTGACCATTCTTAACCGTATTGAAAAGGAGCACTTCAAATATACACATACACAGCCATCATTTTATCAGATGAGTGGGATGTACATTGTGAATCTGTCAGATCTACTGCCCGAGCCCCAGCCAGTCGGGCCTCTGCTGGAGAACGGTACCTCAGCTGTAATAATAAAGCAACAACAGTAAGTAATAGTCTAATAAAACCGAATTGCCTCATCATTCCCTGACTCACGACCGTGTAAATCTACAAAGACGATTTAAAGGCAATGGCGTATCAGTCCCCCAAACTCTTTCTACCTGAACGGCCTCGGCTAGATATGCCTCTGAGTCATCCCTGTCACAAAGACAAGGGCAGGGGATCTTCCACAAATCCACTGTATTATTCTTTTTTGGGGGCTGGTTTTGTCACACAGCGATAGTTACAATAAGGCAAATCTGCCCAACAGACTTCCTCTCTGAGCTGACAGAATGTTGGAGAAGGTAGGATATAAATCCTGGGCCTCTGACAGCAAAGCGCTAAAGGCTAGCTACGCATATACACATACATGCTTGTTTTTGTAGCCAAAATCAGCCAGTGTAATACCAAGCATAAAGAATTACACCTGAAAGCTGAGCAGATGGCTAGTTTGGTTTTCAATCAGATGTTATCCTGCCTTATGGCAAGCATAACAAACAGCAAGAGGCAGCGCTACATTAGCATTCCAACTTCCTAAATCCTTTGCTAAATCATAACAGCTGCAAAATCATTTCCTTTCTTGTTACAGGTCACTCTCAGGACTGACTGAGATTTCACTGGAAGATGTTTAATTGAATCATATGATTTAGCCAAGATAGCTTAAACTCCAGATGTACAGGCTACATCATTTAAGCCATTTAGAACACAGCATTAGGCATACACCCTAAGTGGGCCAATCACTCACAATTGTTCGGACTATGTAAGCTGACAAATTGCAATTACTTATGTCTTTACCTATTTGTTTATATCTACTAGTGAAGTGGGTGAGTCCATGATTGGGTTGCCAATTAGTCCTCGCAACATTTTCAAAATTAAACATTAATTAGAAAACTTGCATGAATGAAAACCCTATCAAAATGTGTTATAACCAGAATGATATCTCAGGTTACTTTGCTGACAAGGCCTTAAAAGAGCTAAAAGTGTTGGTTTATTATTGATTGGACTTTAAGGCGAGCTATTCTGTGCTATATCTTTTTAATCTGTTAAAATCGTTTATCTGAAAAATCTACATAAATTGCTGTGAAAGTCACCTTGCCTGTGTTTAAAAGGGCATGAACATTAACTTTACAATACATACACAATCATTGTTCAAAAGTATGTAGACACCTGTTTAATTATAATTTCTATTGAAATCAAGGGTATTAATAAACATTTATAATAAAAATAAAAAAAATTAATAAAAAGAGCTTACTGCAATAACAGCCAATACTTTTCTAGGAAGCCTTTACACCACATGTTGAAACATTGCTGATTTGATTTTATTCAGCTGCGAGAACATCAGTAAAGTGAGGAACTGATGTGGGATGTTTAGTTCTAGATCATAAACATCCCAGAGGTGTAGTGCTTCATCACTCCAGAGAACTGGAGTCCAACAGAGAACAGCCCAATAGAGAGGAGCTTAATTTCCTTCTGGCTAATGTCTGGCATTGAGCATGTTGGGCTTAGGCTCATGTGGGGCTGCTGCAGAACATCCTACTATATGACCGATGCTTTTCTACGGAAATTACAGAAGCTTTGTTTGTGTGCAATTAATCACCCACGTGTGTCACCAATGGGTAAAGCGACTAAAGTAGCTGAATTCACAAATTATAACAAGTGTCTGGCTACTAATGGAATCATGGAATCATCCAATTGTAGTTACTGTACTATAGACATTTCTACCGCATACTAATGTAGTGGCGGAATTAAATTTGCCCAAAATATCTTTCCAAGAAGACATGTGCTATGGTAACATGCTAAATGATTGCCTGCTATGTTTTTATTAACCTTGGACTAATAAAAACTAGTAGTCACCTTTAGGCAAAAATGAGGCCTTTTCATCAAGAATATCCATATAGCCCTAGTCTGCATGTGGAGAGCTATGTGTCTTGAGATCTGACTGATACACAATGGTATATTACCCCTTCTGTAAGAATGGACACTATAGCAACCAGGTGTCACAGACTTAACTGCACACGCTAGGTTGTGGCTCCTCATATCCAAGACTGAACCTGGCCCCGGTTTCATAAAACCCCATGCACTTACCCCAGGAGATCCTACCTGGAATCCTTGGACGGTGATGCGCACCGTATCTCCTACCTTTGCCCTGGTTGGGGTCATCAAGAGCTTAGGCCCTTTCGGAGCCGCTGCGAAGAAAAAGAAGACAGACAGAAAGAAAATAAGAAAGAAAGAATTAAAAAAAGAAAGAGCAGATCAACAGATCGTCCTCTCTACTGAAGTTGGATGGCAGACATTTTTGCCCATGAGTATTATCAATTAAGGTCACGGTCTTGGACATTGAGGTCATTGTTGGGGACTCTGGGGATTCCTGCTTGCTTTCATCTGAGAAGCTGAAGAGGATTTATTCCCCGAGAGAGACAAGGAACTAAATTGGGTAGATACTCATTACTGGAGGAGAAACAGAGCGTGTGAGGCAGAGTGTGGAGGTAGTGAGATAAGAGACACTCCGAGAACTAATTCCCTTGTCTTGTACGGACGGTAGCCCCCAGATGGGTTTAATTTGGTCCCTGAGAGAGGCTGGGTGTGGAGACAAAAAAAAGAAGGAGAGTCATATTGTGACCTTCCGAGTCACTGAGTGATTTCTCCTGTGTACACAGCAGGGAGATAAGTCTCAGGTTCTGCCCGTGTCATGAAAGCGAGAAGCTTGGCTAGCTTCAAGCGGAAACTCCCACCGGCCACATGGTCATGGGATTTTATGGGAAAGGAGATTGAAAGTTATTGAGGGCTCCAATTGGCTCAGCATTAACTGGTTCTGCATCGTTTGCCATGATCGCCAATTTCCACTAGCAGACCACATCATGTCTCGCAAAAACGAGGTTTGTGGACCATATGCTTGCACTAATGCATAATTCCAAGCTGAGCTTCGTAAATAGGGATTGGCTTTGAAAGTGTATTGGAAAAAAAAACACCTCCCCCATTGCGGGCTATCTTTTTTTTGTTGTTGTTGTTTTTAGTGCTCTTTGGCTGCGAGTCACAGTGGAGATAATCCAACTGTTGAAAACTGTTGGAAACCACGGCTAATCACTCTTTCACTCATCAATCAAGTCGCATTCGCGTCCGGCTAGGCTAATGAGGCATCTTCCGGTTTTAGTCAGTTTAACGATTACGCCCCGCCGCTGCCTAATGGATTATGATTTCCATCCTCACATCTGTAATGGCTCCTGAAAACGTGGCTTTCACACATAAATCAAGTCATGGGCAAGACACCACATGAAAATATGAAGAAACCCTTTTAGAGGGTCCTGTTGTCCTTTTTTCATTACAGAAATGAGTTCCAATATTAGCAGCAGACGGACTGGCGAGAGAGATTTTGAGAGGCGATACACGGGAGAGATTAAGAGCTTGTCGAGACATGAATCACGAGTCGATGACTCCATCGATTTTTCCCTAAGAAAACTGTTGAGAACACAGGCAGGGCATTGATATGGATGGTGCTCCTGATGGAAGGAACAGCCACTCAGAAACTGACCCCGACTTTTTTGTACCTGCATCAAGTGGCTGAATTAAGCGATCAATAACCCCGGATCGTCTATCCTGAGCCTCTGCATCGGAGGTGAGAACAAGTCGCTGGCCTGTGATATTTACTCAGTAAATCGCGTGTAGCCCACAGCCTTGCCAGCTCTGACCATCTGCGGCCATACATCACAGCATGGCCCGCACCTATGGGGGTATATCTGAGTGCTGCTTGTGACAGAAAGCATCACAGAGAAGCTGGCTGTCGAGGATGAGGATGATGCGATGTGCAGGAACGGCTTGGGCCACCATCCAGCAGGAACAGTTGGCAGCTCGCGTCATCACCTTTGATTACGACGACGCATTCTGCCATGGATCTGCCGCGGAAAACCAGGGGAGGGGATCGCCATGGCCCAAGGTTAACGACAGCCACTGAACACAGCAAGCAGCATACACTACCGTTTAAAGGTTGGAGTCACCATTCAGAAGTTTGGGTTCTATGTCCTGTGATCTATGCATCCATATTGAAAGATATAACAATAGCATAAAATTATGCTAGCTGAAAGATGAACTGATGTAGTTTCAGACTCCTGAAAGCATTTTTTATAAAGCCTATTTTGTTGTAGGTACATTTAGAAAATCCCATACTGTATATATGTATATAAAAAGATATGAACATATGATACCCATATAATTAATAGTTGGCTGTAGAACCACGGTGCAGAATGATGAAGCGCTTTAGATTTTTCTAAAATGAATAGGAAAGCTTTAAGATCTATTAAAAAAGAGGCCCATTATGCTTTTCCTGCTTTTTCCCAGTTCTTAAGTGTGTGATGCAGATTTAGTGCTCATTAATGGTAAACGCAAGGTAAGAAACCCCAAAGTACACACCAGAGACACAGAAACCTCCTCCCACAGAACCCTCTTTTCTCTTCAATTCCAGCCCTTTTCTGTTACAGTGTGATGTCATCTCATAACACAATCCTGATTTCCTCACACAGCCCACAGCTTATGACTAGTTTATCTTGCAAAAGTGGATCTACTATTTATTTGCTTAATCTGACTCATTGGGATGCAGGCTTAAAGACACGTCCCCACAAGAATTAGTTTAAAATAGATATTTTAAAAGTGGTCAAGCTCAAGGCAGATAAGTTCACATTAAGCAATGTAATAAAGAATCAACTTATATTAGTGTATTTATATATAATGGTAGCTAAATTATATAGGATATCGCATATAATCATATAATTTTAAGTTAGAATTCCAGTAAGTTCTCAAAATCTCTGTATTAAGACTCTGTTCTTAATACAGACTCAAAATCTCTGTATTAAGAAATTGTCTAGAGAAATAATTCTAGATTATTTTAGAGAATAAACTGTTTGCGGTGGTGGTGATACATATATATATATGCAAAATAGTCCCCAGGGAACATGCCATCTTTAACATCACATATAAAACCTCAGAACACTTGTTTAGATTCACTGGCCACATGGAGTAGTAAATTGAATGGCCATATTTCTTTGGGAGAGATCATGGCCAACAGCATCTATCACTGCCAGTGTAATGAGCAAATTTCCCTACAATACACTACTGCACATCAAACAACTCTGAATCTGGATGATGCATTATGCAGATATTTATATAAATATATAATATAACGATAACAAAAATCATATAAATAATCATATATAAAACAACTTAATTTTTAATACAGTGTGTGATTCCTAAGTATTTGACCACTAGTGCAGATCCTAGCAGAAAGCTTGACCTAGCTTGGCCTAAAGCCTTCCTGATGAACACAGCTGGCCAATCTTTCTGTCCTTATTCGATCCTGTCCACTCAACCAACTGTGCCCCAGCCTAATCCCCCGCACATTACCTATCAGAACATACTGTCAGAGTGGATTAGATGAGGCGGAATGTGAAAGGGATTGTCTTGTCTAATTTATGGGAATGGTTGTGAGGGTGAAGCTTTAGGGCTGAATGAAAGGAAGCAGCTTTAAACTGCTTAATAACAATACAAAAGCACACTGTCATCTGCAGGATTCTGGAGTTTGAAGCAATCATATATATCCTATGGTTCAAGAGTTAGGAATATTGAATAATATACACTGCCTGGCCAAAAGAAAGTTGCTGTTTAAATGAAATAAAGCAAATACTTCAGATGCTTTGATCTGGATAATTACTGAAGGATTATTATATTTCAGCCAGCAACAATTATTAAACCCTAACTGATGCAGTGAATGAAAAGGATGTTGTGTTTCAGAAGGGTCACATTTTTGCACTAAACAATGAAAAGAAAGTAGGTGCTGAAATTACAAATGAAAAATCCTGAATGACCGTAATCTGAGATATTATTAACTCATGACTATGTTTGTTATGTTTAAAAGGTCATGTGGTCCATGATTGACCCTATTTTAGTGCAATGGGCATATTAGGTTGGGAAAAGAAGCATGTAAAGCGATACAGCCATCATGCATAGTGTCCACTCTACAAGCCTCTGGAGTGTTAGGATCAGGGGTTGCCTTAATTTGTCCAGGCTCAGCAGCATTATGTGGCAATAAAATGAAGTCATCTTTATGTACTGAATGGCTGTGTTACCCCATAAATGCATTTTTCCATGATGGCACATTAATGTTCCAGTACAACAATGCCTAGATTTATGAGGTTCTAATTGTGATCACGAGGATTCCACCGAATGCTGACCCTTTTGAAAGTCTTTTGGGACGTGCTGCAAAGACTCAGCCAAGGTCTCAGCCAAAAATGAATATATGACAAACACAGGACTCATCACTGAAGATGGCCAGCTGCCATTTTAAGTCACTCCATGACAGTCTGACACCATTGCAGTCTTTGGTGACGTTGAAGTGGTGTTATAAGGGCGGTCATCATAACGGTCTATATCGTCACTGTCCAATGAAAACCATGTATCTCCATTTTTGTCCATTTTTACTTTTATGCATCATTTGACCACAGCAGCTGCAGTTGACACTCTGTGAAAATCTCATGACAAATGGACCAAGAGAAATGGCCCAAAAGTGCTTGGAAAGATGTCTGGTTCCATTAACTTCCATTAAAGTTAAAAAGGGTTTTTGTCATCTCCTGTAAAGGTCCCATTTTGGAGATACTTGTTTTTCTTTGGACAGCGACAATATACAAGTAGTCTTGCATTGTCCAGCTGTCTGCCAAAGGTCCTTTTACTAACAGGATGTCTCCTAAAGGGCATAACTGCTCTGTGAATGTTTGCAGTCTTTGGTGAACCTGTTGGCTCAGTCATGTACAGCATAAAGGCCCATTTACATGTCTCACAATGTCTCTTTGGACAATGAGTGTAATATACCAGAAATATACATTTACTATTTAAAGGGGAATTCAATTTTTTTAGATTTTTGTTTAATTCAGTGGTTGAGCTATAAAGCCAGTGACTTGTTGATTGCGTCACTTAGCAAGTGACTGAGACTCAAGATTCTCTTGAATGGAGCGGTTTACACCAGACCACATTACACTGCAAACATGCTACGTCAACTAATCAAAGAAGTTATATATTGGCATGTAATTTTCAGAAAGATAAAAGGATATTTAATTACTAAACATATTTAGCTTGCTCCATTTTAGTAGTGGAAGTAGTGGAAGAAGCTTTTCTTGAAATAGGTATAATCTGCATTATTTCTCAAAACATGGGAATTTGCCAGGGAAGATGACGTTTTAACTACATAGACAAGTGAAAATATGTAAAACAGGTTTGCAACCAACATTGTCTTAGCAATCTAGTTATAAGAAATATTGTTTTGTATTGTAATACATTATTTTGGTGGTAATTCCAGTCAGTAATTGCTTTATCTGCCTTCAGAGCCAATTGGCATTTTAAGACATGGCTATGGATATCATTTATATTATTCTCTGTTTTTCATCATTCTGCAGACACTTTTACTGCTTTGTTTGAGTACTAGCATCATGTTAGAAGAATGACATTCACGTATCTGCAATAAAGTTGGTGTTATGATATTGAAAACATTGATCCCACACTTTGAAACACGGGCATGCATCCTCATATGCACGCACACAGATCTTAGCAGAACATCTGCGTCCTTATTATCACTCTTCGGATGGAGGAGCGCGTGTGTAGGCAGAGATCATCACTCTGTTCAGGCCCAGAGATTAGAACTGATATTTTTTCGCTGAATCAGAAACACCTTGCTTCCATGCAAAATCCTCGCCGCTGAGCCGGGGTTTAATTATGGAAAGGCACCGGCTGGATGGGCCGCGTGCTTTGGTTTTGACTGACGGCCAGCCAGTCCAGGGCTTTAAGCCCAGTCACGGTGCTTTGAGTTGGGGGGAAAGCTCAGACTGAACCGCCTCCATAGACCAAACGCATCCATTTACAGCACTGAACAAGCCACGGAGCGTGAACATTCACAGTGAGTGTTCTACTACACTGGGCCATTTCAGGGCTGTCTCCAGCTCGTGTGGAAATAATAAAAACGATGCAAGATTTATTACTTGTGAGTGTCGCTGTGACTAGCTGTTTCATTTCCTGAGCAAGCACGCACGAGCGAATCACAAGTACTGATGTAAGTTCCGATATAACCTGAATGGCTGAAAAAGTGTGAAAGTGAATTTGTGATACAGCCTTAAAGGATATATGTAATAAGAATTACACATAACTTGTACATACTGAGATTTACTTATATTTTGCTACAGTATTCATATGCACATGATTACATAACTCTAATCTCAAGGGTTTATTATTCCATAATTCCATGGAAAGCCATGCAGACTGATCCAGTTATCTTTGAGTTCTTATGAGTTCATGGCTAAGAGTCGTTCCCTAAAAGAATCAGCTCTGATTCAAGGCATTTAGGGGTTGACACCAAGGCTTCAGACTGGATTTCTCATACAGTCATTCAACTTGGCCCACACCACCGTGCACACAGAGCATGTTAGACAAAGTGGACTAGAAAATAAAATGTACAGTCGGTAATGAGAAAGGTACTTCAGTCAATTTGCCAAAACATCTATCCATCTAAAAGAGTTCACAGAGGTTTATTAAGGTGGTTCCACTTTAAGTTATGACTACTTGCCATCAAATGTAGCTTTACTTAACTAATGATGCACCTTTGGTTTTCTCAGATTTCATTCCCTTCTTTCACTTGATTTGGGAAATTAAGGATCTAGATAGCTCTGGAATTGGAATCTGTGTCCATTTTACAGGTCCAATTAGTATGTTGGTCCTGGACCTGTTGGTCCTGGTCATTAACTGAACATTTATGCACATTTCTATGCAAAGTTTCTGAATTCTGTATCAACAGGTTCAAGACTGACTTCTTCATTTACGTTGTTAAATGTTTTCTTTCCACAAATCATAACTGACAAGACAAGACAACAAACATGTTTCATTTAAATTAAATCAAATTATGACATAAATGTTCATAGCTTATACATATTAAAATGGGAACACTTAGTGCCACTGATTGTGAGCACTGCTCCAAGCACTGCTAAACTGCATCAATGATGCCCCGTTGTGGAGAATTTTAAACCTGCTAAAATGAGTGAATGAGGGAGATGCTTTTTCAGAGAATTTTAAGTGATTAATGTCTAAAAATCCAGTTCTTTGTACAAAGTACTTTCACCATTGACCCAATGATAGAACCCATAGTAATCAGAACCAATCAAAATCCCCATTTCAGGTAAAGCGCCGGGGTTGTTTTGTAAGAGTACTGGTGCAGCTTACTGATGCAATACATTACGTACAACTAACATATGTGTTCACAGCTTATGTTACTCAAGCATGTTAACAACACGTTACCACCTCTGTCTTTTGGCTTTGACCATAAGAGCGGGATCCCCCCTCAACAAATCACATTCATTTTATTAGCAGTAAGCTATCTGTTATTATCACAGTATTCTCATGCAGTTCCTGCCAAATTTGTGGTAGGGGTGCAGGTGGAGTGACACCAGGCCTTCTGGACATGTGCTGTGTGACCGAAAAACATTCATCTTTGTGTTGACCTTGGTGTCTCCACACATGGATTCACTGATCGTCTCCACCAAGACAAAAGTGGGACATGTCACTGAAGATGACCCGCTGACATTGTGAGTCACTCCAAGACAGTTTTTGGCTGTCATCGTAACCATCTCCGTGCATGTTGTCCTGTGGCATGCAGCCGCCTGCCAATGGTGCTGGCACTAACGGGACAGCTCACGGAGGGCATCACTGAATGTCTGCATTTGTGACGGTTGGGTCAGTCAGGAACCGTGAAATGTGAGTCATTTCCATGCCTCAGGAGGACAAACCTACCCACCAAGTTTCATTCCTGTTGGTTGATTCTTTTTAGGTGCAGTTACTCTTTTGATGATGAGTGTATATCATCGCTGTCCAAAGAAAAACAGGTATCTCCAAAATGGCAACTTTACAGGAGAGCCCAAAAACCTAATTTTATTTGAATGGAAGTCAATGGAACCAGACGTCTTTCCAAGCAGTTTTGGGCCATTTCTGTTGGTCCATTCTTCAGGAAATTTCCACACAATATAAACAGTGGCTCATGTGATCAAATGAGGCATAAAAGTAAAAATCATCAAAAATAAAGATACATGTTTTTCTTTGGACAGCGACGATATAATGTACAACAGAATGCATGTATAACGATTACTTGCTTAAATAACTAAATTATTTGATTACTAACATCTATCAAAATTATCTGTACCTTTTTGAAACAATGTGTTTCTGTTCTAACTGAAATACACTGAGGAAGCTGTGAAGCTGTGGCACTGTGTCCGCCTCTAATGTGCAGGTGCCCTTATACGTCCTTGGCAGTAAATGTTATCTTGTGTCATTATTGTCATAGCAGATAATGTAGCCTACATGTAAATACTCAGTGTAAACTTATGACATGAGTGCAAATTACATTCTCTCCCAGTAACCACCACACAGCCTAACAACATTAGTGTCACCCTGGGTTGTGTTTAAATGAACCCATGTTTTCAGATGCTTTGAATTTTAATCACGTTCCAATTAAAATCAACAAATGCACATTTTCTGTTCCGTTTTCTTGCGGCAATAACAATGTGAGTCTAAGACTGAGCTTGTCAGCCATCTTCTTAAAGAACACTGCTACCGTTAAATTAATGGCTTGAATCGCTACTCTGAAAAAGCCTTGTCAAAATATAAAAGCTTTCTGACAGTTAGCAAGCCCCTGTTTCTAGGCCTACACTCCTGTGAGTTCATTTTCCTCCAGCCTACATCGTGTTGGAGCACGCCTTCTACTGCAGTGCCAGATCCATAGCTTCACCCTCTCGGGGCAGACTTGAATCAGTGTGGCCTTGTTTCGCTATGGGTGACATTTTCATCTGTTATTTTGCATTGCACTCGGTGGGAACTGTGGGACTTTGTGTTGTAGGAAACAGCAGGAGGCCAACAAAACCAAAATTCTGGAGTTCCATGAGAGGGGTTAACACAGGAAAAGCAGCTGATATGCCACTCGGCGGGGGACTTGACTGTGCCATTTTGCACAAGCTAAGCTCTTTTTCAGGTCCACAGTCCTCAACACTTCCACTTTACAGTTCTGTGCTTTTTATGGTGTGTATATTATATGGCCTGGGAAACAATAATGCCAGTTCATGATTTTATTGATATAATGCTTGTTTGAGGTACAGCATGTTCCTTAAATTGGTATTAGCACTAACCATTATGGCAATCAGCAAACGCTTGTCTGGAACAGCTTACAAAAGTGCATTGTTGTGCATTTTGCTGGTGCAAAAAGGCTAGCCTCCAAAATATCATTAAGCTAAGAGACTTTTTCTGTACAGTAGGTGACCATGCATGCTGTTAAACAGGGCTGAAGTCAGTCTTCTATTTGGACTTTTAGGCTTCTTAGCTTTCATGTTCCTCTTTTAGTCTCCATCCATTCTCTTCCTCTTTACCTTCAACTGTTCAAAGCATTATTGTCTCTTTCAATTAATTGCTTCCTCTCATATGTCACAAAGACGTTTCAGTTCATCAGGGTTTTGAGTGAAGAGATGAAATGAATACTGTCACCACTCTGAGAGAACATCATATTTCAGAAACTGTAATTTGACAGTGGAAGAAAAAATTGTCTTAGCTTTATGGCTATTTTTAAAGTTTAAAAACATAATTAGATTTTACTCCAAGTTCGCTCAGTTATTTCAAATGGGGAAAATACTTGAAAGTTAAAGGGCTTTGAAATCACAGCAATGCTATTATTAATATTTACGAATTGACTGAATTTATGGGCATATGGGGATGAAACAAAAGGAGCTTGTAGTTAAGAAAGAGTGTTCAATATCATGGCAAGTTATAGCATTATTGAGTTTTACTACAGTATTGTTTTTTAAGCAACGTTAAATTTTCATAACCTTATCATAGGAATGAACATAAACCCAGGTTAACATCTATAATGGATTATTCCACAACAGTCTTTCATACGAATAGCTTTTATGTGACACCTAACAGGTGACACTGATGTTTTCTGACATTGGGTTGTCACAACTCTATTTTACGTACCAAGCTTCATATTATCACATGCTCTCATACATATACTGAAATACAAAGTGTCATTGTACTCCCTAAGGTCAGTCAAGTCACTGTCCAAAAACAAAAAAACAAGTATCAAAATGGCAACCAGGCTTTTCTTTCTAAGCACTTTCAGGCCATTTCTGTTCATTCATCTTGGAATGTTCACACAATGTAAACAGCAGCTGCTGTGCTCAAATGCCACATACAAGTAAAAAAAATAGAGATAGATGTTTTTCTTTGGACAGTGACAATATGCAACATTTATGATCAAAGACACCTATTAGAGCAAGGGCTCATAAGTCTTTCTGCATGTGTTTGTAAACTCTCATTAAGGTCTTATAACACCACTACCCGCCAAGTAGCTACCACCACACGTGGGAGACTGGGGTTCGAATCCCAGGCTGAGTGACTATGCAAGACTCCTAACACTACATTGGCCTACCTGTAATATGATTAACCTTGTAAGTCGCTCTGGATAAGAGCGTCAGCTAAATACCGTAAATGTAAATGTAAATGTCTTATGTAGGCGCCATATAGTCTTATGAGCACTGCTCCATAGTAATGTGTATTGAATTGAATTTAAACATACATCACAGTAAGATATTTGGCCATGTCCAAGTAGCCCTAACATGCTGTTCTTTAGCCATCTGATCTCCTTTGAAACACTGGAGGAATCTGATATTTAAAGATATTTAAAAAACCTTGTCTCTTCCTTTTGAAACATTTGCCAAAGAACAAGGTACTGCTGTGAGGGTCTGTGAGAATCCATGTCATGCTATTCCGCCTGACCAGCCATGAAATGCGCACAGGGAGTGAGAGGATGTTTTTTTTTCCCGAAAGAATGGAAAAGACTGCGTCAGAGAGAAGATGGAGGTGGGGGTTTTTGTGGAGTGCTGGAGGTAACCTGTATGAACTTGGCTCCCCGCCTGTTCCCTCACTTGCATGCTTTTTACTGTTCCCATGTCACTAAGTGAGAGGAACGTCTGTTTAGCATGTCCTGTGTCACATCACTGGGGCTGATAGAAAGGAGGCTGTGAGCTCATTCGGCCTTTGAAGTGATAATGGAATTTGCTGCAGGTCATCTTAGTTTTAGCATTAAAAGCTAAACAAAAAGCTCAAATGTTCATGAAAAATAAATCTTGCTGATCTATTCATTAGCCGAACTGACTTGCCTCCGCTCCTCAACTGCTTATAAAAAGAGCAAATATTTGGAGGCCAATTTGGGCTAAAATAACTCTGCTTACTGCTAGCATAGCTTACTACCTAGCATCTCAGTGAGCATACAAGATCATCTTCTTTTTAAAATGATCAGATCCACAACAATGGCATCTCAGAGGCCTCTACATGGTTCTATTCTCTCTTGACTTCCTTAATTCAGGTTGACTTTTTCAATAATGGGTGTAAGTTAACTCAATCTAGCGCGCAGACAGTGCAATGAATTAGCCTGTCAGTCACAGCAAGGTTCCACATTCCATGTTAGAGCTCGCAATCTGCTCGGCTGTAACGCAATTAAGCAACAAATGGAAATCAGAGTTGTTCTAAATGCAACTGTCAGAGGTCGATGTAAAGAGATGCTGAGATGATTGGGGGAGGGAGATGGAGGGCAAGCAGGAGATGAAAAGTAGATCCAGGTACAAACAGGTTTTCTCTGACTTCTCCTAAAGCTAATGCATCCATCCAAATCTTCACCAGTACAAGGAAATCCACAGAGTTTAGAGGTTTAAATTATACGCTGTATTTTAATTGTTGCACATTATTCAATACTTTAGATGTAAAAAAGGTAATTCATGGTGATTTGGGGTGAAATACTCCATTCCAGAGAAACATCACAACTGTTCGCAGGGATGTTTATGGGAACCAGACATCTGAGCAGTTTAATGCCTCTACAAGCTCCCTCACTGAAAATACAGTAATTACATAGAATGGTTATAGATGATGTGACATTGATTGTTTTGTGATATTTCTGAGTTAAACATTTGATTAAAATAGTTCCCATAGAACTATGACCATCTTCAGAATTTTAACCATCCTTAACATATAAACATTTAGAAGATGCATGTGGGTTCACTTGTGCTGTAGACATTGTGGCTTCTGGTTACTATCACCACCACTAGAAAATTCCAAACAGCAGGTTCCAAAAATCCCACACTCAAAATAAATCACTTTAAGTTCATAAAAAAAGCATGTGCCACACCCAGTTTCCTATTTACATTTACAATTAGACAAGCTCCTTTTTGTCACTTATGTAGCTCAATAGTAGTTGGTACATATATGCACATGTTTTGGGCATATGTCCTATGTTCAAGATACTCTCTCTAATACTCTGGGATATTCAATACACAAAGATCCACAGACTTTCCTCTTACTTAATGACTCTTCAGAACTGGGTTCTCTTTATCAAGAAAGTCTTTTTTTGCTGGGCCTCACACCTGCCAAAAAGACAATACTGGATATATGGTTTAAACCCTCCACTCCTGCTCACCTATTTTTGGGACATTACTCTTGTGTAGTGTACAACAGCCAGGATAAATGGGGTAAGTGAGCTTATTGATGTTTGTTAACCGGTATGAGTGTGTAAGTCTTACTGTATTCTAGATTCATTTATCCAAATATTCTATTTCTTATTTTTAATTTTATTATTATTATTATTATTATTATTTTGTTTTGCAATGTATATCATCTCCTGTAAGTGTATGACTGACCATTAATTTTGTTATAATTAATGTCCTACTGTTGGTATCTAACTGTAACTAACTGTGACTCTATATGATCTATTTTGAAGAACCTTACAGGCGTATCTTGGGTTCCGTAAACGTAGTTCTTGTGTATTTACTTGTTAAAAAAATATTGCTTACAAAAAATAAGGGATTAAGTGCATTTTACTAAAATAAGCCACTTCCCATTAAACCACTCTGAATGACTTTGTTTACATTTGAACAATTTGGCTTAATTCTTGCCATTTCAGTGTTCATAAATTAATTTTATGTGATCTACAGCTTGGCATGTGCATATAGATTTGCATTGGTTCTTACAGATAAAATTCTCATGACATTAACAAACTGTCTTTGGGGCAATATAAACAGAAAGAAACCCATTAAAGATGAAAATAAAAAAAAAACCAAGAATTCAAAAACATCATTCAGATTCACTGGGATGCTAATGTGGCTAAATCTAGCAAATGAAGCTAATTGGGATTCTACAAGGAGACAAACCATTCGGACAAAGGGAAACATATCATGCAGCCACAGCCACCCCACGGTTTGTTAAAATGTTTTCGGATTTTTAGTTTTAAACCAGCACTAAAAGTACGGCAGCCTAAAAACCTACCTTTCACCTTCTGTAGTATTTTTAGTTCGTCTTGCCCTGTCTCATCATTTTCATTAGACTTGAACAAGTGCTGACAGACCATACTCCAAAGGCTTAAAAATAAAACTAGCTAAATGTTTTTTGGCTGGGTTCTAGACAGTATCTGGAATTGTTATAGAGCACAATATATACAGATGTTCCATTAAAGAACTCCGTTAGGGAAACAAAAGCAGAGCTACTAAGGCATCATTCCACACATTTTTAGTACCATTGTCCTACTCACCCAGAGTAACCTCGGTCTGCATAGGCATGGAGAGAGCCGGGTGTTTGACCTCGCAGCTGAACAGGGCATCGTTGTCCAGCTGTGGGTTGAGTGTCCAGGTGAGTTTTGCCTGAACCAGAACGGAGCCATCACTCTGGGGAATGTGTGTGTTGCTAAAGAAGTAGAGCGGGTCGGTGCTCTGTACCCAGCGGGGGAACTCTCGGCTCACCACCGTCTCGGGGATAGTCTCCGTGGCCGGGCTTGGCTCGTAGCGTGGCTGCTTGGCCGTGTAGCTCCGCCTCGGGCTCTCTGTGTAGAGGCGTCCTGGTCTTCCGTCTGGCCCAAGGAGAGACAGGGACTTCTGCAGCTTAGTGTCATCTAGATCCCTGCTGATGAGGGGTCTGGCCCCACGAAAGCCAGCCAAACCCCCACCCTCATCACCCACCGTAGGTGAAACGTAGGAAATCACTTCTATCAACTCCCCATCGCGTTTAAAATATACCTGCAAGAGACAGAGAGGGGAAAGAATTAGCAATGTACTAATGTGTAATAGTTTTATATTTAAAGTGCTTGTGTGCTGGCCATAAAGGCAAAGCAAAACCCCCATATACCTGCAAGGAGGTTTAGCTGACACAGTGGGACTTTGTTCTGCTGAAGTCTTCATAGAGGCATCAGAAGAACTGTGTTGGACCATGATTCTCTCAATCTGGTACTGAAACTCTAAATCATACCTTTAACTCCAGCTTCCTGGACTACTGCAACTCTTTTCTCACTGGCATTACCTCCTCTTCTCTTTACAAGCTACAAAATTACCGGAACCCTGCTGCTTATCTTCTTACTTCTTTCTTATCCCCAGGTGCACGATTACATTACACCTATTCCCCAAAACATCCACTGCTCTGCTTTTCACATACAAAGCTCTTAACAACCTTCCTCCTTTTTGTCTGTCTGATCTTCCTCCAAACAAATCCACTCGTACAAACAGGTTCTCCTCAGCTGGACTACTCATCAAACCTCAAAAACTGCAATGAGTAAACATTCTCTAGATTTGCTCCTCGTCTCTGGAATTATCTTCCTCCCTATTGTCTGCCAGTCTGATTCTATGTCTGCATGCAGATCTACCTAAACACCTAAACAAACTTTGCCAGTATGTTTGGGTCCTTGAAAAGCATTGTACCAAAAGTATGTTCTGAGAAAAAAGGGTCATTTGAAAAAGAACATCTTGTTGTTAAGCATGGGGGTGAATCGACTATGCCTAAGGGTGAAGTGGCAGCCAGTGACCCCGGGAAGCTTTGTCAGGCCAGATGGATTTTACCTTATATCAGCAAATAGTTTCTTTTCACTTCAAAAAAATATATACTCTTTTTCTGCCATGCAGAGCCTCCATATACACATATACTGTCATTTTACTAATCAAAAAGTAAGGTTATTTACAGAAAATAGCCTAACATACCCTGCAAACAGAACGTATGAACAATAACCAGTGAATATTATGGGCTGGTCATTCGGAACAGTGAATGTGAGTATGTATTATTGACCTCTTGTTAACTAAATTTTTTGTTTTTCTGTTTTGGAATTGTTCATGGTCTGGTTTTTTTAAGCTTTAAACTATACATAGTGCTAATAAACATAAAAATGTGATTTTCATTTTCATATTTGTTTGAAAAAGTTTGGAAAATGTTTTGACATACTGGTCCAAAGAATTGAGTCAATGTGTATAAGATTTCAATGTCTTAGTGCCGTGTAGAACTTCATGGCTTTCAGATAATTATTAATAGGAGGATTTGTCTGATGCAGATGTGAGAAATTAATTTAATTTATAAACTAATTTTATCATCAGATCTTCATCAGTATAATGTTGATCTTTGTCTTTGAGACCTAAGCATTGAGCCAGGCCTTAGCTAACCTGTGCATGTGACATTAACATATGAATCCAACTGTCACTTTTTTAATTGATATTTAAACATACACACGTGGACAAAATTGTTGGTACACCTTGGTTAATGAAAGAAAAACCCACAATGGTAACACAAATAACTTGACAAAATCTGACAAAAGTAATAATAAATAAAAATTCTATGAAAATAAACACATGAAAGTCAGATATTGCTTTTCAACCATGCTTCAACAGAATTATTTAAAAAAAATGAACTCATGAAACAGGCCTGGACAGGAATGCTGGTACCCCTGAAAAATGTGACCAAAGGGACATGTTAAATCAAGGTGTGTTCACTAATTAGCATCACAGGTATGTACAATCTTTTAATCAGGCAGTGGGCCTATAGGTAGTCACTGTGCTACAGGTAGTCACTGTGCTGTTTGGTGACAAGGTGTGTACCACACTCAACATGGACCAGAGGAAGCAAAGGAAAGAGTTGTCTCAGGACATTAGAAAGAAAATTATAGTCAAGCATGTTAAAGGTAAAGGTTATAAGACCATCTCCAAGCAGCTTGATGTTCCTGTGACTACAGTTGCATATATTATTCAGAAATTTAAGATCCATAGGACTGTAGCTAACCTCCCTGGACATGGACGCAGGAGGAAAATTGATGACGAATCAAAGAGATGGATAACACGAATGGTAACGAAAGAGCCAAGAAAAACTTTTAAAGATTAAAGGTGAACTTCAAGCTCAAGGAACATCAGTGTCAGATCACACCATCCGTCGAGCCAAAGTGGACTTGATAGGAGACGACCAAGGAGGACACCACTGTTTGAAACAAAACATAAAAAAGCCAGACTGGAATTTACCAAACTACATGTTGACAAGCCACAAAGCTTCACCGTCCTATGGACAGATGAGACAAAAATGGAACTTTTTGGCAAGGCACGTCAGCTCTATGTTCACAGACGGAAAAATGAAGCATATCAAGAAAAGAACACTGTCCCTACTTTGAAACATGGAGGAGACTCTGTTATGTTCTGGGGCTGCTTTGCTGCATCTGGCACAGGGTGTCTGGAATCTGTGCAGGGTACAATGAAATCTCAAGACAATCAAGGAATTCTAGAGAGAAATGTGCTGTCCAGTGTCAGAAAGCATTGTCTCACTCACAGGCCATGGGTCTTGCAACAGGATAATGACCCAAAACACACATCTAAAAACACCCAGGAATGGCTAAGAGGAAAACACTGGACTATTCTGAAGTGGCCTTCTATGAGCCCTGACCTAAATCCTACTGAGCATCTTTGGAAGGAGCTGAAACATGCCGTCTGGGAAAGGCACCTTTCAAACCTGAGACAACTGGAGCAGTTTGCTCATGAGGAGTGGGCCAAAATACCTGCTGAGAGGTGCAGAAGTCTTACTGACAGATACAGGAATCGTTTGATTGCAGTGATTGCCTCAAAAGGTTGTGCAACAAAATATTAAGTTAAGGGTAACATCATTTCTGTCCAGGCCTGTTTCAGGAGTTTATTTTTTTAAATAATTCTGTTGAAGCATGGTTGAAAGGTAGTGTCTGACTTTCATTTGTTAATTTTTCATAGAATTTTTATTTATTATTACTTTTGTGAGATTAAAGTTATTTCTGTAATATGGGTTCTGTAAAAAATAGGGTTTTTCTTTCATTAACTGAGGGGTACCAACTATTTTGTTCACGTGTGTATATGCATATAAAAAAATAAGGTTATTATGGCAAATAATTTTTATTCCAAACTATAAACCAATAGACTATGTCCTCTGTCAAACTGGATATATGTGTTTGACATGTGGCCATATGAATATTTATAGCTGCATGCACAATCACTAGAATCATCACCCTACACGGGTGATGGGTAACACTGGTGGATAACCTATGTTAAAATGTGTGTGTATGGGTATTATGTGCACTGTGGGTTTACCTGAATGACATATATACCTTTGCCCTCCTCTGGTAAAACTATGACACAGGTCACTTATAATCATAAAAGATGAAAGATCGAATGTGAGCAAAAACTGAACTGAGCTCATAGCTGGAACAATATAGTGAAACTAGGGCCGTTCATATCTGGCATATCTGAATACATAAATCTGGGCCACAGCTAATCTCCATCCAGCTAGTGCTTAAGCCAAAACGTGTGCCATGTTTTTTTGTTTTTTTGCATTGTGTGACTGTTCAGATACAGCACATTACTGTTACACTGGCTATCCCTGCTCCCTTCCATTTAGGTATTAAGTGTCCTGAATAATAAGTGAATCTGACATGGAATTATTTTTTGCCTTCTTCACACAGTCTCCAGATATTTGTATTAAAAACAGAATTACAGAAATGTTACCTTTGGCTTTTCTGGTTGTACAGTACCACTTTACCCATCCTTACTTTTATTGTATCATATTTTCCCTATTTGTTTCATAAAACCACCCAAAAAAAAGAAAGAAAGAAACTTTGTGTTGTTTTTTTCTAATCCGTCAGTCTGTTTAGGGACATATGGACAATTCCAATTCAATTTGCACAAGATCAAACATACACAACATAACATTTCCCTGGCACTTTGCCTCTTTCTGCCCTTTCTGTTTTTTAGAAAACATAGTAGGGGGCGGGGGTGATTGTTGGGCATGCTTTTATTTCCAGGCACCTCCAGGGCCCCTCCACTCGACTGGGTAAATAAGCGTAATGGGAGTAAACAGCGGTGATGTAAGATTCTGGCCTTCATACCACTGTCTAGCATGTTCACAAATAGAGAGGAAAAAATGAAAAATGAATACATGAACGGCAAAACATTGAGCGTTCACAATTCCAGGCATGAGTACTTCGTCTCAACATGCACAATGCTCTGTGGCAGATATGAAAATGCTGAGTAAGCCCAGTTGACCTCGATTTTGGATCAAGTTGACAAGATGAAAAGATCTAAGTGACTTTGAAAAAGGTTTATTATTGTATGGCAGAGGCCTTGGTCACATAAACCCCTGTGACATCTGTACTTACAAAAAAAGGCTTGGAGCGTATGGAAACACATGCAAACAAAAAATAGTGATTATTAAACCCTTTTTGAGCTTATTAGTGTAATAATAATACATTAGAAAGACCATATCCACAGTAATATCTAGAGTAAGCGCCGTCTGCAGCACGAACAGGAGCTAGACAAGCTGGGAGTGACTTAATAAGGTCCTGGTAGGTTGTCACAGGTATTCTGTCTGCAGTGCGTCCCACAGCAGCGGGAAGGTGCGTGGGAGAGGATCCACAGAGTGAACATGGCGATCAATGCGCTCCCAGAGACGCTCAGTTGGGTTCAGGTCTGGGGATCCCATCAGCCCCAGGGAGAACATTCAGAATGTACGGTTGTATGTTATCTGCAAAGATGGATTCATACCCAACTTGGTTGACGGCACCTTCCACATGGATAAGTGGGCCCAGAGAATGGCAGGAAAGTGTGATTTCCATTATGAGCTATGCGCTGCCACCGTCAAAAGTAAGAAGTAGTCATAATACTCGACTATTTACGTTATAGCTACTAATTTCTATATGTAAATAGAAATACATTCCCTCTAAAATCCATGTAACACATAAAAAAAAAAATTAAGACTATGAACATTGTGAAACGTTACACATCTTTAATGAGTAAGCATCCTTTAATGTATAGGGTACATCCTAGTCCAATGTGAGAAACCTTGTTCAATTGACAAAAATGTGTCAATTAATAATCCAACTGTTTAACAACACTGGGCCACAAAATTTTCCCAATATTGCTTTTTTTTAATAATTTAGTTCTTGAAAATGTAAAAGTAAATGTATATGTCAGATGTATGAACTTCAGAATTGTTTACACCTGTATGCAAAAGTGCTCTTGAGTGTGTGTAGACTCTGTTTTTACTCCTGAACAAATCCCAAATAAGAAAACACTGATTAATGTCAGAATATTCATTAAATTGTAAATGAGTTCCTCAGAGACTTCAATCTTGTTAATAAGCTGATGTTGTTGGTCTACAGCAGGGATCTCCAACCCTCTTTCTGGAGTGCTACCTTCCTGCAGAGTCTAGTCCCAACCTTCATTTAACATGCTACAGCTGCGTTACCTGACACCAAAACATATGATCCAGGAAATGATGGAATTTCTGAAGAAGCTACTTAACTAAGTAGGTGCGGTAGACTGTGGTTGGACCTAGGCATTGCAGGAAAACAGATCTTTAGGAAACCATGACTGAAAGCCTGTGACCTTTGATCCCTAACTACATTAAAAACCTGTAAACCTCTGTGCTGGATATCACTGCATGGGCTTTGAAAACATTCACAGGCTATTGTTAGTAAACACTGGTCATCGCTACATCTACAAGACTGTATAATGAACAGTGGAAACCACATGACAACAACATCTGGATGCACCACCTGGGCTCAAGCTCAACAGAAATGGACTGATGCCCAGTCGAATCATGTACCATTAACAATGAAAAATTAATACACATCTTTACAACGCATGCTTATTTTAACATGACAATCTTCAGATCCCAACTCAGTTGAACACATGGGAGATGTTGTACTACTGTGTTAGACAAGCACCAAATGAAGGAATGCCTTTTGAAAGAACAGTGTTCCATTAATCCATTACAGTCCCAGCAAAGATTTTAAAAAGCTATGCTAACCCCAGTATTCAATTATCATCCATTATCTCATTTATCTCAAGGCGCTGGTTTAGAATTTGATATGCAATGGTCAGAGTGTACTGAGAAATCAGACACCACCTGTAGTCTATCATCTGCACTCTTCTAAAATCTAAGATATTAAGATACTGATAAAAAGTTTCATTTTATAGTCATTTCTGTTTATTGAAATGTCATATAATGTTTATTTTATATCTAAGAAAACACTAACAGCCAGGAGGCAACAGTTTGAAGCCATTGTCTTGGCAGTCAAAGACTTTTGCGCAGTAATGTACAGTATATATACTGAGAGATATATTAAGCAAGAGTAACAAATCAAATCAACACTTTACAGTTCATGGCCACAGGAAGAACTGAAAGAAGCAGAACCAGCAGACTAATAGCCTCAGACAATACAGACAAAGGCCATGCATCATGGTGAATATAAGTGAATGTGATAAAGCAGTGTACTGCTTGAGAAAAGCCTTATAATCGGAGACAGATTCAGTCAAAAGGATAGGCCAGGCGAAGCAAACCAGACACAGCCCTTTGCATAATCTAAAATACTTTACTGGGAAAAACAAAACCTAGAAAGCTATAAACTACACTCATCACCATTAGAATAGCTGAACCCAAAGCAGCTTTGCAATTTGGTAGAAAGAGAAAGGTTAGCAGGAACAATAAATGATGATGAATTTAGACTGATATGGGCAATACTTATTGAGCTACACATACAGAAGTAGTGACTGTCAGTATGGCACCGGGTCGCAACATGCATATGTCATGGAGCTGACCAAAGTCCATCCACACACCTTGTTGGTCGTCTCCACCAAGACACAAGTGGGACTCATCACTGAAGATGATCCGTTGCCATTCCATGTCACTCCATGACAGTCTTGAATCATTCTCATGTCTCACGATCTCAGACCTACTAACCAACATTTACTGTTGATTCTTTCTATTCCTTGGATGATGAGTGTATATGGCTAAAATAGCCCTGAGCCCTGTTCTGTCATGTTAATGTTATATAGGTTGTGTTTCAAACCAAACTATGGGCACAACACAGCACGGGGCTAGAAGGCTAGAAAATGGTCATGTAAATATTGAAAGTTTTGGTGGTTATTACCAGAGCCAGTCTAAAAGTAGCCTGGCCATATTCTACAGTGACCATTACGACAAAGTCATGCAAGATGGCGCCCTCAAGCAAATACTCTATGGACTAGGGTGAAAGAAACCGAACAGCTAAAAGCTGAAATTGAAAGCAATTTGTACAGAAACTTCCTTTAACTCTGGAAAGTGAAAAGTCAATAATTCCCGTCCTCTCCTCCGTATGTCACTATTTTTGAATTCTGAGATTAATGCACCCTTGTTTTGGTACTAATCATTCATCACGCATCTCATCTTATGTTTTGTGGAGATTTTTTGAACATGGGACTGCATTTTGGAACTGCTCAGAGCCTTTCTTTAGAATCTGATCTGGACTTGGATCCCTATGCATGAGTTATCCTCATTAGAAAGCCCCAATTCTCCTCACAAGCAATTCTCAGATTACACCATACAACTCCCCACCAATTATTGCTGAGGTTAATCGAGTAATTGCGACAGCCCTTCACTCATGCTTCCCGCTCTAGTAAGAGTAAAGCGTCTATGCATCACTTTCTTTGTTGGAATGAAATTTGCTAACATATGGTTCGAGGAGTTGCTCAGCGCTGTTTAGGCAGTACAGATTTAACTATCGTTACTATGTCATCACACCCACCACTCTGCTACTCCCTCTGAGCTAAGCTCTAACTCCCAAGTTCCAGCCCATCTCCAGCAATGACAGACATCATGGCCAGCCGCTGGGCACAGCAGGCATCGCCGTGGAAATTTAACACCAGCCACTTACGGCATATGAACTGAAACAAGAATCGACTATCGCGGATCCTTTCAAAGTGGAGCGCTCGTCTCTCGAGAGTCAACCAGAAAAACATTAATAAAGAAATAAATAAAGCCTCCAAAATGAAAACCTCTTGCATCAGTGCCTTGATTCTTGCTACACAGTTGTGGATGGGTGGATATACTGGGTTGCACTGAATGTGCTCTACCAGCGTGTGGAGCTGCAGATCCTTTGCTATCAGCCTGGCAGAGCCTGATAAAGGCTGGCCATGTTGACGCTGCAAACAATTCACAGAACGCCTATTCATAGTGATGCAAATCACACAGATTACTATCACACAAGCAGCTTCCTTCTCTCTATCTTTCAGGCACCGCAGACCCATGCAGCATCCGACAGTTACTGACTCAAATATATGAAAAACAAAAATACATATAGGAATGTATTTAGCTTTCAAGGTTGGAGCGTAAAAGTGTTCATGTTTTCTCAACGCCATCTATTCGGAGAGCACTTTCCTGTTTTTTCCCTCCCTTCCATTTCTTATGACACGCTCTAAATTCAGCATTGAGATAGCGAGGGCTTTATATGTGCAGAACAATGGTGTTTCAGATACACATGTGAAGCAGGACGTAATCCGTTTGCATGGGATGTATAGAGGAATGTGATTTTTGTCTGTTTTCACAATTACGGATGCCGGAGGAAAACATCACGGGTCTGAATAGATGAAAGGCCGCATTAGGAAAGGCCTGCTTAAGAACGAGGGGGGAAAAAAAGAAATGGCATGTGCCAACGTAATAGCGGTTATTGTATACCTTCATTGAAATAGAATTAATACCTCTTTTGCAGAACCTTCCTCATCCCTGGTAATAGGTTACCAAGGCGCCTGTGCAAGAAAATGCTTATTGTTCCTTTTCCCAGGGGATGTAATCGATTGTCCAAACAAATCACAGCTTTATATTAACTTTACTTAAATGTGCCACATTGATCACCCGCTATTCATTATTGCGCTCACAATTATGATTCTTTTCAGGTAGCGCAAACGAAAGGAGTAAGACGCGTTTGGTGAATGGCTGCCGCATTGCTTTTTCCTCCCGTGAACAGTGCAACGAGTGTGAAAGACTTTAGATCTCAGCTATTATTGTACAGGCTGAGCTGTCACACTCCCCTGCCAGTCATTCTATAGCAGTAATGAACCGCTCACACAGTAGTGGCCTGCCCAAGGCTGATGTCTTAGTTAAGAGGGTGATTACGACTAGGCAGAAGGGTCTACGCTTTAACCTGACATTGAAATACTTCAATAAATGCCAGAATATGCAGTGCCAGGAAAGTTGGGCGGTATCCACCTATTTAATACCACCAAATTGGCTCCAAATAAGCTCACCACACAGAAAATTAATCACCTTGTTTATGGTGGTACTAACCTCTGCAAGTGGGAGCAAACAGCCACAAGAGGGAGCTCTCCCTGGTTTTACTCAATGGGAAAATTGAGTGAAAAAAAAAACACCTTTACATCTTTTTGTTAACGCCTTTTAGTTCTTAAACAGCCTATTTCAATGCTAGTTTGCTAAAGGGCTACTCATATAATGGGTCTGAGGATTCATTATATTTAGATTAAGGTTATTAATGAGGTCCTGAAGAAAGAAGCTGTATGATAATGATGTGCAACAGGATTCATAGATTGACGAGAGGTGAAACAGTGCAGTGAAAGTCTCATTTGATGTGTGGAAAACGGGTCCAAAGCAGATATTAATGATCAGCAAAAAGGAGTAACTGTATTTAAGCGTACCAAACGCCTAAGCGTGAAGGAAGCAGCTGAATTTGCAGGTGAAAGGAAGCGTCCGCTCATACAGGTCTACCAGCAACGGCAAAATCCCAGTCTAAATCCAAAGAATTGTGCCGGAGAAGGCATCCACCAAATCTGGCCCAACTGCGCAATTCCTTAATCCAAGAGTTGCTGAACATTGAAGTCGCCCACATCCAGAAACATGTCCAGTCCATGCCAAATCCAATTACAGCTGTTATTTGTACCCGCTGAGGTAGTACATGTTGTTAGGTAAGTTTCAGTGAGCTTATTAGCGTGGTATATAGTGTTAAAAGTATCAAAGCATTGATCTCTACTCTACTCTACATTAAGCTCTGTTCTTCAGGTCACAGAAGGCTTTCTGGTCTTTAAACAGAAGTTTTGTTAAATGATAAATTGTTTGGGTGATCTAAACCTCAGATTTTGCTGTTTTTTATCTATACTTCATCTCCATTCAGTATCATATTGATCAGCTTCATAATATTCATTATATATAATTGAGTTAGAACAGCATATTAAAAGGGACTGTCAATACTTGTATGCCCTAAAACAGTGTACATGCCCACTACTAACAAAATATGACATACAAACCACGTGCTAATGTTTTGGTTATTATAAAATAACATGACAAATAGACAAATAAGCATCCTCTACCATTGCTGTGCTCTAATGATGTCATATGCTTGTAGTATGGATCAGACAATCAGACAGTCTGTCAAGCTTTTCTCTTGGGTAATGGCTCACTTTAGCTAAAGCTGGAAAGACTGAATGATGTATTAAAGATATGAGATATAACATACATGTTAAATGAGATATTTAACTCTTATTTGGTGGACAAAATAGAAAGCAATGATGTCATGCAGCAGCAAAAACGACAGTCTACAAGTAAATAGATTTTGTTCTTTTAAAATACAGTACTTTCTTTGGTTTGCACAACATATTTAAATGGTGTCCCCCTTGGTGTTCAGGACCGCATTAATAACCTTAAACTAACTATAACGAATCTAAACTAGCATTGAAATAGCCTGTGGTACAACTGAATAGGAGGCTTAACAAAAAGATGTGAAAGGGTTTGTTGCACTTTCTCATTTTCCCATTGAGTAAAACCAGGGAGAGCTCCCTCTTGTGGCTGTTTGCTCCCACTTGCAGTTGTCTGGTAAGCAATCCTTTGAAAACATCTACATGATAGTGGTTCGAGCCTTGCACCCATCTGATGACGGTTCACGCATATGTCAGAAGTCAAGCTAATCTTTTATTTTACGTACAAAAACACAGCCACTTCTCAGAACAAGTATAGTACAGTGGAGCTAAATGCTGCCATCACAAGGACATTCAGGAGCATCTTGAAGCCTCTTTCTCCACATTTCTACACCGCTACCCGCCAAGTAGCCACCACCACACGTGGGAGACTGTCGTTCGAATCCCGGTCTGGGTGACTATGCTGTGCTACACCAATAAGAGTCCTTGGGCAAGACTCCTAACACTACAATGGCCTCCCTGTAATGCGATTAACCTTGTAAGTCGCTCTGGATAAGAGCGTCAGCTAAATGCCAGAAATGTAAATGAAAATTCAATATGCGTGGGTCTCAGGTCAGTACTGTTGTGGTATTTAAGCATCTAAGTATATGTCTTTAAATTAGTGGTAACCAAACCTCCTGCTCACGGTCAACCTTTAACAGAATTTAGTTCTACGCTCATAGCATGGTGGATGGAGCTTAGCAAGGGGTTGGAACTTTTTTAGCACGGTAGATCTGCAGAAGCAGAATTGTAAACCCAAAAATAGATAAAATTGCTTTTCAAAAATCAGTCAGGACTGCTGACTTGGTTAGAGCGTGGTCAATTTAGGTTGGCAGATCTCCAGAAGCAAAACTTTTGACCCAGCAATAGATGAAACTGCTTTATAAAATCTCCACCCTGGTCATGGTGATCTTTTCCTGCTCCAAAACACCTGATCCAGTTAATCAGCTTTTGACAAGACCCGTCAGAAGCTGTAGTCATTGTGTAAGAGAGAGAAATGACTAACATATGCAGAAAAGTGTTAATGAGATGTACAATAGTAAAGAACCAGTTTGAAGAACATTCAAAGAAATATACACAATCTACAGTATATCAACTGACAGTCTTCCCTAGAACTGTAAGTTCAAGCCAAAAACTGTTTAAGAGCCTTTATTGTTAAGAGAGTGGTAGTGTGGCGGCCCCCTGTGTTTTATGGCAGTGTGCTACCACCTTGCTGAGACACTCCCACTGACCGAATTGAAGAGACTCTTCATCAGACCTCTGCTGGAGCCCTTGATCGCATCTGTGCCCTTGTACAATGAAGGGCTGCATACAAAGAGACGTAGAGCCGCAAACAAACAGAAACGCGACTTTGCGATGCATGCCACTGCACAATGGTGAATGAAAACCAGCAAGCTTCGTCCGTGAATGGTCCCTAATGAAAGCACCTGCACATTGCAGGTTGCCAGCCACAGCTAGCTCATTTATCCTTTCAGAAATAGCCTCTGCTTCTTTGGTTGGACGCCCCCACCTTCCTCCTCCCCAACGTTGACACAATTCATTGCTGAAAAGGGACTGTGTCGTCATTTCTATGGTGACGGCGCAGGAGCGAGAGCTTGGAGGGCCCGCGCTCACTTAATCACAGCCGTTATTAGCCTTCATTATCCGGCTTCCTCTTAATCAGCACCAGCTTGTGCCGGGGGCGACTTCAATGGCCCAATGTAAGCACCGCTGGCTTTTCACAAGCACTTTTAGGAACATAAAAAAAAAAAACTACACTAAAGCCTTCGCCATGGCCACTGTAGCACACAGCTTCTTCTCGATGCTTGGTAGAGATTATGGGGACTTCTCAAGCAGCTACCTGCTGTGCAATTGCATAAAGTCTATGTTTATTTGTTGCATTGACGTCTGAAGCATCAAGGCTACTAAAAGACACTAAAAGACAGTTAAAGACAATTATCCACACCTCATTAAAGCTCATCAAGCAGATCACTGTCTGCAGTGATAGACGTTTTCATTCAGCATTGACAGAGGCCGTAGAATGACCCTAGAATATTATGCTGATACTATGTGATCATACAGTATTGGAGGCTGCCATGAAGTTTAAGTGTTATGCTTTATTACAGATATCATACAGTATTTGGAGTTTTCATATAGCATTAAGAAAGACTGTACAGTCTAGAGAATGATGGAACAGTATAGACGGCAAACATACAGTACTGATTGGTCTCATAGAGAATTATCTATGGAAACATAATCTACTATTGTGTTACCATACAGTATTGGGAGTTATTGCAGCCCTGATAAAGTAATGAACTTGTATCAGCAAGAAAATTCAATATGCATGGGTCTCAGGTCAGTACTGTTGTGGTATCTGTATCTGAGGCCAAAAAAAATTGTTGCTAGTGATTAATTTGTTGCTAGAAATTCATTTCTAGGTATGAATTAACTTCATTGTTTATGTTTGAATTAAAAGTAATTTTAAGCATCTAAGTATATATCTTTAAATCAGTGGTAACCAACCCTCCTGCTCAAGGTCCACCTTGAACAGAATTCAGTTCCACGCTCATAGCATGGTAGATGGAGCTTAGCAAGGGGTTGGAACTTTTTTAGCACGGTAGATCTGCAGAAGCAGAACTGTAAACCCAAAAATAGACAAAATTGCTCCCAAAAATTACAAAATTGACAGCAAACATACAGTACTGATTGGTCTTATAGAGAATTATCTATGGAAAAATAATCTACTATTGAGTTACCATACAGTATTGGGAGTTATTGCACAGTATTGTCCAGTATTGAGATGTCACATGGCCTTGTGAAAGATCAAGCACTACAGAGAGTTATTTTATGGTATGAAGTTATCATACAGTATTAAAAATGATCACATGGAAAAGAGAGCTGTTTCATCCTACTGCAAAATCATCACACCGTATTCGATGATCAATGATAGTCTGGATAAAAAAGGGTCGTTAAAATCAGTCATTTAACACAATCTGACACTCACGTGTTGTTTGACATGCAAAGCAAGATGAATGGGTGGGGGAATAGATGGATTTTGTGTTCTGTCAGATAGCACGAGAGAGCAATCCTGCATTATAAATTGGGTGCACTGTGCTGTGTATATGATGTACTACTCTGAGCCCCAAGCTACGCACAATGGCTGTCACAAATTGATTTCAAGAAGGTGGTGAAATTATGAAGCCATGGCATTGATTTTCTTTAAGCTGCAATTGAAAGACTCTCAAACAGCAAGAGGGTGAAAAGGTGCACAGAAGGGAAAAAATGCAGCAGATAATTTAGAAATAAGCTGTAAAGCAGTGACACTGGCAAATCTTAAATGAGATACTTCAAAAATAGCAAAAAAAAAAAAGCATTTAAAGTTGCTGGGATATGCATTTCAGAACGATGCTGTGCCCTTGAAGCTTACTTTGAGAGAACAATAGAATACCTGGGTTCATATTTATTTAGTAAAGGTACAAATATCATCCCTAAAGACTAAAGGAGTACAGCTCCATGCCAAACGCAGAGACTACTCTTTGTTTATTTCATTTCCAGCCAACGTGGCCTTTAAGAAGAAGTTGCTCATTGGTCAGGAGATATTTCTGTGCAGATTATATAAAAGATAATCCACTTGCATAAGGAAAGGGAAATCATAGTAGTTTCCAAAATCATTACTCAGTAATGCCTAAAGCAAATTGGAAGACCTGATGGACCACTAACACTATCGCCAGTGAGGACACAGACATGTTATATTATTTACCTTTAGAGTGCTATGTAGTAGTGTGCATGTAAACAACCTGGAAGTTATGCAGCCCAAAGTACATAACAGTGGGAGAACCTTGCTCCCATAGAAACCATTTATTTTCTTTATCTGCTGAAAGGCCTTGTGGGAATTCCAGTCCTTTTCTCTGTGGTTGTCTTCTTGTACAACACACACAAAGAGCTAAACCAGTAAAAAACACACTACTCTGAAATGTCCTGCTCCAGTCTAGCTCGCAAACATGGATCAGGTCTAACAACTTGTTTTACCTGACTTTCAGGATTGGACTCTGACTCAAGCTGATATGGCAGAATCTATGACAATGTACGAATAAACACATCAGTGTGCGGTCAGTAGTTATGGCAGGATGCCGCTCTGGTGGTTGCAAGATGATCAATCAGAGTCTACTGGACTGACTGGGAGACAAGGACTTCAAGACACAGGAGCTCTAAGAGAGTGTTTTAGACAGGGGGTGAATACAGATGTACTGCTTGAGAAAAATTTTTGTTTTTTGGGTAATCTGTGGTGTAAATCTGCCCTAGTGTATCTAAATACAATTATGGACTATGGATGAGCATAGGTCTCCTCTAAAGCTTTAATTTTTAAAAAAAGAGATGAAAATTAAGCTGCAAAAAAGAAACTTTCTTCTTCAAAAAAGCTCCTGCTGCTCTCAAAACAATGGGCTCAACACCCCAAAGCCCAGTTATCAACTAATGTTATCATTAAGTATTAAATGTGTTTTGGATAACTTGAATTATTTGAAGCAGAAACTGTTCCTTAATTCTAATAGTAAACTGAAAGACTAAAAACTGAAAGAAAGGATGCTGCAATACAGCAAAGTTCAGACACGTAAATAGAAAAAATTGCAACATTATATTTATTTGTTGAGGCTTCTGTGTACTTGCCTGTTAAATTTATGTCTCCTGTCTTTTTTCTGACTTTGAAAAATGAGCAACTTGAGTTTAATAGCCTTTTTGGACTTTTGCCCAGCACTAAATATCATCTTTTGATTGGTTTTAATACTAATTGTATGAAATGTCATAAAACGCACTGATTGCAATCACTTCTCAGTGCACAGTCTGCATCTCCATACCACTAATGCTATCTTGCCTCAATACCCACAGACTATTTTTAAATGTTCTAAAGGCATTACACATGGTGTAAAAATTCTTTAATGTTACCACTTCAAGCCTCCCTGGCTGCTGACTTGGGGACCAGAGCCGCGGATCAGTCAGAAGATAAAAGAAACTGTGCGGGCCGGAGACTCTGGAGACTGCCGCAGTGGGTGATCCATCTCTGAACACTCTCCAAATCTGTTTACTAGGTTTTGATTTAGTCATACAGAGGAGTACCAGATGACTTTGGCTGCATTCGTCAAAAACTCTCCATGGGGCTGTTATAACTTCCGAGTCAACAAACTATTTCCAAAACCGCATTAATTTCAGAGCAATGTTTTGTAGAGCTTGTAAGGCCGTATTAGAGACGTGCAGACGAGCCTTGCAGGCAGAGTTCCAAATTAGACGTAATATAATTTGGACTGGACTCGTTTTCCTCCATCTTGTTATATTGCTTTAGTGAGAAGAAAAAAAAAAACAAAAAGAGAAAATAAGTCTCATGTTTGTTGAGCCCCTGAAAAAAAAGACACTTCACTTATTCCTGCTTATTTGACTACATGATGGACAAACACCGGCCTTGACCTCAGAAAACAGTGCCTTAGGACTGCAGCGGTAAAAGAAGCATCTGAAGTTCTCAGCAGGTACTGAAGGGAAGGAAAGAGTGGTCTTTTTTTGAAGTATAAAACACTTGACAATGCATAGGATGAAACAGTAGGACGTCCTCTATTTTACTTTTTCCATTCCTCCTAATATGACAGTTCAAAGTTTAGAGGAACACTGAGGGAAGTGCATCTCAAGAGTTTCGGGCAGTAACCGTGATCTGGCACCCAGCCAACCCATCAGTTGGTCTGCATCAAATCTGTATCTGTAGCTATATGTATGTCCTGTGAGCAAGATGTCGTTAAGTGTCTTTGCGTATTGTATAAGAGGTCTTTCTGTAAACTCAAGATGGTGGGAGTTATCATTTAGGGTCCTTCAGAAACCAGGGGCACTCTGTTATTTTATTTTTACCATATACACACGCTATGTACATCTATCTGAATATACATCTATTCTTGCTCTCAAAGAAACTGCTGCTAAACATTCAAAGATGTTGTGATCCAACCTTGAGGGAAGATAGTCCACAGTTCTGAGACCACCAGCAGCTTCATTGTTCACTTTGTTGTTGTTTTTTTTGTATACATTTTTTCTTAGCACAAACTAGCTTAGCTTCTTAGCTTCTTGACAGCCTCACATCCTTTCAGGCCTACAATCTTAAGATACCTGTTACATTGGAGTGAAAGGGTCTAATGGTGGAGAACACTGCTATCTAGTGTTTGGGGTTTTAAACACAACACAAGAACCAACTTTCTGCCAGCAATCTTTGCATTTAAACTATTGATGCTATATGATATATTATTATTATAATCGATACAATTTCACAAAATACTGTATATACTGAACACTCAAGGCACTTTGAATGCATCAGTGTTTCTTTTCCAATAATTAAATCCAATTGTATGTGTTTTTTAGGAAAACCGTCTAAAAATAGCCCTACATAGTACCATAGTACCATGGTTTCTCTATTGTTTCCACACAGAACATCCTCCTCCAAGAGTTTCATTTAAATAAATGCTTTTTTTTACCCCAGGCTTTGTGGCCTCACCACCACCCTGATATCTCTAATTGTCTACTTTGTTGTTTTAATATTTATAAGTTTAATATTTGTTTATGCTTACAAATACTTAATAATGAATGAATTAATAATGAATGAATTAATAATGAAAATGCTTTTATACGACTAGTGTACCAGCAGTACACTATATTTATTGATATCCCACATCTAATTTGCACAACCAATAGAAAGACAGAAGTGGAGACAAAATGTTGAATATTATATTAAAAAAAGGAATAAAGCTTTTTAATTCTTGTACGTGCATGCACATGTGCGAAATACAAACAGCTGTTTCAGTACCTGGAGATATTTTTGAGGCTCATGTTATATGAGAAGGTAAATCGGTTTTAATACGTATCCTTGTAGCATTAGAGGCTAATGGTAGTGAAAATGATTAACCACCAGCAATTCCTGCTTACTGATACCCTGCAGTGAGGCAAATTTAGAGGAGATCACCGAGCAAAACATTTGTCACTTGTCCAGTGTCCACACTATTGGGTATGTGTCATATATATAGTGTAAATAAACAGTATGACTTTGCTTAAGGCCCTTTACCCTTGGTAGTTAAATTTTGAAATTCAGCAAGTCTAGAACAACTGAGCAAATATCAATGCATTTAATGAACCACTAAATTAAAGATCTGTTGAGTACATTACGAAAGTAACCCTGAAAAAAGTCTTGAGCCTGTTGCTGCTGTGAAAAACACACCAGCATCAACATCTATCATCAAAATGAACTGTCAAATATTTGTCCAAAAAGCATCACAAACCACAGCCTCTCCTTTTTAAGCCTAGCGTGCTCCATTTGCCTGCCTGCCCATGGAGGTCTACAAGGGAGTTTAATGAAGGGTGCAAAGTGGACGCTGACGGAGCTTGGATGTGCTTTGTGTCTGAGTGAGTGAATGACGACCGGTGGGGCGGCTGATAATGAGTGCAGAAATACGGGGGAATCTCCCCAGGTGCTAGCCCTGCACTCCTGGGATGGAGGCTGGCGAAAGAGACTGCAGGCAGGGTGGCGGAAATCATTTTCACCTCATGCTCCTTTCGCACTGGGCACTTAATTGCTGGAGATGGGAGCAGGATAGATCCGGAATACATTAGCATGCACCCATGGAGCGTGATTAATGGCCTGGTGGAGTTTAGCGGCCAACTCCAGTGGCATTCGTAGGGGTCGCGGCCTTGATTCCAAACCACGTGGGCTACAAAAAGATTTGAAGGACAGAGGACTCGTGGCCGCTAAATGGTTGGGGGGTGAACAGCAGGATCTTTGTTCCAACGTTCAATAGCATTGTATGCTATTGTACTCAGCTGAATGAGACTGCAGGGTTTAATGAGGCTGGGACTAATGTGATTTGTGATGTGCATGCAGGTATGCAAAAGTCATTTAACCCTTTATGTATTTGCAAAAAGTAAATATATTTCTGCCTACTGTCATCTCTCTCTGCATCAGAATGGAAATTGACTTTATAATAAAAAAAAAATAAAATGTTAATCCTTATGATCTAGTTGATTACTTAATAACAGATTAACTAGGATGCTCATGGCTCTCTGCACACAATGAAATGTTGGATTTAATTAAAAATGTTAGCCAGTCCCACACAACTGTGTTCAGTAGCTTATAAGATACTTGATTGAGCAAAGCGTACGTAACAGATGCAAGTGAGTCATACTGAAGTGATTTGAGTAAGTTCTAATTAACTGTACTGGTTATATACATGTATTACTTTTCTTTTCATGTCACTTGGTTCCATGCAGCCGTGTTAAGTAGCTTTTAAGTAGCTCTTTTGAGTAATATGTACTCATACCTGTACTCAGACTGATCATATTTGATGTATTAATCATATTCAACTTAACATGGTTATTGTCCACTAATTAAAGTAGAAAAAGCTGATTTAAATGAGATACATAGAATTGTGTTAAGTTTCTGTTTAGACAAAACAGCCCAACTGCAGCTTTCTTAAAGGAGCAAGTTGTAAGATGACACCATCACAATATTCTATGCCCTGTATATACCCTGCATCTCTCATCTACCTCAGCCTTACCATAGTGCTATATGGTAATGTGTACATCGGCATATATCATAGTTTTTATTCATAACTTTTATTCATAACTGTAAATTAGTGTAACAGAGATTTTAGTGCTTAGTACTGTATATATTTATTGTCTATTTATGTGTTTGTATTGAAGTACTGTAAGGGACCACGCACCTAAGTTTTTCACTCACCTTCACACCTGTGAAAATGTGATGTGACAATAAAGTGATTTGATAACAAGGCAATGGTGAGTTCCTCCTCCTCCCTCTTCACCCCTTACCAGCCTAGCAGAGAAAGCTGCAAATCGAGAAACTTCTGCAAAGTTAACTCTCATTTCAATTCTACTTATATCTCTTCTTGTTCTTCCTGATTGTTCTACTTGTTCTCTCATCCACCTCAGCCTTACCATAGTGCTATATGGTAATGTGTACATCTGCATATATCATAGTTTTTATTCATAACTTTTATTTATAACTGTAAATTTTAGTGCTTAGTATTGTATATATTTATTGTCTAATGTTTGTTTGTTTATGCTTGTATTGAAGTACTGTAAGGGACTACGCACCTAAGTTTTTCACTCACCTTCACACCTGTGAAAATGTGATGTGACAATAAAAGTGATTTGATTTGATTTGATTTGATGAATGTGGATTCTTGCCGAGAGCGGGATGAAGTAGGTGCCTACCAAGAGATTCAGGCATTTCTGTAGTTACTTTTAATTTGGTTGAAGTTAATGGCACTCCAACCAAATGTCTTTAGTTATCGCTCTGGCTTGCTAGCCTGCTATATAGCAACAGCAACCAGCCGTTAAAAAAGTAACCATCACATCTTTATTTAGTCTGGCAAAAAGTACTACAATAACAGCAAGCAAGCCAAGCGTGATCTCGCTGTAAACATCATAGTGGTCACACCAGAAGCCAGTGTTAGATGGTCGCTCCGGTTGTATTTTTGCCACGTTGCATTGTCAGTCATTGTTCATTAATACAAAGTCAACTTTCTAAAAACAAACAAGGCAAATCAAATCCTTTGTGTGGGGAAAGTCAGGTTTATAATGTAAAATCTGTAGCCAGAACTCTTAAACTATTGATGATTTCCTTGTAAACATCCTGAAGATTTAGTCATGTGACAAATAATTTAAATGCAGTTAAATACTACTGATGATAAGACAGTAATAAGCATTATTAAAGAACTATGTAATATAATAGAAATAAATATTTTTTTTATACATTTATAATTAATCATTAAATAAACATAGTGATGATAACTGTGTGTCTTAACAATTGGGAAAATAAGAAGTAAGCATTAATTAACAATTTACTAATAATCATTTTTTAAAAAAACACTTAAAACACTTAATAATTGTGTAGGAGCACAGAGTTCATCAAGTGCACGGTAAATTCATATGTAAAGTTTATATTGGTTATGTAAAATTTATTAAACACTGCTGTGCACTTATAAGCAGTGCTTAAGAGACATGTGCAGAGAACTGTGCAATAAGGGTCATAATGAACATGAAGTAATTATTAATAATACATAATGCTAAAGTAATACATTTAAAAATAATATTATATAACATTTTGTATATATCACATCATTAATATTAATAATAAATAAGATACTTTTGGAAAACTGGGTCATGATTAACTGGAACAGTGAAACACATAAACATGCAGGGTATGAATGCTCCAGCAAATTAGACAAATTAATTGTACAAATTTTAGTAAATGATTAATTGAGGAATATGCTACTTTCTACTCTTATTTGTATCATTAGTTGACAATTAATGGCAAAATTATTTAAGTATTTAGTAATGCTTATATCTCTCTTAAGGACTGGTAATAGATATGCCCTTATTGTAAAGCCAAAATTCAATAATAAAAGTGTGGCATCACTTGTGGCATGTTCAGGCTCTGACCTGTGCATATGACTGCAGCCTGCGAGTCCCAAACAATCATGGTATAGCAACCCATTTTGTTTACTATACTTCACTATTAAAGTTATTGATCAAACTTTTGTTGTTACTTCAATGTCACACTAAAACACCAATATTGTTACTCTGCTGAATCAATAAAAAACTTGCCATGGATATATGCATGCTTGCTCAGAAGACAAATTCCATCCAACAATAAAGCTAGCATGGGGCTTTTTATATAGTGATAGGAAACATGGTAGTTTATAGAAAGCTCTAATTGTGCTGATCCTATTTCATTTAAATAACATTCACACACACCAGGGGCCAAAGTCAGAGTCTCGGAATTTATCATCAGTGATGGGTAAGAAAACAAAAAGTCAACGGCAACTTACTGATGGGGCAGGTTTGCCTCCTTTGGCAGTGCAGACCAGAGTAAAGTTCTGGGCCTGGTACCGGCTGAATGGTGCAGGCGTGTTCTCCGCTACCACGGAGATGTTGTTGGGAGGCGCTGGAAAGAAAGAAACGAGCAGTCGTGAGCACACAGGGGAAAAAAATCACTGCGAGATAAGACGCTGATCAGAAGCACAGACTGCTGCACAATTCAACACATATCAGCATGGGGGCCATTAATAATGCTTTTTCACAGACCCCCTTCATACGGCCTGCGCCTCGGTCTGTCAATCAAGCGCTCACTCATCAACCCGTGCCCTCACATGTTAGCTTTTCCTTTTCCCTCGCTTTGGTCTGTGAAACACTTGTTGAAATCCTGCGTCTGCCGTGCCGTTTCATGTGCGAAAGGCACAGGCCGGGGAAAATTCGGGCGGCTGATGAATTGGGAGCATGTCGGCAGCGACTCTGTTCTGTCATATACAGCCTGGCTTTGCAAATGCTCGGAGCAAGGAATCGGCATTATACCGTCCCGCGTGGAGAACTGTTAAAGCAAAGTGGAAGGAAGTGGAACATTCCAGTCTGGATATTAACCCTTAGAAATCTAGAGCTATTTGTACAACAAATAGCTCAAATAGCTCTGTATTTGTGTCTTTGTACAACAGCTTAAATTTAACATACATTGCAGAATTATTTCAATATATTTAAACAACGTAATTAAAGAATTATAGAACTGAAGTAGAAGTGTAAACTAATCCTTTAAAATACCATATAAAACATTGAATAAATTAAATAATAAATTCTATATTTCATGCATTATAGCGATGCCCAAGATCCTAAATGGCACAGGAGCATCCATTAACCTTCAAAAAGAATGCACATGTCTATGAATATGTCTGATAATCAGATAAAGATTCTTTGTAAAGCTGCTTTGTGACAACATCTGTTGTAAAAAGCGCTATAAAAATAAATGTTGATTGATTGATTGATTGATTGATGATGCAAATCACCCTCCTCTCCCCACCACTGCCCCCTGACCCATGCATGCCGTTACTGCAGTAGAAAGAAAAATATGCTGCAAATGCAACAGAACTAGCTTTCATGTCACATTGACGCTAATGACACTCGCTAAGATTTGAGACTTTGTCCTTCACTACACTACAATATCACAGTGAATAAGAATTGCTAGTAGTTTAGCCAGCAAACTACCATTAGCTGGCTTATGAGCCAAAGTGGCTTATGAGAGACAATGAGTCAGAATGAACCTGTATGTGTCACATCCTGTCGTGTCTTGCCCGTTTGTCGGTTTCCTCTGGTTTTCTGTTTCATGCCACTTCCATGTGCCTTTTGTTGTCCTGTTCCATGTGCTTCTGTTTTGTTTTTTTGCTCCTCCTTTGTCCTCCCTCTTTTCAGGCCCCTCACCTGTCCTAAGCTTTTAGCTCCGCCCCTTCCCAGGTGTTCTTTTTTAGTTCTTGTTCATTTATACTCCCTGTTGTTCCCTTTCTTCTTGCTTGATGTTTTGCCTCCATGTCTGTTGTTTTTGTAACCCTGTTCTTTTCACAGTTTGCTAGTTTCTTTGTTTTTGTTTTTAATTTCTTCTTCATTAAAGACTTGCGCTTACATCCTGCCTCCTCATCTTGTCTCCACGTGAGTGTAATGGCCTTAGGCCTGCTTTCTAGGCTTAAGATTCTAGTGAACGTAGAGTAAAAGTACCTCAGGCTAACAACTCTACACACTAATACACAGCTTTACTAATTCAGATTTGAGGCTTTATGTCTTGAATTTGCATCAGGGAGGTAAAATATGAACCTGAGCTCTGGTAAAATGGTTGCATGTGAAGCTACTACTGCAATAGGATGCTACTTACTGCTAGAAAAGTGCCAGGCACTGGTGAAAGGCAGCAAGAGCTAGCACCCAAGCCCCAAGGCACATCAATAGCTAGACTGCTCCTCATGTATGACCCCAGTGGTGTTGCTACTGGAGGTGATGGCTCAGGCAACAGGGGGTAGAGCAACAAGTTCTTTTTTTTCTCTTGCCTCAGGTCCTCGTGCTGTTCTTAACAAGTGCCAGTTGACATATGGTGATATGATTAAGCAATCCATATGGTCATCGGCGCTTGGGGCTAGGGTGCTGGCTTCTCGCGACTTTCATCAGCGTCTGGCACATAATCTCATTAGCATCATTAGCATATGATAGGTGCAAGACTCATTCGTGACGTAGAAAACTAAGGCATGTAGACTCTTTTTTTGGATGTACAGAGAAAGATTGAGTTTCCAGTAAGGAAGCTACGAACTGTCCACTCTAGAAGCACATTTTATAAAAATATCAGTACAGTATTGCAACTTTAAAAGGTCATTTTAAAAGGTCAAGAGAAGCTCATTTTTGAATATTCTCAGGGTTCAAGTTAGTTACATGATGAATTACTTAATTTGATTTATTGTGTCCATCAATTAGATTTCTTTCTTTATGTCAATTTGCAATGATAACACAAGCATAGCAAAACTGTATCAGAATCAAATTTTGGCATGTCCATTAAAATGCATTATAAATTTGGCTTTTTGTTTGGTCACATTTGACTTTTATACATTGCACCTTCACTAAATGTACTACAACACATTTGTCACACAATATAATAAAGCAATCTGTGAAAATATAACAACAGGAAATGTGCATCAAACTTACACACCTAAAAGCTTATCAAACTTACACACCTAAAATTTACACACCTAAAGCTGTGTATTAGTGTGTAGAGTTGTTATTTGTAGAATTACAAGATGAGCAATACAGAAATTAAAAATAACAAAGAAAACTAGCAAACTGTTGGAGGCAAAACATCAAGCAAGAGAAAGAAAGGGAACAACAGGGAGTATGTCACACAACCTAGCTTAATAAAGCAATCTGTGGCAATATAACAACAGGAAATGTGCATCATGTGACACATACAGGTTCATTCTGACTCATTGTCTCTCATAAGCCACTTTTAGTTCATATCCTTGTAGCTCCAGGGGCTAATGGTAGTTTGCTGGCTAAACTACCAGCAATTCAAACACATCAAACTTACACACCTAAAAGCTATTTTCCCTGTTCCGACAGCAAGATTATGCAGTTTAACATACAATACATAGGCTTTAGACTTAATATGGATGCATAACTGATGGTAAGGGATAAAACAGCTTAGTAGAACAGCAAGTAGATTGTGCAGCTAATTTGCAACACGCTCCATGTGTGTATAAAAAATGCCTAGTGCAAGAATGAGTAATGACAATGATAATGACAAAACATTACAAAACAATACTACTGAAAATCAGCATTTACGGTTTGCCCTAATGATACAATTTGTAACTTGTCAGACATTCTAAAATGAACTAAAATCATCAACAGACCATGAAGCAATAACAGTTTGATGGTATGTCAAAGATTTCCATGTATTGCGTTGCAAAGACATCTACTGAAGTTAGCATGACCCCTATGGGATGTATAACAGTCAAAGAAGTCCTTACTAAGAAAAAACAATTGACCGTCTATCATAAAGTCCAGAGCTCCACATCATTTACACTGTGTGTGAGTTTGCTTGGACCGTGAGAAAGATAAACTGCAACCACCTTCAAAGACTGAAACATCCCTGCAGGTTTCTTTGAAAACCTGAAAGCAAGTCTCCTGAAAAGAGTGGAAGCTGCAACAAAGGCTATGTCTTTAAATACTAAACACCTCTATCCTACAACATTTTGGTATAGATCAGCACTGAACAGGACTGAACCTTCCAACAAAAGTTCTCTGTTTTTTTAATGAGCTAGGAGTAAGAAACAAACCAAAGACATTTGATAGTTTAAGGGGCATCAGCATAAAAAAGGCACAGGACCCCTGGGGACCTAGTAGTGTTGATAGAGTGCCGTTGTGGTCTACACAGAGACTGACCTTTTACTATGTGTAGAGAAAAAGGGAGTACATAGAAAGACAATGCGCTGCTCCCATGAGTGCCGTTACCACTTTCTGCATTCAAATAGGGTCCTGCACAGCTGTTCAAAATCATAAAACAGGACCCGCCACCCTGGTGAGCGCGAGACAGAGCTAGTTAAAGATGAAGTGTGAAGACTCGTGCATATAATATCCACAGCCTACAGATCATCACAGCATAGAGGAAAAAATAAAATAGAAACACATCCCCTAACAGAGGGACGTGGTGGAACAGGGGACGATGAATTCTCCAGCAGCAGTTCCAGGTACTCCAAATACAAGTGATGTGATGCTCTGAACAACAAGCCTGCATCTGCTGTCTCCTTAACTGTATTTTCTCTGTTGTAAACATTCAAGTCAAGTTTACTTCTCCTTACCGACTGGTTTAGCATACTGCAAATGGCAAACCACAGTTTTGGTGGTCTACCAGCTCTCGCACAATTGCTAGTGGTCCTATTTGCTCTTTATATTTTATTCATTTTTTGAATTCCATTTCGTGCCATGCAAAAATATATACTGTAACAAACATAACAGGAAGACATTAACTTTAGTTCAAAAGACCACTGTTGGTCATGGCATAAATGTGTGGCTAATTCATTGTCCAGCTAATATAGCTGTGATAGCTAATGCCAGTGATGGCTGATTGATGAGGTCTCAAAAATTCTTCAGTTTTTCATGAAAAATGATTGATTCTATTTTTTACAATCATTAAATCTTTTAGCAAAAAAGGGTGGGCACCCCTTTTTTGCTTTTACATTATATAAGATTCATTATGCTAAATGGTCACCTGTGATTTCATTTTGGTGTAGCTTTTCTTATTATGTTATTTCAATAGAACACTGTATTAAAATCCACAGTTTATTACATTCAAAGATTTATTATTCAGCCAGTGCAACGTGGACTACTAGAAATCAGAATCAAGCATATCAGTTCACAGATTTCTAGCTTGCACTGTGGTCACTGATGTTGGTATAAGCTTTCATTATCGTTAGACACATTAGCCTCAAGCTAAACTATGCAAACATACTCTGGACAAAAAACTTATCTAGGGTGATTGACTACACTGGGGCAAGGGGAAATTTGTATACATTAGATATTTTCCCACTATGTGGTCACGGTAACTTCATTAGTTGTTAGGGAGGGATGAAACGAGGAGAAAACAGCTTTATCACATCTGCATTTTGTGCTATTTTAAGCTACTCTTGGTTCTCGCGAGGCGATGCACCTCACGGGTGGCCACAGAATATTCCGTCGATTGCATTATCACTTGAAAGACATCCTGAGAATTCCCTTTCACACCCAGCGGAGAGCACTATGGCTGCCTGCAGTCTGGGCAGGCCCTGTTTCCGCGTCAGGAATGATGAAGGGATGAGAAACGGTGTGTGAAATCGGGGGACTGGGGTTAAAAGAGAACCCTGCAGAAGCAGTCTCTGTGAAATATGATCGATAATTCTCACAAGAAACAGGGGGCGAAAAGCCACACTGAGAAAATGGTAAAGGAAAATATGTTTTTTTTTTTCATATGACATATTTACATCTAAATATGTGTGGAACTTTCAACCAAGACGACACGGCAATTATTTGATTACAAATGAGTAATGGTGGAGGCTGAGGGGAGGGGGGAGGGGGGGGTGTTTGAGGTTCTAAGAGGTTTTGTTTCCTCTGCACTTAATTGCATATTGATGGAGGACGTATGGAGGAAAATTAACTTTAGGACGCGCTATTAACTGTCTAAGAGAGAGCACATCTGCTCACATTAGAGATATAGTGCAATATGCCATCACGGTTGCCAGTTGTTTAGGATGTAAAGCGCTCTTAGAAACACGACTGCATGCATGTTAAAGTGGTGCAATCTACAAACTACATTAATGTCATACTAGGACCATAGGACTCTGATTGTTAAGGCTAATTACTTTTAATTACTATTGTTCTATGCTCATATTTATTCCAAATGTATGGGTTAAAGGTTTTGTCAGAGAATCACAACACTTTGCAACCACCTGGGACACCACAGCAAACACCTTAGAACCCACCTGCGATACCATGGCATCTGCCTACCAACATCTTATTAACCACCTTGGATAACATAGCAAAGGTCTAGCAACACCTAAGCAACCACCTGGGATGTTATAGCAACAGCTAGAAACACATTAGCAGTCATGTAGGAATTCAAAGCAATGATCAAGTAACACTTGGAGAGCCATCTGGAATTTCAAAGCAACACCTTAGCATCCACCCGGGACATCATAGCAATAGTCTAGAATTGCCTTAGCAACTTTCCCTTCTGGCTAACAATGCATTCTTGTACAAAACATGCGATATGAGCCAATGTGCAATGATGACAATCAGATGTGTACTGCATGGAGTGCAAATTTGGACTGACAAATGGCTAAAAACCTACACTTATATTCAAAAATAAGGAAGTGCACCCAAAAGGAAGGGTTGGATTGCAAAGCTATTGGGAAAAAGAATAAAGGTTACCAGGAACAATAAATGATGATAAAGTTTGACTGTTATGGGTAATATTTATTGAGCTACAAATACAGAAGTAGTGTCTCTCAGTATGGTGTTGGGCCGCCATGTTTGCTAACGCCATGTCAGCATGGAGTTGTAGGTTCACCATAGCAGAATTCGTTTATAAAGGATGCTACCAGCATAACAGGAGAGTCAGAATGCAATGCAACAGGATGCCCTTATACTGTTAGTCAGGTGCAGAAATAAGGCATGTGTGGCCAAGCGTGAAACCTGAATCATTCGCATGCTTCACAACGTCAAATCAAGTTTCATTTCTGTTGGCTAGTGTCTCTCAGTATGGCGTTGGGACGTCATGTTTGCTAATGCAACATTCCAGCATCTCGGCATGGAATTGTACAGGCTCTCCGAGGCATAATTTGCTCATGAATGATGCTACCGCAGAATCATAACGCATGATGTGAATGAGTGCCAATCCAGGACAGCTTTGTTACAACACTGAATCAGATTATTTTCTTCTCAGCATTTTCCTCTGATATTGGTCATATAATGATGACACCTATTTATATACCATCTCTACTAGCATCACATTAAAGGTACAGATTAAATGAGGTATAAAACAAACCACAGCCAGTTACCACATTCCCATGGTATCAATAGGTCAAAACCGATGCACCGGAATTTCACCCACAAACACTTTACAGCTGAAAACTGAAGTCAAAGGTATCACATTTGGTTTTAAGCCGAAGAGGAAAGAGGCTAAAACATTTTGGATATGATCTTGTAATTTTGTGAAGAAATCTCATAGACTTAGAAAAAACACAGCTCTCTCTCATTCATTTGACATGACTGGCTAATTTAACATTTGAGACCAGCTGGATAAGCAGAATACAGCAAAACAGAGGCAGAAAGGAAAGTGCATGCTGGCACAACAACACCATCTGTACCCACAGTTTTACAAATGATAAAAGATTCACAAATGACAGATAAAGTGCAGATTACAACCTATAAATAACGGAATACATTGCCTTCTCCATTGTTGTGGACATCAGATATTGGGACTCATACTGAAGCCTACAAATTGTAATCATTTTAGCATGGAACATTTTATGAAAAGTTTAGTTTTAGCCTATATAAAGGCAGACATCATCAGTATTATTAATTTTTTTCAAAATATTTTAATAGTTTAATGTATTAACAGTTATTACATTGAAAAAATGTGTCATAAACTAACGTAAACAAAACTTCATCTTCCTTTCCGTTATCAGTTTCAGATTTTGACCAGGTGTGTCTTGAATTTCGGTTTTAATTATGTCAATTAATCAAGAACAGAAATGACCAAGCTACACTGGCCACCACCTTTATTTGAAAAACATTTACATTTATGGTATTTAGCTGACGCTCTTACCACATACCACATTACAGGTATGCCAGTGTAGTGTTAGGAGTCTTGCACAAGGACTCTTATTGGTATAGCACAGCACAGTCACCCCTACTGGGATTCGAACCCCAGTCTCCCACGTGGGGTGGTGGATACTTGGTGGCTAGTGGTGTTATCCGCTGAGCTACACCAACCACTATAAAACCTTTCTATAGTTACAACTTGATGAAGGACAGACTGCAAGCTGATATTTGTGGTCACCTAATGGTCAATGATCACTTGTGACCACGGGGCTTCTGTTAACTAGATCTTTTTGAGCGGGGGTCTTGTCTCAACCCAGCAGTGTGTATAAGAAACCCAGACAACAGAGCTGTGTCTGATGTGCTTATAACAGGGCACACAGCCTACCACAGCAGTGTCTCGGCTATGCTGAGAATCGTCCAATATCTGGTCGGGAGTAGTCCTGTGGTCAGAAATTGACCAATGATAACTGGGGTAGAGGGCAGCAGGCACAAACTGTGTAGCAACAGATGGGCTACAGCCTTAACTCTATACTTATATAGTTAACCCATGAGGTAAATGGACCTCCTAAAGTGTCCGGTGAGGGGGCATACAGTACTGTGGAGGTGTTTTCAGTCAAACGGATCAATAAATACAACAGGTGTTTCAGGTGCAAGACCACTGAGCAGTACTTAAAGGTTTCATCTTTGAGAAAGAGGAGAAAATCAAGCTCCATTCTTGCTTTAGATCCGGTAAGATCCACAGGTGTTCCTGTCTATCGTTCCACTGTGAGAAGACAGCTCAATGCCATGGTTCTATGAGAATGTGTAGCTGTCAAGAAGCTGTTACTGAGAAAAAAAAAAAAACAGCTGTTGGTTTTTCTCAGAACAATGGACTGGCAACTCCAGAGTCCAGACTTTAATGTCACTGAATGTGTTTAGGATAACTTGGACTGTGAGAAGCAGACAATGCAAGCAACTTCCAAAACTGAACGTCTGAGGTGTGGAAAAGAGGAATCTCCTCAAAGCAAGCCTTCTGCAGGGAAGTGAACTGTAGCAAATGCAGTGGCTGGTGGACACATACCTAATTTAATTGACATTATATTATGTTTTTTATATGAATATGAAAATATAAAGGTATTTGACAGTACGTATATTGAATATTTATTTTATATGATTTATATACAGATGCTATACAAATGTACTATAACACATACATATTTCACATCATTATTCATCTTCTAAGCCACTTATGCTTCATGGTTGAGAGAGAGGCTGGAACCTATGCCAGTACTTATTGGGCAGAAAGCAGGAATGGAAACGCCATGGAAGGGCTGCCAATCTATTACAGGGCAGACATTCACATTCACACCTACAGGGGAAATTTACCATCTCCAACTTGCCTGACTGCAGTTCCATGGCCTGATTGTGGGAGGAAGCGCACAGAGGCACAGGGAGAACATGCAAACTCCATACAGAAAGGTCCTTAAGTGCTAATGCCAGGAATTGAACTCAGGTCTTGCTATAGGGCAACAAGCACTGCCCACTATGTTACCATAATGCCCTATGATATATACAATATATCTTCACTATCCAAAGCAAAACATGTATCACTATTATGGTTGATTTTTTTTTACGCTTCATTTGATCACACGAGCTGCTATTTACCCTGTGTGGAAATTTCATGAAGAATAGACCAACAGATATGGCCCAAAACTGCTTGGAAAGATGTCTGGTTCCATTGACTTCCATTCAGTTTAAAGGTTTCCAGCCTCAGCTGTAGCTCAAAGTTGCCATTTTGGAGATACCTGTTTTTCTTTGGACAGTGACGATATGGTATACACAACTTGCTCTGAACAAGTGAAGGTGGTGTGAACTTCAGTAAAGAACTTTGAGGTGACTTCTTGGCAGCCATAGACTTCTGATGTCCTGATATCTTAGATTTGGCCTGAAAATTGATCTCTGAACAGTCTGCTCCTTATGGAGTGTGTAAGGTGATAGTGATGTGTTGCAGTGATGACAAATTTAGTCTTAAGAAACTAATACACCTGAACATTACGTCCAGTAGAAGGAAAACCAAATGACTGCCTTCATCTTCATGGTTAATTTCATCCTCTCCCATCAGAGCAGTAACTTGATGGACCTATTAGTTTTATAGCTGATTCACAGCTCTAATGAAATGGTATATTGGTAGAGTTGTTTGACTAAAGACTTTTTTTTTTACTTTTTATTTTTGGTCCTAGACAGAGCTGGGTTATAAGTGGTAACAAAAATTGTACTTTGTAATATTTAAATTAGTGGGGAATCCTCAGGGCTTTAGAGAAGGCAAGCTGATTCCTGTAATTTTTAGTTCATATTTAATAGAATCATCATGCTTGTATTCACAGTCTGTAAGTACTGTAGTGCTTTCCATACCCAGGGAATGAAGAATGCATCTCAAAGGCAATGACACACCAGCCCAAGCACAACTGGATCAAGGTTTCCAACCTCTCCACCTTCACAACAACAGAGGGAGTCCACATCCAATCCAGCTCACCTGACACTGTCAGATAGACACCCATGAACAAAACAAGCCCAACCACTAAACTCTAAAAAATGCCTTTTAACAGAACTTGAAAACTGTCACAAATTTGTAATGTTAAAGTTACCAGTTATTTTCACTAACCATATTTCCAGCACACAAACAGCTTCAATATTGCAATAAAGTGGCCAAAGGATGCTCCCCAATTAAGGTGTGGCTCAGGAAGTGCATAACAGAGTATGGTACAACCAGCAAAAACTCTCAGTACTGCTCATCTGCTCCCAAGGTCAAAGCACCGTCCCCTTGGTTGGTCTGGCTGACGGACAGCCATCCCCTGTGGACCTTTATCCAGTTGTAGTCATGCTTCCTCATGACCTAGGTTTCGCCTAGGCTTGTGCTTCATGAGCCATGCAATGACATTCTCCACTAATTCTCACAACTGTAGCTGATCTCAACCCAATTCATCACTGGCCAGTTTCAAGTATCAGACCATGGAAGTGGGTAGTGCACCATCCTTAGTACACATACATGGTAGTGATCATTGTACTGTGTGTGGTGGTTGTTCAAATGTATTAATACAGCACTGATGCTGGGTATTACATCAGTATCAATGCTAGGTGGACAGTTGTCCACCATGCAAAAATAAGGTGGTCAGTTAATGTAGCCATAATACATATATACAAGCAAATAATGTTGCACCAATTGACCCTGCTGGCAATGACGTTAATGGCAAAAAAATGATAACTTTTGAAGGTTTTTGCATGTTGTCTTGACCTGACATGATGATTACAGCAAAGATAGCAACCCTGGATGCGTTATAAAAGAAACAGCTCATTTCATCCCAGTGATTGATCTGTTGTTGTCTTGAATTGCTGATATATTACATAACATAATAATATCAAGTGAAGACATAAAATAAATAAATAAATGAATATGTGAAAGTCAGGCAATGATAGCTCTCTGAAAGGCATAATCTACAGTAAATTACTGTTTGTATCCGTCCTGTCCGAGGTAATGATTCATGGGGAGGATGACATTAATTTGCCAGATCGAAATAGAGTGAAATCACTGTGAGAAATCCTTAATTGCATTATAGAAAAGGTTCCATTCAGGTCATTGACACACTGTAATTCAACTTTTTCTGCCTGAAGAACACAAAGAATGAAAGATGTTACACCGAAAGAGCACAAACAGTGAACATGGGCTTGCATCTGTCCCACATGGGGTACTTTCTCAAACCACAGGCTTCAGTGAAAAGGTGCAAGTAACCTTGTGAGTGCAACAAAAGCATAAGAACGGCTTTAATGGTGTCACATATAAAAAAGTCTTAATTCTCCAAAGGATTAACTTTAACGTATTATGTGCCATGCATGGAAGCTTCAGCTGATCAAACCCGTAACTCGATATTTCACTTCAGTGCTTCCTCAAGAATTACTTTGACGATTTCAGTTTTACATTTTCTTATTGGTTTTAACTGGTACATCTCTGATTTCTCTGATTCACATCAAGTCCTTCTTTATGTAATAGCTTGATCAAACATGCTAAGAAGCCTAAAAACTAATAGTCACCAATTAGCAGGATGTCATTTGTTTATTCATATTAACACTAATATTTTGACATTAAAATATGATTTTCTTCTCCTGTTCTTCTTTTTTTTTTCTTGTTCATGGCAATGTTTGAATGTAGAACTACTTCTGATCATGCATATCATGGCTGTCCAATGAAAAACATGTATCTTAATTTTTGTTGATTTGTACTTTCATGCATCTTTTGAACACAGCAGCTGCTGTTTACACTGTGCGAAAAATTCATGACTAATGGACCAACAGAAATGACCCAAAAAAGACTTTGTACCTCTCCCGTAAAGCTGTCATTTTGGAGATACTTGTTTTCCATTGGACAGCAACGATATACAGAAACCCCTAGTGGTAGAAAAGTGGTGGGTTTTTGAAACTGGGAATGTTCGGTATGTTGATTGTGTTTAAAATGGCCAGTTAAGTTTAAGTTCAATTAAGCTTGTAATATTTTTGTGGTTATGGCTTACTCATGACTGACTCCACAACTACACTGTTGGGGCAGCCACGGATAAGGGGGTAGAATGGGTTGTCTGCTATTTGCAAGGTTGACACATAAAGTGCAATTCAATGGGTCCCCATGTGCAATCCATTCCTATCTAACAACGCTGTGCTGTTTTCTTTTCCATCAAATAAATCACACATCTGTCCAGCGTTAGAGTCCAACAAGATTCTGACGTCAAATTAACTCCCAGTGCCTGATCACAGCGTCACTGATGGAATTGTTGGCGACTACAGATTGAATGTGGTGATGATGTAGACTGTGGCTGACTTATTTTAAGCTTTGTCACAGTTGGGATGTTTTGGCATTTTGGGCACTGTTTGTAAATGACAAATTTAACTTAAAGTAAAATGGTACCAATTTTCGTAGAAACAAATTCTGATGTTGTAGAGTGGGCAGCATCCTGTGTACTTTTAGTGACTGGCCAGAGAAGTTTAGAGTTGTTAGCTTATGGTTCGTTTTACAGTGTAGCTCAGTACTTTGTGTTTAGGAGTAGGCTAACCCTACTTCGTGCCGACCAATCTCCACTATTACTTACAACTGCAGCTGAATACAGAAGACTTTGTCCATCAAGGCTGCTGTGAGTGGTATCACAACCCCAAGTGCCATCAAGCTGGGACCCACTCTTCCAGCAGTCTCGCCAATCATTAACATCTGCTTCGGACCCATTTTCCACACATCAAACAAGGCATTCACTGAACTGCACCACCTCTTCTTTATAGCCTGAAGTTCCTACCATTCTAAACATGCAAGGTGACTTTTTTGTGTGGTAGTCCAGAAACACATGATCCATATGTGGATCCAATATCAGACTGTCAGTCACTGCATTCCAAAACCATAGGCATTAATATTTGCAGCTTGGAAGTTGGTGAGTGATGCAACAGAAGTTCAATCATTTGTATGTGTTATGGGCATCAGAGCTGAATAGAAATGAGTTCGCATGGTCTACTGCTTTGCGGTTGAGCTGTTACTGCTAGATGCCTCCACTTCACAAAAGTACCTCATACAGTTCACCAGGCCAGATCTAGCAGGGCAGATATAGACTTGTGCCAATGGTGACATCCAGTGAATGTGGCACATCTAAAGACACTGAGCTCTTCAGTATGACCTACTCCAGAAGCACTGTTGTAAATGGAGATTGCATACCTTTGTGCCCAGTTTTATACACCTGTTAGCCATAACTGTGGCTGAAACACCTGAAATCAACAATTTGAATACTTTTGGCCATAAAGTGTATGTTGCTTAACAGGTTGCATATGGAAACAAACAGAGATGTTGATTCATACTGGATGGTAGAGCCTTCAATAGCTTTCTTTCACAGACACACACATACACATACATTCTCAGAGAAGGAGAGAAAATCTATTTCTATATTCCTTATCTCATGCACTCTTAGCTCATCCTCGCATTACTTCACAGACTACAGCACTTGCAAAGCAATCCAATAAAAGGTCTTTAGCCAGCTGGAGGGCTTTTGCACAAAAAGCTTTAGTCGAAAGAAATTCCACTACAGCTTTCCTCCAGCTTGACCGCAGCCAATATTTAGAATAGCCAAGGTAGATGTCCAGGTCTGGCCAGGCCTCGTCTGAAACTCTGCTCTGTTCTCTTCAAAGCAAATCAGCCATTCACTTCCTCCAGAGACTCCACATAGCAGAGCAATCCGTCTTAATAGGAGCTGCCTTCTTCCTCTGCCCTAAAGCGACATTACTGCTGCCTCTCAAAAAAAACACCAACACCTGTGAAAGAACATTTTTCCCCACTCATGTCCACAGAGGGACGGCCAGCGTTTAAACAGCAAGCTTCCCCAAGGCATATCTCCCTCGGTTCAGTAATTAAAGGGATTTAAATGACCCTCAAAGACCCGTGGGACCCTTTCTCCTTCACCCAGGTCTGTTATTGAGCTCTCGAGGGTCCTCAGCAAAAGCGGAGGTCACAGGGGTCAACCCTGGCTGCTTTTCAACAGAAAGTAATTTACTGATAACTTTTCTTTAATGAAATATTCAAATCGGCCTAATTTTAATTACAAGCCAGGGCCTCCCGGATCCTGAAACTAATCACTTCCAAATTTCTATGAGTCCTCTGACATTTAGCTTCGTCCTGGCACGAAGGAAGATGAGGCGCTCTCGCTGAAAAGACTTCATCAAGCGATCAAGGTGTTTATCAACAGTTTTTAATGGGATGAGAATGAGAATAATGCCAAATAATCAGACAAAACTGCTGATGCGATTCAGTCGGTTTAACTCGATTAATATGCCTCGCTTCAAGGCGGCGTAAATGGGAAGTATTAGCTGTCTGTCTATTTTGAGAGTGCTCATAAATTCACTAATTAGTTTGAGGTATTTCAGTGAAAGCTATACGTACTGTACTGAAGTGTACTCAATGAGCTGATCTCTAACTTCCTAACCACATATCTTGATGTAAAGTAGACTGGCTTTCTTGTATCTTTGCTTCTGTCCATTTGTCCCTAAAGCATGTGGCAAAGATTAGAACTTCAAAAAACATTAATTCTGGATATAATGCATATTACACCCTGCGCCAGGTGACGTGTTATTCTCAGCACATGTGTGCATGACAAGCACGCTAATAGAAATCAATCAAAATGTCTCTCTCAGAATCTCATAGCTTTAGCGGCCTGCTGCAGAGGCATATATACATGAAAGGCCGCTATAGCGGCACACCTATCTACCGTCAATACCCGACAAGCCGCAATACCGGCCATTGCTATAATATTGGTCACACTGCGCATGGCACTCATGATGCTGGAATTTGCTGGTCTAAAAATAGCACTGTGTGGGTATTGTGTGGTGTGTGTATAATGCTTACATCATACTGAACTGTTACAAACCACACAACGAATTTGGCAAGCGGGTTCATACTTTCTGGATGTTTGTTGACGAGCTGTGTCATGACTTGATAGGGGGACACACCGCTGAGCGCTGGTGCTCATGTCATGTCGCAAAACAAGGAGATGAAGCCCGGCTGCAGAATAAACCCAACATCCCACTGCACTTGCCTGAGCAACCGGAAGGTGCATCTCGGAACAACAGATTTTTTGTGTTTGTGCCAAAAAGTACAAGCAGGCCAAGAGAGGAAATCCAGACGCGAAGGACAGGGACCTGCCAAAGAGCGCTAAAACGGTATACTGGTGTAAATCGTGTGAACTGTCTCTCGTGTGAACTGTGCATTGCCTCTGGTAATGACAACTAACTAATAACAAGGCCTAAAATGAAACTGTGGCACTGAATACAATTTTAATGCATTTTGAATACAAACTATTGCATTTTGAAAATTGTCAAAAATTGCTGGGGAGGCCAGGGTTATAGTGCCGAAATGCAAGGGAGGTCAGTGTTCAAAGGGTTAAAATACATTCAAGTTCATTAAAGTACAACGTTGCATTAATGTCTGGTTGAGTATTGACGATGGGAGAGTCAAACTACAAAGTCCCACAACACATCCCACAAACCTCCAGTTCAGTGGGGTTTAGCTCAGTACTCTGTGGTGGCTAATTCAGGTGTGAAAATAATTGCTCCCTGAACCACTCTTTCACAATTTGAGCCTGATAAAACTCTGTATTCTCACCATGGACTATTCCATGCCACTGGGGAAGAAAATCATCAAACATGATGGGGTTACATGATCACTCAGTACATTGAGGTGGTCAGCTGATGTCATTTCATTACCACATAATATTGCTGAGCCTCAACCTGACCAACTGATGACAGCATGATAACACCCAGATCATAACACTGCCTCCAGAGGTTGTACTAAGTTGGGTACTAAGCATGATGGGAGCATTATTTCATGCGCATCCCTTCTTACTCCAATCAGTCCTGTTTGTATGACTGGACCTCACTAACCAATGCTTCCTTGTGGTTATACTGTTGTCCAGTCCCAACCCTGTGCATTGCATTTTGCATGTGGAAATGCTCTTATTTTCAATAGTAAATATAGTCATGAGGCTTGTTCTCCTCTCACCTCTGATCTCCCGGACTCCATTTCCCCTGAACAACCACCCAATGATGTCACTGTCACATGTCCATAAGTACTAATCACATACACCTGTTCATCATGTAGCCTGTTTGTACAAACACTCCTTTCTCACACTGGCTCATTGTGAAGTACAACTACAACTGTAACTGTTAAATAAACCTCGCCTTGATTTTAGTTCAGCATGTCACAATCTGTTTGTCAATCAACAGACATAGATTTTTATGATGTTGGGTTTTTGGGTTAAATGATATAGCACTTTATAACACCTGACTTTGTAGCTTATTGTATTGTATTGTATTGTATTGTATCACAGTGATACGATGCTTACATGACATGCAGTACATGGTCAAATGTATGTGGACACCTGACCATTACACATAACTGCATTGGAAATCAGATTCCTAAATTCAGAATCATCAAAACTCTTCAGGAAGGGAAAGTTTTGGAGTGTATCTCTGGGAAATTGTGCCCATTCAGTCTTAATAGCTTTTGTGAGGTCAGGCACTACTAGTGACCAAGAAACCCTTGCTCACTACCTACATTCCAACTCATCCCAAATGAGTTTAGTTGGGGTTGAGGGTCACGGCCACTGGAGTTCCTCCACATCTTGCCAGATCATAGATGGCATGCATTGGTCTAGAATGCATTTGTATGAAATAGCATTAAAATTACCGTTTGCTGAATCAAAGGGCCCCAAACTCTAAAAAGTGCCACCAACATGGAGGAGGCTTATGTGGGTGTCATATAGCCTTATCAACACTGAATCAAATATTCCTCCTTTTCCTATTATGTCACCTCTTCTGAGATCTTGCAGCAGTGATCAACCGCTCTCAGGTCCTTTGAAAAGAACAAGGTTAAATTTGCTTTGAGCTGGCCTGCAGATCAGAAAGCTCCAGGGGTCCTGCTCCTGTAAGTCATCATCAGATTTAAGAATCTCACACACATACACACTACACACACTGCAGTAAGTGCTCAAATGGCAGGGGGTCTGCTCTCTCTGGAGGGCTGTGATTGACATACTCACAAAACCCGTTCAAGGCAAAAAGTGGCAAGTCACTTATGCTGCACTAGTGCCACATGTAGGCAAAGACGGTCGCATGTTGTAAGCAATGGAAATGAGTACATAACTACTGACTGCGCTTCTGGAGGAACAGTTAAAAGCACAACATTTTCATTTTTGCCATATCATTTTATTTTATGTCTGAGTGAGATAAATAATGGCTTATTCAAGCAAACCACACATTTCTACACAAATATAGCCATTAACCTGGGCACCTCATGTTTAACCTGAACGCTAGGTGTGAGTGCAGCTCAGGCAGGTTTAATTATTACAGACTAAGAAGCCAGCAACAACAAAGCAACATTTAGCAAGACAAACAATTTTAATTCAATCCAGCTCTGGATTGATTGAACCTGATGAGTTTTCCAACCTAAATATTGTACATTAAAAATAATACATATACACCAGAATAAATTGGCTAGTGAAGAGGATCTTAACAATGGCTTGTTTTTGACTGACACTTTAGAGCAAATATCAGCCAATATGGCTGTCTGGTGCTCTATGTTGGTGATAACAATAGTACAGATCTGAATTCTGCAACATAGACCTATATTCTGTTTGGACAATTCTGGCCAAATTATGTTTAACATTCTTATCTTTCTAAATTTAAAAAGTAATGAATAAAGAAACAAAAAAATAAAAGAATAAATACATAAAAAAAATGAATGAATGAATGAATGAATGAATAAATAAATAAATAAATAAATAAATCTTAAGTAAAATCTGAATACATGCTGCAATTAATGTTTTATTTTTTCACCAATATATTAAATTCAGCAAGTAAACAGGAAAAGAGTTAACAGTGAACCGATTCAGTGGTGGGGAGACCACAGTGAGTTGATAAGGCTGAAGTTATCTTCCTGTTTGGATTTTGCTGTTCCACTTCAAATGGTGCAGCATTTCTATTCAGGTGCATGAGGCACTAAAATGGTTACTGTTGAACTATTTAAGGTGGAATGGAGAAATTCAATCAAGCAGCTGAGGCAGCTGAATGTAACCAATTGCTGCATCATTTAAGGTGGAACAGGAAAATGAATCACTAGAAAGCTGAAGCACTAGAACTCAACTCAAACAAGAGGCTTTAGCTTAATCTTTTACCTTAAAGGTATGACATGGTATGGTAATGTTTGTGATAGCAGTTAGTTAGTATTGAAGCAGCAACTGTTGCACCAGTTTGCCAAGCCACAACACAGTTAACATTAAAGATATATCATTTGCTCCATTGCTGTTTGCTATTATGTTTTAGCTTGACATTCGTTATTAGTTCAATGTAAAGGGTTTTATGGTCACAAATATCTAAGGAAACAAGTTTGCTAGTCCAGTGTTGTATTACCTTGATAATGCAAGTTCATGAATTTAGGGGGTGGAGCTTCTGAAAGGACACTAAAGGAGAATTTTTTGCTGCTGAGTTCACATAAAAACAGAATCACTTACTATACCTTTCAAACATCCATGTTACGTGTTAGACTGTGCCTTACTCTTTCCCTTACTTCCCACCAATATGACCATATTATGAGAAACCCCATCCTTGTACTGCCACTGGTCTACAGAGACCGTAGCCCATCTGCCAATGTAAATTTGTGTCAGTCATTTTCTAGCCCAGTGCTCTTACCTGGTCCTGGAGATCTACCACCCTGCAGAGGTTAGCTCCAATGCTAATACATCTTTTCCATGTAATGAAACCCTTCAGGTGAATCACAGTCAGGTGAGCTGGATCTGGATAAAGGATGTAGACCCCCAGCACAAAGACCATGCACACTTGCTCTAAACCTTTAGTTTCTGACCACAGAGATGGTTGTGAAAGGATGCTTTTAGGGTCACCCACATTAACACTGCTGTTCCTGATACACATGCTAACTTGACCATCTAATGTCACTGCTAAGGTAGATAATTCCAGTCCGTAATTGTAAACCTGTATGGTGGACCTATAAGGCAGCTGGCCCGCCAATGATCGGAGGGCATTTCTAATATGGAAAGTTAATTTAAATGTGATTGTCCATCAAACAGGTGCTTAACACTGCAGTCTTAGATATTTGCCCTTTTGAACGGCAACCACTCACCTAGTCAAGCAGCTGAAACTGCTAAAACTTGGATCAATGGATAAATGTCATTCAGCCCAGTTTAATGTGAAATGCTTCACTCCAGAGAAACTTACCAAGTCGAAACTGTTCACGATCATAGTGATAAAAAACGGATGTCTGAGGAATTGAATGCCTCTAAAAACTCCCACACCGAAAGTTATTACATGAAACAGTTATGAACACAGTGCCTAATACCTGAGACATAGAGTCTAAAACATTTTTGAATCTGTTGAATTCAATGCATTCATGGAGTCAGTGGAATTCCCCTTTAAGAAGCATATGGAATCTCAGTGTAACTACTGAAGAGTCTAGTCCTGGAGTTTCTCCATCCTTGCTGCTATACACTGCAAGAGGGAGCCCCTCGATACCACTTGTCAACTCCTATTAGGGCCCAGCAACAGCTAAAGCACTCCCTTGCTAACAAAATATTTCTACAGCTTATGCATGTAAGCAAGAAAATGCACCAGAACTTAACCACCCCTGGAGACTTTTCTTTCACGAGCAATCCCGCAGGAGTCGGGGTCCTAATGAGAGAAGTGACACCTTAGCCAAGCTAAAAAAACAAAACATCAGTGTGGAAAGGTGCTGATTTGGACCAAGCACCAGAATCTCTGCCAGCCAGGCTCAATCAAAGCCTCGGCCTCCTCTTTCGGGACAAAAAAAGAAAGATGTTGAGATGAATGATGGCAGAAGCCTGAGGGATCCGAAACAGGCCTTTGAAAGAGTCCTCCCAGGATGAGCGGAGCCATGAGATAAAAGGCACCCGAGTGCTTTTTAATCACTTTGCCCATTGTGCGTTTTAGCATTAGCATTTACCCCACGCCCCTTTCATTTGCATTCATCATTGCTGGGCTGTCAGCTCTTATCGAGGTCTGTCTCCGCCCTTTCCTTAGGAAGAAGGAAGAAGGTTTAAGAGCAGGACATTCTATATGTGACAACAAAAGGCCCTCTCTTTAGCCAGCATGACTGCCTGGTGATAGAAAAGATCGACATGCTGTAACAAAAAGCTGGTGTCATGATGCACTTTCACAATCACAGAAGTCATTAATCATACACATGTCCATAGCTGAGCTGAGCAAAATGTCTGCTGGATGTGTCTGTATGTATCCATTACATACAATGACTGCAGTTATTCCCATATACAGATATCAAAATGCATCTTCATATTCTTCACATAGTCAAGTATTTAAATAAAGTATATTTTTTTGTAATTTTGTATTTTTAATGCATTTTAATATGTTTTTGACCATGTGCTGCAGAGCATATGGAGATCTTCATTAAAAATTATGTAAATTCAACTTTTTAAATGGTATATAAATGGTATATAAATGGTTTAAATGGTAAATACTTTTTCTTTGATGCAATGTAACGTAATATAAGGCAATGCAATGTAATGCTAACTGAGAAAAGATGACTGAAAACCCTGTTTGCAACACAAAAATAACATAAGTCACTCATCACTCATAACATGGAGTCACTTATCCTACATATGATAAGAGATATATCAATAACATCATACCTTATTGGTTCTACAACGAGAACGAATAAGATTAAAAAAGATCTGAGCACAAAAATTGGATAGTGAAGGTTACATTGTCAGTGGAGGGCAGGTAGGTCAACTTTGGTGACTGCTTTGGTGACTTATTGATGATGGCCGAATGTCTCACTGGTGTGGCTAGAGGGTGAACAACCTTCATGCACTGACCATCCCTGCTAACCCTTTGCCTCTGTATTCCAGGTGCATGTATTGGTTTGTGAAACGTGACGTGCACTGTTCGAATATTTTAGTCATGCTAGAGGATATGTACTTTGTTATTGGACCAGGGTGCTTTAACTTTTGCATACTGCATTAATGGTAGCATTTGTTATATAACTAAAACAATTACTCTTGGCATGTTTTATAGCCACATAATCACAATCAAAATTAATTACTCGGGGAGGGTAAGGAGGGGTGCATGGGTAATAATTACAGGACATGTTGTAATACCCCCCACTCTATGCCCCTGGAAATTGTGCCTATGCATAATATTCATGGACGGATGGGTCCTTTCCATGGCCCAGTCCTGAAAGCTGTCGAATACATTCTACACACTTTGTTGTGAATGTAGCACATCATAGAGGTTAGACTTTTCCACAGTTGTATGACATCAAGGCTCCAAGCTATTGTTATTCTAATGCAACGTTAAAGAGATAATTCTCCCACATTCGGAAGGCGACACCCCTCCCCCATCCAAATTTCCTTTCATTCAAAAAGCAGAAGCCAGCAAGTCGTCTCCTCCATCCACCCGGGAATGTTCTTCTGAACTGAACTTAAGCAGTTTCTGGGGGAAAAAAAAAACGCCTCTCATGTCTCTGCTCCCGTATGATAGGCAATAAGATATGTCACGGCCGCATGCAGCTTTAGCTGCCACTCTGCTTCCTTTAGAGCTCTCGGAGGAGAGAAAAAGAAAGCAGCCCCGAGACTCTAATGAAGACGAGCAGGACATGAGAGAAGGATTTTCGACGAAGAAGAAGCGACAGAGCTGGGCGGACAAAAGGAAACGATATTCACAGGAAAATAAAGGAAGCCTAAGGAAAGAAAGTGGCAGATGGATGCCCAGTGCCCAGCACAGCTTTTGTAATGCTAGCCTGGCACCCGCAAGCCATGAAAGTTGCCGCTTATCCAACAGGGGGCCCAAAACGCAATCTGCTCCGATTTGGCCTATCCCACCCCTCCTAGCAGGCAGTGGGGTAATTTACGGAAAGCTAGCTTTCCAGCTTTTTTAGGGCCCCCCAGTGACTGAGGTGTCACAGACAAATTGGTTGATCACTGAGGTGGTATGGCCTGGTCCAGACAGTTTTTTTCTTTTTAATATATATAAAACATCTAATTTACTGACCAGAGGGGGAAAAATGGGGCCATAAACTTATACGAGTCCGAGGAGAGCCGTCTGACCTGCTGGGCATCCATCATTCAACCCTCAGCGGCAACAAACACGGCCACCTGAGCCGTGCTAGCAATCCCCACTGGCAACATTACAGAGAGGCTGCATCACGCACACCAGCTGACAGACGCGCACCAGGCCTGAACAGTCATCATGTATGCTCGGCCTCCGAAAGGCAGCAGAACTGAACTGCGCCATATTTCACAATGATGTGCCAAAAGGCTTGGTGTGGCCCACACAGGACTTGGACAGATGGAGAGTCATGTCTTTTCTGAAACCACCAGGAAAAAAAAGTTTCAGTTGTCCAGCACAGTCTGACAGAACCAATTCAAAATAACAGGTAAGAACAGCAGAAAGGGCGTGGATACAAATTTCTTTCAAACTATTAATGTATCACTGGAAAATTCACCAATTAAATTAAAAAATTTAAAAATCAACAACAAAGAAAGTCACATATACAGTTACTGTTTTATTTTTAGTTTTTACTTTTAATTCTTTGGTTTAAAAATCAAATTCTAAATTCTAAAACTTTCAGTTGTTTATTTTCAGGTTGAAAAGATAACAATGTTAATTACTGTTTAACTACTACGTAATTACTCATGTAGTTAGATAACTATGCAAACATACAGAAAACTAGCTTTATCTAGATTTTTCTTAGGATCTTCTAGGAGCTCTCGCTTCTTTAGCTAAGCAGAGGTTTAGTCTCCACATTTACACCTCCACTTTTAAGTTGCCATATTAAGTTTAACTTAAAAAATATATATACGCATACTTTTTATATTCATTTAATTATTCATGCTTTCAATTACATATCAAACACATCCATTAATTGATTCATTCAATCACTCATCTTCTAAACTCTTCTGTTCACCAGTATGTATATGCGTCTACTAACCTGCAATATATTTAGTTCCTACTTTTTCTTTGATGCAATGTAATGTAATGTAATACAATACAATTCAATGTAACCTTGACTGAGAAAATATGGTTTGCACAAACACAAAACTAAAAATATTGAGGACTGTACCGCCACAAGCCCAGGTCATGCAACAGGAAACAAAATAACACTTTGCAAATGTTTGCAAATACACATAAAATGTATATGGCTTAAATAGTTTTAACAGAAAGGTACTGATGTACATGCAGTTCGGCACGGCTAAATAAAATTCTCAGTTAATGTTATTTAAAAAACACTTTGAAAGATAAGGCCAATATTAATTACTGTGCAACTACTATGCAATTTCTTATGCAATTAGATAACTTTATAAAAATAAAGAGAAATATAACAAGATTCGTTTCTAGGAGCTATTGCTTTGTCTTTAGCTTGGCTGAGCTTCAGTCTGAGTTTGACACGGTTTCATCTGAAGTTCTTTTTTTTTATGTGCAGCTGTGTGTTAAATTAATCCTGACTGTCCTGTCAAAACAAGCACTAGTCTACATGGTCCCGTCAAAAGTAATATATGTAATTTACTTTAGTAAATTACATACAGTTTAACTAGTTCTTATTCATATTCGTGATGTCGTGACCTTCCAACGCCTTTAAATACATCACATCCCTGTTTCAGCTTACATCAGTTTTAGAAGCACCATTCAAGTTAAAGTACCTCATTATTTTGTGTGTGATACAATACAGCCAATCAGATTAGAGCTTATTTACATATATAGACTTTTCCACTGATTTTGTTCAAACTGCGTTCCCACAGTAAATAAATAGAAGATGAAACTGATAATTATTAAATACCTAAAATTAGTTTGTTTGTTTTTTGATTTTTTTAATTTTTAAAAATTATGTTTTTAAAATGATGTTGAAGTAAAAAAAAAAAAATAAGCAAAATAATGTTGCTGTGTTTATATCAATATTGAAACAACGAGTTTTAGTTTACTTAGGCGTAAGCCCTGTATTTTAGAGCAGGGAGTGAGACTTCATCCCTGTCCCACATGGCCACATGGTGAGCAGATGGATCCAATTGTTTTGAAGAAAGTATGCCCCAAAGTCTAAAAAAATGTAACCTCAGGAATAGTCACTACTCAACCATAATTTCTGCATGTCTTTGTTGTGTTTTAATAAAAAAAATATGTATAATATTATGATTGTATAACAATTTTATCTGTATACAACTGGTCATGACTGTGGTTGCTAGCCATAAATAAAATAAGCATTAAGGTACAGGGTCACTCAAAGCAAAAGCATTTCAGTCTAAAATCCAAGTCAAGTTAAAAGCCTCTCTGACTTTGAACAAGTTCAGGAAAATGATTCATATTGGCCTCAAAAGCATTTAAAAACATTCAGACCTGTAAGGGGGGTAGAAATAGTCACAGAAAAAAAGAATAATGACTGTTTTGGTTTTGCCCATAAACCCATGCAAACCGCATAAATGGACCTTAGAGGAAAAAAAGGCAACAGCAATGAAGTTTAAGAACCCACATGACTCATCCAGGTTTAAACTTGAGGCAAACTTTAAACTGCAGTTAAGGTAATGATCAGGCAATTGGTCCCTGCAAATGAACTGAGCTGTTAATAAGCATGTAAGAGATGAGCCACCTAATGTCTTCATACGTCATCATGACAGCCTATTGCTGGGACTTTAATACCATTAAATTCTTTAATATCACGCTTTTGCTTCATTTGCCAAGTACTATCACACCCCACCAGGAGCCAAAACCACTTGTCTTCAGCCTGCCAATAATAATAATATTAATAATAATAACAGAAGCTATTTAGAACATTAAAAATGCCACTCTTTGGCCCATAAGATTATTTCTGGCAATCACAGCTCGATCTAAAAAACTTCAAATGGGAATTTGCCAAATAAACACTCTTTCCAGCTTCTACATTCAGTACTTACATTATTATAAATATATACATCTTTCAGTGTGGGTTTTAGATGGACACAACTGGAACCTTTCTGAGGTATTGTTAACTACTACTACTAATGACTTTTCTAAAGTAAGGAATTTAAACTTGTTCTAACTCTCTGTCCTTTTTAATAGTAATGGTAAGATGTCAAGCCAAACCTCCACACTAACTTTTTCTCCCCCAGACATTATAATGTATTCACTCATCCATCTGTTCAAGGAAAACTGAAGTTACATTTTTAGATTTTAGATGTTTTTTGCCATCTCCTGTAAAGATGCCATTTTGTTACCTATGAAAGACCAGCATTCTCATTCTCACTACCAACTGATGAGGAGCGTTTCACTTTCCTTTACTGCTGTTCAAGTTTCTGTATTTCTGACTGATCCACTCATTATAATATTAAGATAGATGTTGTGTTAATGCTTGTACACTGCAGACTACAATTGTGCAGAAATCTAGCATCATTTAATTTACATGATAATCTGCTGATAGCCCAAATATTTTGGTGTCCTAAGTTTGGCCTCTTTAATTAGGTGTCACCAAAAAATATTTCTAAAAACAAAAACTAAATCTTCATGTACTTGCATTAAATTAAGTTGCTAATATAAACCCATCTACAAAATAAAGAAATAAATTGGGTGTCATGATGTCTGCTTCCTGGTGCAATTCCACTTTCGAACTCAAGGGGGACGTAGTAAAACGGAAATATGCAGGTATGTAACTTTAGCACAGTAATGATTAAGGCTGGTGAACTATAAAGCTGCTGCCTTCCCTGTAGCTTTTATTCGGATTTCTCTCAACCACCTTAAATAGAGCATCATTTGCATTTTGGCACGTAAGGCACCTCATGGAACTATTGCATCATTTAAGGTGGAACAGGAAATTGAAATGAGAAACTTTAGATTCATGCTGAGAGATTTGTCCAGGGAGAAGCTGGTGAGTCCTGATAAACTGATGAGTCCTGAATACTAGTTTCCCTCAGATTCAAAACCAGTTAAACCACACTGAAATAAGAGCTTTAAAAAGGCCTGAATGTGGTTTGAGCAGGTTGAAGTATGTTTTTGGCCATGTATTTGTGGGAACTTGGATGACTCTTATTAGCATTAGCCTTGTTTGTTAATAATGTGATTTCTCAGTAATTGTTGTCTATGCAGTACTGGGAATGATCCAGTACTCATATCTGTGGTGGTCCTGTGAGGGTCCTAAACGTAAAATTGGGTTAACAAAGTATGCAGATCAACAACTAGACTGCAGTCTGTAACTGTAGCACTACAAAGTCCCCCTATATGGTCAGTGGAGCTTATAAAATAGATAAAAAAAATCATAAAATAGATAAAAAAAAATAAAAAAAGGAGGTAATTTTAGCGTTAAGGCTGAATGGTATATCCATATATGTCCACAAGATCTTATAGTAGTGTAGCACAGGTCATTTCTTATGCTTCCAGCATATGAATGTTTAACCTTGACCATAACACCCTTTCTTCTAAATGCAAAAGGACCAGGACTAAACAACAGAGCATATAAATGAAATGAGAGAGTGCAACACATTGAACAACAAATAAAATGATCCTAATACAATCTGTTTATATTGTCACATTTTTCCGTGACTCAATAATGCTTACAGTATACTGTGGAAAGCAAACAAAGACCAACACAGATAAAAAACAGAGCATAATAAAACATGTATGATGACATATGAGGTAAAAACAATAGATGACAAGCGCAAACGTATAATAGGATTTTAGCGTGGAAATGGTGTTAGACTGGCTGACACATTGGAGGAGGGAAGATATGGGGCACTTCTAGAGAAGGCTCATTTACCAGTATTGTGGAAACTGAATGGGGGAATAATAAATAAACTGACTGATAATTATATAAAACTATGTATAGGAAAAAAACATATGTATAGAGTTCTTAACCCTCTTTAACAATAGTCTAACAAAGCCCCTCCATTGACATGTAAAATTTGTAATAGTTTAACACTCAAAATGTTGTTGAGATACTGAAGTTGCCATGCTAACCAGCTAAGCCTGCCCTGTACTGTCTCGCAATACCACTGTGTAACACAAGAGGGAATAGTGAGTCACTGTAGTGTGATAGTCATTCACCTTGAAGTTCTGTATTGTTTGGGGTATGGACCAACAGGTTGCATCATCTAACATGTTGCCCCTTTAGCTATGCATTTTGTATCTTCAATAACACTGACAGAATTTATTAAATGGATGAAAATGGAGAAAAAAAACACAAGCCAACTAGATTTTTGGTTCCATAAGAGAGCAAGCCAACATTTATAAAACCTACACAGCTGAGTCACATTATTATGACCACTTCCAGCTTTCAATGGGTGACAGCACATGAAAAAAAATCACTTGTTGTGAACTGGCTTGGTAGGTATATAAGGTGTGTGATAGGCTGTTTGCACACATATCCCTCATTGCCGTCATGAGTAACAGAGGCGATACCTGCTAATTGTCTTCCCTGAGAAAATGAGATCTACTAGCAAGACAATGCAATATGTCACATGGCTAGAAATGTTCAACACTTGTTGGAAGAGACAGACCAATGACTTTGCAGTACTACCCTGACCCCCTAATTCCCCAGACTTTAACCCAACTGAGCATCTGGGGGACCACCTTGATCGTCATGTTCACTGTATAGATCATCCCCTGTGCATCCTACAGCTATGGGCTGCACTGCAGTCAGCATGGCTCCAGATACCTATGACAACCCTGACCTTACTGAGTCCTTCCCAGCCTTTCTACCTGCTGCCTGTCATGGCTATTTGTTTTCTCAGCTGGAGGTTCTCACCCCTCTTATTTCACCACTCACTGCTTGCTAGCAGCTCAACATAGAGTAATAGACACAGAGTCTATGGTCTCCTAGTTAAACTCATATCAGAGCTAGGGGGAACATATTGTATTGGCCTTTACTGATTAAAAAAACCCAGGCAAAATTCCATTATGTCAAAAGCAGCCATGGGAAGTGGCCTCTGGTGGACCTAGAGTACAAAGTAAAGAGGGCAAAAGGTCATAAACTATAAACCTCAACCAAACCTTCTCTACACCTTCAACTTTTGTAAGGTATACCTTTGAAACTTGTGCTCTTCATGATGCTCAAAGCAGTAGGAAATCCTTGTAACTCATTGCAAAAGCGGCCACGTATCATGGAATTGTGTACAGTACAATTAGAGCCGTGGGCACCGACCAGCCGTCAGACAAGGCAGCATCTCCATGTTAATTATGTCTTTGAAAAATATCTTACCTTGCCCCTCTCCTCATTACATGAGTACGTTTGAGGCAGGGTTGCTTCTGAGCATGCCGACCTAGCGGGGGACTTAATTAGCATGGCTCTCCAAAGACAAGCATGGGGTGAGGTTTGTTTGGCTTTTTGTGCGAGGAACGAGGCTTCTTGAAGTTTGAATAATGTGATGGTGGGTGGTCAGCATCTTGCGCCGTATGGATCTGAAGGCTGCATCTCTGCAGGTACTTTTGGCAGTGGTGTTTAGAAAACGTGCCAAAGCAACCTTTGGGAGGCATACCAGCAACACTGTGCCCACTCACTCCAGAACGCAGGCCATGCAATATTCACGCATGGACTACAACACTGTTTAATTCATCACCAGTTTGCTCTATTGCATTTGACTTTGGATAACAGGGCCCCTCCTATGCTAATAGCTGCATGCTATTCATTGACTGTAAATATTCCAGCAGTCTTCTTCTTGAAATTTTGTTGACACTTTTTTGGCTGTGGTTCGTCCTCTGATTATGCAGTTGCGGCTTCTGGGGAAAACCTGTTTGCTCTGTTGCGTTGCAAATTAGCCGTAAGCAAAGCAGGATTTGGTGCAACTTCGGCATTCTACGCTCGAATAAGCAGCAAGGGTATGGACCTTTCTCTCTTCTACCCAGTCCAGAATTTTAATGAATCAGACTGACTGTCTCAGCTTTCCTGAACTTTTATACGTCTAAGCCATTCTCTGGGAATGATACTCTTAAAAACTGGTACTTTGGAGCAGAGCCATAGAACAGACATTACGAAGAAGGGGACAAGGTCACCAACAGCATTATGTTATAGAAAAAAAGCAAAAATAAATAATAGATATGTACATAAACTACAAATGTCAACTTTTGTAAGGTATAACTTTGAAAGTGTGCTTTTAGTAATCCTCTAAACAGTAGGAAATCCCTGATTTGGCTTTTAGTTTGGGGTTTATAGACCTCTCCCTGTTGAATGAGAAAGGGCTTGGATAACTGTAAATGCCTGGGGACTTTGTCTGGTACCACTTTAGAATGGGCTTAATGGGAGTTTTTGGGAGGTTTAAATCAGGTTTATTAAAGGGTATTCATAAGGCCAGAAACACTTTACAATGTGTTAACAAGCAGTTATAACACATTAATAAAAAGGTATACAAAAACTGTGTATGTGAAGCTGACAGGTTTAATGTTGCCTGATGGAAAAATTTTATATGAATACAGTATTCTTAAGTATTATTGGCAAATATGTAAGGTAATAAATGGTATCTGAACTGCCTTATAATCACAGTCGTACAATTGTATAAACACTGTATAAGCAAGAGTATCTTACCTCTTATCTTATAGTGCTATAATGCACTATAACAAGATTATGATTGATTGGCTGAACTGCAGCACCCCCATCCAAGAGTGTCTTTTTTGACCTGTGTATGTAGTGTGAATTTAATAGCATATGTTTATTTTTAACTAACCCAGAAACTAACACTAGGGTAGTATGCTACACATGCTACAATGTTAGTAACCAAAGCAAAATGGCTAGCAATACAGAGGAGTTTATGTTAGCAAGAGGACAGCAACATTAAACAACAGGTGCCTTGTTTAGATGTAAAGCAACGCCGACAACGGCTTTAAGCTGTTTTGGCTAATTCAAGTCTTAAACAGTTTCTGCATCGGCAGAAGGAGCCGAGCGATATATCTACATCTGTGTGTAAGACAGATCTCTCAATGGCAAGGACTGCGGAGAGACGTTCCCACACATTTTGCATATGATTATCGCGCTTCACTTAACGCCTGTAAAGAGCACTTACCATACTCTATAATGTATTAAGCACTGAAGTGAAAATTCTTTAATATTTATCACTTAAAGATTGTGCATTACAACATTTGTGTCCATAGCATTCTTATGAATACTAATCTTACATTTTAATAAGGCTTCGAACCTTACTTTATGAATTCAAATGCTTTATAGTTTAAGTGATATGATTGTCATTTTATCTAATAAGGAGAAAGCATGCAAGCGTATACCTGTTATACCTGTATGCCAAATAACGCTTTAACAATGCATTATGAATAGAGGATTTTACAAAGACTATTATTGATGTTACAGAGTGACACGATGGAATCAAAAAGCACAACAGAGGTTTTTAGTGCAATAGCCATCTTTTGTGTTTTGCCTCATTGCCTCAGCTCAGAGATGAGTCTATAAAGTCTAGAAAGTTTAAATAATTACTTATTACTTAATTTGCTTTCATTTCTAAAATATATTATGTTGAAACTATGTCTTATTTGCTAGTGATTGCTTTTCATGTCAAAATAACACAAAGTACTCACATAGCCAAAACCTGAGGCAAAAAAATCATTAGCTAAATACTCCAAGAAGGATTGCCTTAACTGGAGGGAACTGGCTTTCTTACAAAAAGCATGTGAGCCAAACAGCTGTTAACATGTGTGCATCTTATGTTTGGTATATAATTGCATCTGTGTTCATTCGCATTAAAACTTCTTAGTAAATGAGTCACTAAACTGGCCACGCCCACCAGCATAAAAAGTAAGTAGACTATCAATAATTATGGCTTATTTGAATAAATCTGCCAATTAAATGTTTCACTGGATATCTCCTAATTGTTCTAATATATGATGTGCAAAGCTTGTCCTATGGTCATACATCCAAGCCTAGAGCCTCTCAGAATCTTTATCTTTAAGGGTATGGGAGTTCCTACTTGTAGATGTACTGGCTAATTCATTTATCCATGGGTTGGGAATTTATAATGGGTTTTCTCACCTTGCATAACTTTTCAGAGACAACTTTAAAGCAAAGAACCACAGGTTTAGGTTTTGCCCATATGTCAAGTTTTTTATTTAGCACCACTATTAATGCTATTTGTACGGAGCTCACGCGTTCTCATTTCCCCCGTGTTTAATATCAGCACTATGCACAAACCATTCACAAGTGTTTCTGTGTGAGGCTTGCTCAAGACTACAAGTCAGGGAATTTGTCATTATCAACTCCCTGCCCATTCCACTAAACTAAAAAAAGTCCTATTTTCCACATGAGGTGTTCTGCTTTCAGCAGATTGGAAAACAGGCTAAATTGAATCTGAAAAGGTTGCCCCTGGACATGAGACACTTTGTCTCAAGGACGTCTTTTGTTGTTCAACCTAGCACGGTTAAATACATATATTGTTCTAAAAACATATTAGGAAGGATCTGTCTATGCATGTGTGTCAGCGCTTGTTGCCTGTCAGTAGAAAAATGAACGTGTATGAAAATACAATGCTTTGTATAGCCTGCCTACCATTCACTTCAATTCAATTCAATTCAATTCAATTCAATTCAATTCAATTCAATTCAATTCAATTCAATTCAGTTCAGTTCAGTTCAGTTCAGTTCAGTTCAGTTCAGTTCAGTTTAGTTTAGTTTAGTTTAGTTCAGTTCAGTTCAGTTCAGTTCAGTTCAGTTCAGTTCAGTTCAGTTCAGTTCAGTTCAGTTCAATTCAGTTCAATTCAATTCAATACATGGCTGTCTAGTATAAAGAAAAGACTATAAAGAAAGTACAGTATGTTGAGGTAGCCAGGTGTGCATTAAGTATATGTTATAGTGTATAGTGCAGGTAGTCAGAATAGCAGCTTTACGTTCAGGCAAACAGCTAAAACAGCCAAACAGCTTAATCGACAGATACTCAATATTTACTACACACAGCTCAGACATCCCAAAAGCAACAGGGAAAGCCCCTGACATATCTGGAAGTTCGGAAAACCTGTTTTTGAAGAACAACAACTGCCTTTGTGTGGATTGGTTATTGTGTGACTGTTTGAAATGTCAAGTGGCCAAATACTATAGTATTGTAGTATAATGTAGAATGTAATATAATGTAGAATGCCTCTGCACCAGCTTTGAGCGGATTTCTTATTATTGTCATTCTTCTTATTGGTTGTATGTCATATTTGCCCAATGCATGCTGGGTATTGTAGAAATTTTATCAATGGATGAATATTACTGGATGAAAACACAAAAGCGATTCAAAACTATGATTTTTGCCAGGTTGATTTGATTGAGGGATGCACTGCTACACTTCTGTTGATGAAAAATATAATAAATACTAGTGTTCCACTGAAATCACCCTTTTATTGAATTTGTGAAGACCTAATTGGCTTATTACACTATTTGTGAAAGTATTTTTTCTCTTTCTTCTTTTGTCAGTCTGATGGGTTTTTTAAATGGGTGTACCATCTAGTAGTAATTTCCTGTTCTTTTATTTATTCCTGGCCTGCTGCAGATAGCTTGTTGGGCAGAGAAAATTGACAGACTTTCTACTATTTGACAATTTCACTATTTTCTAAAAGCCCTTCAGCTTCAATCCTTCGGCTTGTTTCCTTGTTTTGGGCAGCATCCTGTCATAAATCATATGTAATCAGTGTCATATAGGGATTTGCTAATCCTTACAGCCTCAAATCAGGCATTAGTACTAAGCATTCACGTCATCCATTTGACTGCCAAGGAAGTGTTTGACTGCCAAGAGGTGTCCATCATGATGCTGTATGCCACCTGAAACATTATTATGGGGACTCTGATGAACATACCTGAATTGGACACACCCTGAAGCATTTTATATTGCACACTTAAAGGAGAACAGCATAACTGAAACAAACCTAGGCAAACCTTGTCATTGATGGCCCTTGCAGATCCCTGGTTAATGAACAGGTTCTGTTTGAGTTTTCCTAGAACCTTGGTGCTATTCAGGCAACCAGTCTACTTTTGCACCAGTTTTATTAAAACCAAGAACTCGTTACACACTGGAAACCCTTTTTGGAACTGAATGTCCACAGTGATGGTTTTAGAAACCAGATGTGTGAAGATTTGAAAAGCTGCTAAAATCTACATCACATATAGCAGTAACATAAATGGTTCTGAATGCACACACTGGTGTCTTATACAGGGCATTACATTAGTTTTATGAGAAGGCAAGGCAGTGTGAGCTGAAATAGTGCCCAAAGAACTATATTTTCCATGTTTATTTCTGATATCATAAAGTTTTTCCATTACCAGCTTTACATATAAAACTTGGATGGCACATGTAGGTTATTTTGAATAGTAAAAGAAATGGCTATATTTGTTTTATAGCTGCATAGCTCCCATCAGGAAAAAAAGCTTCTCTGCAACACTTTCACATAAACCCACTCCGAATGACATAACTCCGATGATAACTGTTGATATTGTACCAGATACATGACACGGTGATAGCTGAACATAATGTGAAACTGAATTTAATCAATAACACAAATTGCTCTTAAAAGGGTCTTGCATGTTGTAAATTAGTAAACATACATAAGCTTTACAACAACAAAGAGTATTGTAAACAGCATGGAGAGTTAACTCCAAGGTCAGCACCAAGATGAACTATTTATTGTCACATATCACACATCTAGAAGGCCTGGTGTCACTCCACCTCCACACCTACCACAAAATCTGCAGGAACTGTGTGAGAATTTTCAAGCTGCATGGGATGTATTATCACAGGACATCATTAGAAACCTCTACAACTCCATGCCAAGGTGTCTGGCATGTTGTGTTAGCAAACATGGTGGCCGACACCATACTAAGGGACACACTTCTGTATGTGTAGCTCAATAAATATTCCCCATATCAGTCTAAATATATCATCATTTATTGTTACTGGTAACCTTTACCTTACTTCTCAATAGCACTGCAACACTGACACGTCCTTCTGGGTGCAGCTATTATTTTGATGATGAAAGTAAATGAGTACAAGACCTTAAGAAAAGCAAGCTCCAGAGTAGAACCAAGACTAAACTGCATGTGAGACAGAAAGCATCCTGTAACTCTATAATGAAACAATATAACAAGAAGATTCAGGGCTGTAAATTTCACCTCACACATGACTTTACAACTAGATGACGGTGAATTTGTCTAGTGGAGCTTTTATTGGTTGAAGTTGATTGGCCAGTTAATTAAACCAACTGGTAAGACAAACTTTAGTTTCATTAAACTTGTTTGTTTGTTGCTAAGGAAACAGACAAAGTTAAAAAACTAACAGGCTTATTTAAAGTCAGTTTGGAGGATCTTCTGTTTAACAGTCCACGAAACCATCCTCTGTTTTATTTCCTTGTCTATGTATCCTTACGATACAAGTGGGACAAGTTTAAAAGGAATATTAAACAGAGGCCCTGGGATCATTAGCCGACACTTGCCTAAAACCAAAATCCCTCCATAATGCTGTATAACAGATTAACCCAATCCTGGAGAACTACCACCCTGGAGAATTCCAATCTAATACACCAGATTATAAGATTCAGACCTACATTTTCAGGATCAAGTGTGATTGTAGATGAGGTTTGGAGTTGGACTCAACAGGGTGATAGACCTTCAAGATCAGGAATGTGCCCCTGGTCTATAATGTTCATATCATACATGTAGTCTACAGAAAAAAACATCGGCTGTAGAGATGGAAATTTGAGTAATGGTGTCTGGGGGCAAACACTAGAAACAAGATGTATTAACCAGTCATATGAATAATCATTATTTGCAGGCCTAGTATTTGATATGATGATGTTCAGTCTTTGAAGTGGTTTTCAAATTACGTTTTGCCAAAACAATGCTGAGTTAGCCAGCCAACACATTAAAAAGAGATTCATAATGAAGCTTTTTAGCTTCTCTCCTTTCACAGTGTGAGAATAAATGTGCTGTGGGTGAGCGGCTGATGACAATCTTGATGAGCTCTAATTAGGGTGACCATCTCGTTACTGAATGGACGAGAGAATGTGAGGTCCAGAGAAAATGCGAGCCTCTTCAAATGTAATTATTTATAACTCATTACACACCACGCCATCAGTGGGTCAACATCTTCTCTGTTATGTCTCATTTCCATAAACATTAAAAGAATAATTCTCACTTATTTGCATGTATTAAGAGGAAACAAGGAAAAAACGGATGCAAACACAAAACCTCAAGTGACATTTGCAATCAAAAATGGCTCCAACCTCACTTAAGGGTACAAAGCTATTCTGAGCCTAAGCATCTAACAACAGAGTGCTTGTTTATGCCGGCACATTCTGCGCTGAGTGTTGATTACGGAAATAGCAACTGTATTTCTGAGTGTCGCTGAGTTATTAATAGAGAGCACTTGCTAAGTGCCTAAATAAACATGAAACACACACTTGTTGTCTACTTGATTAGGGAGCCATAGGCTGTAGTTCCACTTTGCTGGTGTACATTTCAAGAGTGCTGCAACTGTTGATGCACAGTGTTATCCGTCCTCAAGTTTTTGACCATACAGCCACTGCTGGGGGGTTGTTTTTGGGTGGTGGACCTCTGGCAATCTAGTGGTGACAAAAAGCCTGGGAACACCAAACCAAGCACATTGACATGGGTTGGTGGAAGACAAATTGTGCAACAATAGATAGGCCACAATCTTGAATTGTAATCTGTAACTATTTTAAGTACTGTGGAAAAGTTGTAACTAGACAACACAATGTTGTGGATCTGGAAGGTTGTGTAGCTGAATCCAGAGTCCAGACCTTGATACCTCTGAATTATTAACTGTGAGATGACTGAATATTTGGAGGTGTGGAACAATATCCTTGCAGATTAATTTAAAACCTGAAAGCAAATCCCCTAAAAAAATAGATATTTGTGATAAAGGTAAAGGGTGGACACACTAAACCATTTTATATTATATTTATTTATTAATATTATTTTTTGTAATATTGTGTCAATTAAATAATCTAGCCAATATATCTTAAAGGTCCTGCTAAGTGTTGTAACAATATTATATGATTATTTAATCTATTTCTATGCATTTATATATCCTTTAAAAAGGCACTGGGACACTTCCCATGCCGGCCACCAGAGGTCCAACTCACCGGAGTTCTGAGGCTTTCACGCCGGCTCCCTCTCACCTGCTGCTCATCCCAATTAATTATCCTCCCCTTTAAGTTGGCCTTCCGATCCCTAGATGTTTGTGGAGCATTAAACCACCATACTGGTTTCCGTGAGCGATTCAGTGTTCCTGATTAACTTCTGTTTATTGTGGTTTCGGACTACTCCCTCAGTTCCTGGTCCTTGAATTCTCTGGCTCTTAGTTTGGTGTTTTGAAGATCTTCTGAGCGTTTTCCTTTTTGAGACTTTTTGCTTTGGACATCTTCTGGGCGTTACTGTCCTTAGACCCTTTCTGTTTGTGCATTTGCTGCTGTGTAATTGGTACAATAAAGCCTACCATGGATGCGACACCTGCGTCTGGCCTGCCTACGTTACACCATAGAATGGAAAACGGAATTTAAAATGGCATAGTTGAAAAAGGTATGCTCAGTACATAAAGCCGATATACCAAAAGCCCCATGCACAAATCCCTTATTACAAAAGAGGGTAGTAATCCTAGACTGTTATATAACAGCCTTCACTCATTAATAAACATACACTCAAAATGTACATACAATAACAAAGAAGTAACAGCTTTGAAAATGGTGGGCCATGTGCAGGACCACTGCAGACCATTCATGTCCTTTCCAAGGAACCGAACTGTCAGCGGTACATAGCTGGGGTTCATAATGAAACTGGCTCCCTTCCAGGCACCTGTTTAATCAATTGCTTTATCCCACCTTAAATGTTGTACAGCTTGTAAAGGGCACCGGAACATACATGCGGCACCATTTAAGCTGGAACAGAAAATTTGCAGAACAAGTGGAAGAACAGGAAAACAATTTCCAAGCCCACATCTTGAAGGTTCTGGACAACTTTAATTCAAAGTTGACAGGCTGCTCTATGCATTTTGCTCCGGACAGTTTCTCAAACCTTCTCTAATATCGAGCAGCTTCACTCAGCATTTCACACCGAGGAGACAGCAATTCCATCGTCATTAGCATCACAACCCCAACAGCAACCTATAAATTGCAGCCATGCTGTGTGATTATACTGACTTATATACACTGCCTGGCCAACCAAAAAAGTCACCACCTGGATTTAACTAAGCAAATACGCAAGAGCCTTCCACTGGATAATTACTGCATGGTTGATTATGTTCCAGCTGGCAACAAGTTATTTGACCATAACTGATGCAGTGATGCTCTTATTTGTTAAATAACCATGTGGAAAGACACATCCTGTGGTCATAGAAAAATTGTGAATATGTTTTAGAAGGGTCAAATTACTGGCATGCCTCAAGCAGAGAAAACCTCTAAGGAGATTGCTGAGACTACTAAAATTGGGTTAAGAGCTATCCAACACACTATTAAAACAAAAAAGGAAGGACTGTGGGGAAGCATCATTTTCAAGAAAGGAATGTGGTCTGAAAATATACATGAAATATATGGTACAAAAACAGCAGTAGAATTCTGGGAAATGTTTAATAGTGAAAGTATGCGAAGGGAACTCAAGGGATTGGGATTAAACAGCTATTATGTAGCCTTGTCGGTGAGGCTAACTAGCAGAAATGGCTTCAATTTGGAGAGCACTAAGGAGACAAAAAAGACTGGACTCTGGAGCAAAAGAAGAAGGTCATGTGGTCTGGTGAGTCCAGATTTACCCTGTTCCAGAGTGATGGGCACACCCATGCAGCCATCATGCCTAGTGAACACTGTACAAGTCTATAGGGGCAGTGCGATGCTCTGGAGTTGCTGCAGTTGGTCAGGTCTAGCTTCAGCAACATTGTGTGCACAAGAATGAGGTCAGCTGACTACCTGAATATACTGAACCACCTGGTTATTTCATCAATGGAGTTTTTTTTCCCTGATGGCACAGGCATATTCCAAGATGACAATGCCAGGATTCATCGGGATCTAATTGTGAAAGAGTGGTTCAGGGAGTATGAGATATCATATTAACACATGGATTGGCCAGACCTAACCCAGAATCGTTGGGACATGCTGGAGAAGAGAGTGGCATTTTGTTTCCTGTCTGTATCTATTTTGACATGTTCCTTCTGTCTGAGCCATCATGGTGTCGAGCTTTAAACCAATCAATCAGACCACGGCTCATCAAATTATTTATGAGCACACCATGAAAGGAAAACCAGCTTGTTTCATTCTAGGCCAAATCATAAGATGTAGAAGGAAGAGTAAAGACGCATCTGGGCATTTTTTGCTCTGACCAAAGTCGCAGAACTTCTATGTAGACATCAGAGAACCATGCTGAATGCTGAATAAAAGTATTCCTTTAAGTCATTTAATCTTATGAAAGTCTTTTATTGCATTGGCAGATAATTTAACTGGTTTAATTATTTTTATTATTATTAATTATTTAAAGTTTATTAACAGTAAATAATGTTTTTTTTTTTGTTTTTTTTTTTTATATTATTTTAAGAACTAACATTTGACGCACTTTGTACAAGATAAAATGACCAAGAACAAGCACAATGTTAACAAGCAATCTAAATAATCATACAATGTTCCTACAACAGCCTGATATTATAAAATAGTACATACACACTCAAGTCACTTTATTATGACCAGCCCTAGATGAGCTGGAAGTGACTCAGCAAGGTTCTCACTGGTATCTGGAGCCATGCTGACTGCAGTGCATTCTTAAGATGCTGGAGGGTGCTTGAGGGTGCTTGGGAGAGGATCCATTGAGTAACACACAGAGATCGAGGAGGTCCCACGGATGCTCTATTGGGTTAAAGTCTGGTGAATTAGTGGGCCAGGGTGGTACTTGGAATGTTGACCATTTCTAGCCACGTGACAGTCACATAGATAGAAGAGATGGAAGATCCCATCTGCCCGAAAGAAGGTGATCAGCATGTATCACCTCTTTTGACAGCAACGAGGGATATGTGTGCAAACAGTGGTTGGTGTGGCACAATGGATAACACCACTACTCACCAGGAAGCTAACGTCCCATGTGGGAGACTGGGGTTCAGTTCCCGTTCTGGGTGACTATGCTGTGCTACACCAATAAGAGTCCTTGGGCAAGTCTCGTAACACTACATTGGCCCACCTGTAATATGATTAACCTTGTAAGTCGCTCTGGATAAGAGCGTCAGCTAAATGCTGTAGGTGTAGATATAGCATTCAAACTATAGATCCTTAACCTACTCACCAAACAGCCTATCACACACTGTATCCACACAAAGCCAGCTCAAGACACGTGACTTCCTTCCTGAGCTACGCACCGCTGCCGTCAAAAGCAGTGGTCATAATAATGTGGCTCGACTGTGTATACTGATCTGTTATTTTTTACAGTGCACCGAAAAAACATATTGTTTCTATTTAAAGGCTGTTGGCAGTGCATTAAACAAAGGAAGGCTGCTCCATGAGTTTGCACATGAGGTATCTCATAAACAAGCCGGTGAGTGGAGGTATGATGTAGGGATAAATGGTGGACAGTGAGTCCATGTCATTTGAAAGCAGTAGGCCATTTCTTTAGCTGAAATGACTCTATGCTTCTATACCAGACCACAGCTACAGGTTGATTCTTGTCTGCAGATAACGAGCTGTCAGACTAATCATGTCACAGTGATCTAGATATGGTGCAGGTGCATCGTCCTCAGCCGCCGAGCGGAAGAGGTTTGGCAGGTGCTGAGTATCATTTAGCCCTGTTAAAAGTGTTGTGACAGTCTTGTGCTAAGCACATTATGCAAGTTGTTTGTCTGTTTACGGCCAAACACAGCTGAGGCAGGGTTGCCAGGGTGGCTGGGTTTACCCGCAGGCAAAGAGCAACTCAAGCACTAAAGCTTCCGCTTCAAAATACAGAAGCAGAATTACAAGCACAGCTTGATCGCCTGTGATGCTACATCCACAAATAAGAAGCTCATTTCGGGAAACTTCACACAATTAGAAGTGGTATTGCTGTCTGACTCATCTGCTGTTCAAATAGCAGCCGTTATTATCTAGCGCAAAACAGACTGACAAGTTTGGCTATGGCGTAATTAGAACAGTTCAGTTCATGTCACAGTAATACAGTCCCAGTGAAGTTCTAGCTATCATGTATCAAGTCTGAGGTGCAAAGTGAAGGTGTGGAAAACTGATGAACAAAGAAGCTGATTAATTGTCGTTGCGAATCGCGGTATGTTATCGCGCCAAAGCATGACACCTCATAGTCTGACTGCCGTCTTGTCGCAGACGACAAGCCATCGATTAAAACTGGCACACGTATGGTAGAATAGCTTCTATATTAGTGTTGATGGCTGGGAGAAAGCCATTAATCTGCTGAGTAATTACCTGTCATGGACAGATAAGCTCTTTCGTAACAATAATTCATGAAGTGCTTTTCTGAGCTTGGCTAAAAGGCAAAGGCAGGGTCATTCGGCATTACTGCAAAGCCCTCCACGCATGCAAGCCCTCGCTTAAAAATAGCCTCATCAAGTTAGAGATTGCTGACTTCAAAGAGAACGCTGTAGAAGCACCCTGTACCGATATAGCTCCAAATCTCCACTACCATCGTAGCAGCCCGTGCGTACAGTAGACGTCAGGAACTGTCCACTCATGTTCTGACAGAAATAGCTCGGCTATTATTGTAAGGCAGGTAAAGTGCCTGCTTCCATTTTACAGGCGCTCTGTCACAGGGATGCTCGAGCTTGTGAGAGCGCGTGCTCTCGGGCAAAGTCACATTCAACAGGCCCTGCCAAGCCACAGAGTCTTCATTATGTGGAACAAGGTATCATTTATAGAGGCGAGTCATTCCGTCCAGGACCAATCTGACAAACATATTGACTTTGACACACTTGAGGCTGCGGGTATTTTTTGGTGCACCTCGACTCCATTAGGTTTTAATTTGATTCAGACCATGCTGTGGCTCAGCAATCTTCACTCCACTGGCTTGGGGAAAGCTGGGAATTGGGTTTCAGCTGAATTCCAGGTTGTGCAGGACCTTGAAATAACAGGGTGTTATTTGAAATTATGGTGATGGAGGAGCAGAAATTCTGGTCCTACTTTAAATGAAATGACTTGAATTACTGTGTAGTTACGTATGAATAAGACGTGACAAGAACGTAACTACTATTGATGTAGCCACTGTTACAGATGGATTACAGTAGAACAGTTTATGTAATTACACAAGTCTAGTTTTTTTTATGTAATCGTGTTATCTTGCTAGTTGTAACAACATATTTGCTCTCATGCAATCACACATGTGTAATATCCTTAATGAAACTACATGTGTAATTAGACTGGTAAAGCATTTTTCAGGAGTCTTCTAAAGCATTATAAGGAAGTGTGTCCTGAAAAAAGACAGTACTTGCACTGGAAGTGCCACCTTTCCTTAACATTTAATTAGCTAGTGCTGTGACTAGTTTCAATTTTAAATCATTATGTAATGTGGCAGAACTTACACTGGGAGAACTTACACTGGGAGAATTTACACTGGGAGAACTTACACTGGCAGAGCTTACACTGACAGAACTTACACTGGGAGAATTTACACTGGGAGAACTTACACTGGCAGAGCTTACACTGGCAGAAATTACACTGGGAGAATTTACACTGGGAGAACTTACACTGGGAGAACTTACACTGGGAGAACTCACACGGGGAGAACTTACACTGGGAGAACTTACACTGGGAGAACTTACACTGGCAGAGCTTACACTGGCAGAACTTACACTGGGAGAATTTACACTGGGAGAACTTACACTGGGAGAACTTACAATGGCAGAACTTACACTGGGAGAACTTACACTGGCAGAGCTTACACTGGGAGAACTTACACTGGCAGAACTTACACTGGGAGAACTTACACTGGCAGAACTTACACTGACAGAACTTACACTGGCAGAACTTACACTGACAGAACTTACACTGGGAGAACTTACACTGGGAGAATTTACACTGGGAGAACTTACACTGGGAGAACTTACACTGGCAGAACTTACACTGACAGAACTTACACTGGCAGAGCTTACACTGGGAGAACTTACACTGGCAGAACTTACACTGGGAGAACTTACACTGGCAGAACTTACACTGGGAGAACTCACACGGGGAGAACTTACACTGGGAGAACTTACACTGGCAGAACTTACACTGACAGAACTTACACTGGGAGAACTTACACTGGGAGAACTTACACTGGGGAATTTACACTGGGAGAACTTACACTGGGAGAACTTTTAATGGCAGAACTTACACTGGGAGAACTTACACTGGCAGAACTTACACTGGGAGAACCTACACTGGCAGAACTTACACTAGGAGAACTTACACTGGCAGAACTTACACTGGGAGAACTTACACTGGTAGAACTTACACTGGGAGAATTTACACTAGGAGAACTTACACTGGCAGAACTTACACTTGGAGAACTTACACTGGGAGAACTTACACTGGGAGAACTTACACTGGGAGAATTTACACTGGCAGAACTTACACTGACAGAACTTACACTGGCAGAACTTACACTGACAGAACTTACACTGACAGAACTTACACTGGGAGAACTTTTAATGGCAGAACTTACACTGGGAGAACTTACACTGGGAGAACTTACAGTGGCAGAACTTACACTGGCAGAACTTACACTGGGAGAACTTACACTGGCAGAACTTACACTGGCAGAACTTACACTGGGAGAACTTACACTGGCAGAACTCACACTGGGAGAACTTACACTGGCAGAACTTACACTGGGAGAACTCACACGGGGAGAACTTACACTGGGAGAACTTACACCGCAACAGTAAGTTATGTAATTAATTTAAGCAATGTCCATATTAACACTATTTTTATACAGTGCTTCCGGGAACTGCCAGTTTGTTTGAAAGTGTGGCTTTAAAGGCCTTAGTTAAATCATTAATCATTTCTATACATGTACAAGTTATAGAACACATGTACAAGTTATACTTTAAAATAATTGGACAATTCAGGGATTTTTGGGTAATTACTGTGTAATAACAGATCAATATTAATCCATGTGATTCAATCATGTTACAAGTATTCCATGTTACAGTTATTCCACTGTGATTATGTAAATGTTACACCCATAATAACTATACAAATTCTAGTTGGAATTTAATGTGCTTTCCAACTTTGCAGCAGGGACTTATTACGTATTTATTTTATTTTGAGTATTCTCTATTCTTCTTCATATTATTTATTTATTTATCTATCTATTTATTTATTTAGTATAAAAAGTTGACAAAAATACAATTTCTACAATAATCTATTTGTTAAAGATGTGGGGAGCATGGGACTCTTGACAACCTTGCAAGACCTGGTAGACCACCAAAACTGTCAACATGACATAAAGAGTTCCTTAAGCCTCAGGGAACCTAAATCTGACTTTTCTTTCTGATTACATTAATATTGTTCCCCTGGGTCCACAAAGTACATGTACAAAGTATGCCTCATGACTAACTTTGATTCAAAGCCTAATAAATGTGTGCTTTATTTCACCATATGTCTCTTCTCTCGGTGTAAATGGGTGGCCCTAATCTTGGGTAATTCTTCCATTGACATTTTCTAACCAATCACAAGGCTGACATTTCTTGACCATCCCACAAAACAGTTTAGTTAAAGCTAAAGCTAACCCACCATAACCTAGCAAGTTGCACCACCTTTCTGTAGCTGCCAGTAACCTGTTCATTAGTTTGTCCACACACGACCAAGTTTTGTTCATTAGTTCCTTTCACACGTTGCTTCATCCCTCAGTTTGCCTGTCTGCATGCCTGTTGGTGCGTTACTTTGCGTGTTGCTTTATCCGGATATTTGTTCATCCGTTTCTTTACATGTTCAATCATCCATCTGTTTGCCCATTCATTCGTGTGTTGCTTCATCTGTCTATTTGTTAATTCATTCCAACTATCTGCATATCTGCACATCTGTTTGTCCATGTTTTTATCCAGTTACCATCACATCAGAGCTAGATAACAATTTTAGTTCTGTATGAGTGGCAGAGCGTGCTAGAAGTGTAGAACATAGAGCTGTCAATCAAGCTGCTAATTAGTCCCACCTACACGGTTCTTTAATAGATCTGATCAGTCGTTTTAAGCCACATTTAACATTTCTCTCTCTCTCTCTCTCTCTCTTTCTCTCTCCCTCTATTATATTTAGTATTATACTATCATTTCTAATATTTTACTTTATATTTCTTGGGGTTTTAAAGTTTTAATCTTCAGAGACATCTTGCTTCACATCGGAAAACATCTATATGTTGTTAACAAATAAATGACAATTAATGGGGTCAAAAATCTGCTATAAAGAAAGGAAACAAGAAAAAAAGGAATTGCTGTTGGCGCTGTACTGGCGCTGTACTGGTGGTATACTCAGAAGAACGGACTGATCACCCCAGAGTTGATACCTCATTTTCACTGAATGCTTTGGATTGTAAAAGGCAGAAAATGCAACCTCTAAGAATAACCTCTGGAAGCGAAGATTTCTGTGATAAACCAAGTCTCCCAATAAGAAAGGCAGCTGTAATAAAGGCTAAGAGTAGACACACTGAATACTGAAAATGTGATATTATATTTATTCGTTGAGGCTGTATCATTTTGCATTAATTCTTCGTTTCTGTGGAAAATTTAAATCTTCTACTTAAGGATCTGGAAACTCAACAGGCACCTTGCGGGTACATTTATCACCCATCAAGGTACAAACAATGTAAATCCGCAAAGGTACAGCAGTGTTTAAATGACCAGCTGTGTACCTTTAATATATTTATGCCATGGCTTTCCAAGTTACATATTTGTACCTTTTCATAACATAATGGTTTGCAGTTCAACTTAATACATGTGACAGCAATGAATTATGCTGCAATTATGTTCCTAACTAAAGGTACTGGAGGCCACACCAGTGAAAGTTTAGTACCTTTTGTTCTGAGATCAAACAGGGGGAGGGTGGTCTCTAAATTTAGCACTGCACTCATGGTATACGTATCAAAATAAATCTATTAGACATTTTACCCCATGTTAATTTGTGCCCCATACTCCTCTACCCCTGCCCTGCTAATTTTTTAAGGGCTTGTTAATTACTCGGCTGATTAACAAGCCCTTCCTAAGCTGAAGTGGGTGTATTAGAGCAGGAAAACACTGAAATATGCAGGGCAGGGCGACTCCATGACCAGGGCTTGGAAACTCTGCTTTAGGGGATGATGAGATGGATGTTTTTTTTTTTTTCTGGTTATTACTGTCATGCAGTGCACTCTGATCACAGCGGGAAGCCTTGGCTGCCTGGATATCACATTGCTCCATGCAAGCATATGCAAGCCATGCCATTCCAGCATATGGAGGGTTTTTATTCAGTCTCAGGCTCTAATTCTACACCTACTGCATATGGAGATGCTGCATAAAACTGGCTGGCTCTCTATCTCCCAATTCCTTTCCTTCTTTTTTGCATTTTTCCTAGTCTACCAGCTCTTGCAACAAAGAGTTGAGCCCAGTGGGAGAGTATAGGGGCTCGTCTGGCAGAGGTGGAGCCACAACAGAGCTGCTGTAAATTATAGCCTTCAGTCCCGCAGGTGAGCTGGGGCGACACAACTGGCAGCGATAAATAAAAACAAGTGGGTATATAATACGTTCTCGAGGGGGGTCATTATAAACCTGCCTCTCCCCACGGGCTGCGCCGGTACATGGCTTTTCCATTTAGCCAATTAAAGAATGCCAGTCTGGCAGGCCAGAACATTTCTCACCAGCTAATCTGATGGATTTGTGGGGTGGAGAGTTGCCAAATCCAATGCGAATTCCTCTTCCAGGCTCCTATGTCTGTAATTTGTATTCAAACTTTTGCGAGACCAGACAAAACAAGAACAAATCCATTTGTCACGTGCCTATAGGCTAGCATTCAGTGGTTCCTAACCCCGTACCTTTTCATTGTCACTTTCCCTGTTTCATCTGTTTTGCTCTTTTTAGGAAAAAAAATCCTGAATGTGAAGGAAAAACAGAGGAAACCCATGTTGTGAGGAGCACCAGTCAGGAAGCCACCTACATAAATCCTCCCATGTTTCTAGATTCGTCTTTTTGCTGACTTTTAAGGCTAGGAAGTTCCTGTTATATACAGTACATAGGCACATACTACACCAGTCAAAGGTGTAGACATGGTTACTCACATCCTAAGTGAATTATATGTTTTTATTTTTAAGCCATTTTATGTGAGGTTTTGTCACAAATGCATATAAATACAATGCCTGATGAGTAAGACATTACTTTATAATAAAACTTTTTGGCAATTTTGGCATAAAACCTTTTAAAAAGCTATCTATGCATGTGATGCAGTACAGTCCCTATACCATGCATGTGGTGCAATATAGTCCCCAGCGAGCACTTTATTCAGATTTACCATCATAAAAAATACACAGTTCCATAGACATGCAAGTTTACCCACTTCCTTCACACTATGGTCTTTGGCAGTTTAGTGCTGTTAAAATGTTCTACTATAAAGACATTCACTAGCTTCTCGTTCAAATGGTGCAGCACGTACACATACTGAGGTGTTATACTAACGGCAGCATCATTTAAGGTGGAAAAAGAAAATTCAAGAAACTTGCAATTAAGATGCAGAGCATTCGCATAAGACGCTGGCCAATAATAAGTAAACTTCCACTATAGAAGTGCTGGTAGTATTTGCTAGAATAGTAATCCTACCTGGATAATATGCTGCCATGTATGCATGTAGTTACATATAAATATGCTCTATAGTAGGAGATTAGGAGAAAGTAGGAGAGAATTATCCTTTGCTCAACATCTTTCAACCTCCAATATAGAGCTCCAGTATAATGCTGCAAAATTCAAGCTGCTGCTTCAACATACTACGCTGGAGGGAACTGTGCTCTTCAACTACCTCATAACATGGCAACAGCTTTACTGAAACCAAGACATCTGGCTTTATTTAACTCAGACAAACTATTTGATTGAACATATTCAGTAAATAAAAACAATTTAACTGTTTTGTTCTACATGAAGTATTATTTTACTTGGGACAGGCACACCATGTTTAATAATGCTGGGACATATGAAGGACTCCACATCCTGCCAGGCTTTAAAACAAGCACACATTTATATCCGTGCATGTGTACATCTATAAATCCCTAGACAAAGTGTCCACTGAGAATACAACAAAGAGAATGGCTCCAAATGGCCATCTCCTTCACATTTCTATTTCAAGGTCGGAATATGTCATACAACATTTTCTATACAGATGACTCTCAGACAAATTAAAGGTCTGGCCTTGCTTAGCCATGGCGTGAAATGCGCTTTCTGAGAAGAACCACTTGGCAAAGCTTCGGTAGGATTTCATGCTTGCATTCAGCACTTGCATGCAGAAGTGTCAACACAAGAAGCAACACAGTAGCACATGGTGCATGATGCAAGCCATATTCACGTTAGAAATTGTATTGTTTCATTTCAAATTCATTCAGATCTGCATCATACGTGTAAACTACCAATATCTGAAGTCAGTGTGAATACACCTGGGAGTGCATGAATATAGTTTCCAAATCAGTATGAGCACATCCACAATCCATACCCCATGAACATCATTACACATCATCGAAAACGAAAACCCAGAAAGAATCAACCAACGGGAATGAAACTCTGTGGGTAGGTTTGACATCATGAGATGTGGGAACGTTTCACATTTGGCGGTGCATATGACTTAAGCAGGAACGGGCCTTCTTGCTGTACCTGACTGACTATAAATGGTTGTCCGGTTGTGCATGCTTTCCATTGTGACTCCATGCTGTTATGTTTTTAGCAACATTTGCAAGCAAAGTACTGTATGCCTCGGGAAGGGGGGTGGGTCTTATCGATGTGTTGTGTGCCATACCAGATAATACCATAGCATGCGACTGGGGACATTCAGCGAGCAGGGAAGCCCTCCATAAGTTATTCTGTCAGTCTCAGTACCATTGGCAGATGATGCAGGACAACATGCACATTACGCAGGCTTCAGCCATGGAAGCAAGCAAACAAACTTGATCAACAAAGATATGTTAGATTCTATCTGTCCTTCAAAAAGCTGCATGACCACAGACATAGTAAAACACAAATACATTCCTAACCAGGCAATCCACATGAACTTTTAGTTTGGGGAGGAGGGGGCAGGACAGAGCAATTTACGTTCCCTAAGGGCCCCTATCTGCAAGCCCCCTAGTGGCCATTTCAATCGCTGAATACAAACCAGCTTCAATACTTTTAGGAAATATAATCAGATTGACTAAGACACTGTTAGCTGGATGTAAATGAAATGTTCTATCTGTATGTGGCTTTATGTTAAGTTGCAACTAAGCAATGACGGGCAATGAGGGGCAAGACAGAGAATGCCCCTGCTGTGACAACAATTCATACTTCTATATCAGAGATTTTGTACATAATTTCACACTTCCATCTAAAAATATTCCATCAACATTACTGAAGGAAAAATATTCAAACAAGGAATATGTTCAAACAAGGGACCTTCACCCAAACAGCCAGAAATTGCTTTGTTATGACTACTACGGAATAGAAGACTGAAACTTGTACTGTGCGAGCCAAACTCTATGCTAGTCAGGCACATTGTTCTTATAGATTTTTTTTTCTCCCACTGACTTTCTGAAGTTGCAAGGGAAGGAAAGTCTCTATCAGGAGCTTCCAACATTTCCATTGATTTGCCTCATCACACAGAGAGCAAAGGAGAGGTGGGAATATGAGTTCGCTGAGCTACAATCAGAGGCTCTCTGGGGAGGACCTCTTCCTCTATCAGTGCTGCAGGGCCCCGCCGAGAGAGGAACCCAGCCAATGATGAAGACCCATCGGGAAGAGGTGGAGGAACAGGGCCTAAAGCCCACTGGGGGAAACATGGGCCCAGGCACACTGCCCAAGATGAAAGTGCAAACATTGGAAAGGAAGCCTGCCGAGTGCATTGTCATGGAAAGACTCACACACACATACAGAGTTCCAAGGTTATATTTCAAGGTGAATGTTCCTTTTAAGGTCTCTTCATGTTTGAAGATGGTACCTATGAGAGTATTAAAGAAAGGGGCTCATGAATAACTTTTGCAATTTGGTGAAGGTTACAGGCACTAAAGCATGTTTGTCAATGAGTGCATGGACCGCTACATAAATGCTACATCTGCTATGTTTCTCTTATTAATGAGAAAAGAGCTTTTCTAGGTTTGGTCAGGATCCTTCTGCAGAGAAGTTTCTTTTCCACCTTGGCCTCAGTGCTTCCAATTAAACATACACTAATCAAAAGAATAGCTGCACAAATAGTTGACCCAGAGAGAATCGACCGACAGGGATGAAACTTGGTGGGTAGGTTTGACATTGTGAGACATGAAAATGATTCAAGTTTTACACTCATCTGATCAAGTGACATAATCAAGGACTGGCCTTATTGCTGTACCTGACTGACCCAACATGATCAGTCTTATTCATGCTCTGTTTTGTTTAGAATGTCATGTCTGTCCTTCATGAGGTGAGCAGTTAGACCACGTTGTTCTAAAGTCATTTAGACGAAAGTCTGATGATCAGTGTGTAAGATTCAGCATTGACTATACTGAATTCTATAATTAGGCATCATGGTTTTATGCATATTCAAAGTTGTTTTTTCTTGGCTACTGGCTAGTTATGAATTATTTAGTAAAGTTTATATTTGAACCTTTTTTCAAAGCAGAATTTGATCATATTCCAAAATAGCATAATGGGATACCAGGATGCTGAGCAAAAATGTGTGCAAGTTATTCATTTTGTAACTCTACAGAAATAAAAGTGACATTTCTCCAACATGCTAATCCAGGTCACTAGCCCCCCTAGTAATTTATAGTACTAGTTGTCAGTAATGTCCAGTTATAAATAAACGAATATTAGTTAGTTTATTATTTAGTTTATTTGTCGTGTCATATATGCTATAGTAGGAAACCTATTAAGCCATGTCACCAACATGGCAAACATTTTGAAAGCCCTAATCTTGGATTTGTGACCCATCAAACTGGTGACATGCTTTATATTAATGTAACTTAAGCCTCTAGTAGTAATTTTAAGTAGTAATTTTATAAAAACCAGAAAATTTGCTATTGAATGTGTTTTGAAATACTGTACTTCATGTTTAAGTGTTAAGGCTATCTATTTCTTTCAATCCTGATGAACTTTTACCAAAACATCTGGCTGCTGAATAATATTTGTTATGCTAGAGCAGTGTAAACACCAACACATGCAGAACGATGTACTCCAGGACCAAAATGAGGAACCACTGGTTAAGGTTACTCTTTAAAGGGAGCCACTGTCATGTTATGTCCAACAGCAAGAAAGATCTACCGTACAGTACATGTCCACAGCACACATGACTCATGGCATTATATAAATGATTCCATGCCTGTACCCCATGTGACATTGTCCACCATGCGCTGACCACAGCCCATGATGGTCGTTTCCCCCTGCAGGGGCATTAACAAGGGACCAGCGTTTCAGGAGCACCGCTCCAATAAACAGCTCTAGAGCTCATGCCGAGAAAATAATGGCGAATCCTCAGCAGGCATGGCACGCTCATTCCTAAAGTAATCTGCTAAACAATCGCTCAGCATGGGAGAGGAAACACAGCGGGCTGCTTCTCCGGCCCCACTATATTTAAAGTGAGAAGTTAAGTGAACACTTTGCACGCCGGGCACAAATGGTTGAGTAGCTTTACGCTGCCAAGAAAGCTCCGCGCTGTGCTAAGTTGCGCTGACTGAACTGCATATAGCAGGCCAAAGGACAAGGGTGTTTGCCATACAATATGGCCTTTGGTGATTTAGGTTTTCTCCACTACTAACACTAGCACTAAAGTTAAGAGACTGCTGTGAGTGGCCATTTCTCTTTCATATGCCATAGCACAAATGAATACAGTGCTTCTTTATTTTTAAAATTAGAACTCCAGCAATCAAGCCATCAGCAAATCATCTTTGTTGGCTAACTCACTGTAAGAGAATAGATCTGGATAGGCACAGTTATTATATTTGTGTGGGAAGTAGCTAGTTACATTTGCTCAGGTATATGTACATGGTCATCTAACCATGTATGCACAGGAGGCATGGCCATGCAGAGTGGCGAGCACTGATACCCCTGCGAGAATACAGGTCATACAGTAAGACAGATTGAATCATGGGAATATTTGGGACTGATAGCTTAAAGCTGTGTATATATGCTTGTGGGGCCATGTTGTACTGGGCTTTCATGGCTGTTTAGACAGGTTGCAGAGCAGTGTGTGGCTATCGATGACCTGTCTGCAATCCTAGCTGTTCAGTAGCGCTGAGCGGCAGCCTCCACTGCTGCCATGTTCAATAGAGAACACTAATTTAAAAGTGTAACGTGTCTCGTGTCTTCCTGCGAGTGCTTAAGTGTACCAGTCAGTAAAAGGAATGTGCTTTTTAAGGCGCTTCATTTAAGCCCATGTATTTAGGTACTAATTCCCTTTTTATGGTTTTATGTTTTGTTCATGACAACTCCTGCACTGCTGTAAGTGTGATCCTAGTCGCATTTTCTTTTAGACCAAAATGATTTAAAAAGAGAGAGAAGAACAGAGCATACATTTTGAATCCAGTTGATTAATGTAGTCAAGTTTCACTCTGGTATTTAGTACTTCAGTACTGAAGTTTTTATGGACCCAATACAGGGTGTTGCAAAAGTATAGAAACACGTATGTAAAATGAAAACGATTTTGGCATATGACGATTGAAGAGACTGGCTCTGTTGTAGGAGTCAAACAGGACTCCTACTGCCACTGGTTATGGCAGAAAAAGAGACTCTCAATAAGCTGCTTGCCATGTACAATTCACCCCATCCCCTGCATGCTACAGTGAAGCACATGCTACAGTGAAGCACATTCAGTGGTAGACCCACCCAGCTGTGCTTTGATTCTACAATGAGTTTCCTTATAGCAGGGACACTACTGATCTCCTGCTGTCTGAGCTGTGTTGCGTCATACCATACTGCTACATATCCAGTTTATTGTATTACATAGTGGCACTCATTTGCACTTTGCTATTTTTACCTGACGTGCTGCTGTTATACAATTTTCAATTTAGTTCTGCTTTCTAGATCGCCATTCCTGTCACTGTGACTTCTAACATCAATATAAAATATAAAAATCTAAATCCTCTTACGTGTTTGAGTACTGATTTTGTATGAAACCAGGACATCCATCATAAGAGCTACAGAACATGCTTGATATGCTGTTCACTATGTTCAGGTGTAAGGCTATCCATTTCTCCTAATCCTAATTAACTTTCACCAAAACATCTGACTGATGAACGGAAGACTTTAACAAAAGAGTACCAGCAATTTTGTCCATGTTTGTGTTTGATAAACTATTCTTTTGAGGATGCATGTATTTTCAAGGACACCCTGAATGTCTCAGAATGAAAGATCTGGGCGATCCATGAAAATAAGGTTATTATGATATTATGCTGTCTGTTAGAGAAATCAGATGCAAATACAAAATGTTAATGAAAGGGTCCTGGACCCACCCAGGACCGTATGTGTTTTACACCTTAAATAAGGCATCATCTTTATCCCCTCTTTGCCATAAGGTAAAATGTTGCCATGTCCTCTAAAAACCTTTATTTGTGACATTCGCTGGCCCTGCCTTGTTGAAAGGGCATTGAGTTTACAAAAAGCAATGCGTACAGATGCAGGAAGGGTTAAAGTGTTTTACACCCAATGACGTTCAGGTTTTCATTGCTGATGATCAGTTTACAAAGCCTACATGAAGAGGCAATGTGTTTTTCTCAGCGCAGTGAGTACAATACAGCAGTCAAAGTTGTTAAATGATCATGTGTGTTTGCCAGGTTTGCAACATATTTTTGCTATTGTGTCAATTGCTGCATTGTTTCTCCTGACATATGACTCAAACCAAGTCGGCACTTTGGCTTATCGTCGGTCAAATATCTGAATAGAAACTTTCCACCTTTAAAATAAATAAAACCATTATATGCTGAAGAAACAGATACTTGAAAGTCTGGAGGTCCAACTGCTCATGCTGTGTTTGAGTCTCTCTTGCATTACGCCTTGTCTATGTTTGACCCAAGGCCGGTCTCTGAATTATACATCATAAACTATTTTTATGTGGGAAAGTGTGTGTATTAATCATTTTCTTTGACGTCCCTCTTAAAGCCCTGACATGACCTGATGGTCTAGTGCTTGATGCTACTTGATGAGCTCCTTCACTGACAGAAGCAGGCCCAGGTGGATTGGGTTTGGAGAGAGGTGACAGGTTCACGCCATCATGAAGTAATTGTATAAATTATAGAGCTGACTGTTTGACTATTTAAAGAGGCTTCAAATCAGAAGATGGCTGGCAGTGGCAGCTTTAAAGCCCTGGAAAAAAAAAAAAGAAAAAGCAAAAACGGAGCGGGGGGGCATGTAAAAGGAAGAGCTGCTTTATTTTCTTTTCTTAAGTCAGATGCTGGCAGTGAAGATGGAAATCCTTCAGGAAGTTGACGGTTGTTTATTTCCCCCTCAATTATCACCCTCGGGTTTCTTCCTCAGACAGACTTTTAATAATTCATTTGGTTTCCCCTTTTTTTGAAATGCATTTCTATTTTTTCTTTTACTTGAACCAAACATCCCCAGAACAAACTCCGAAACGATTTTCCCTCATTCGAGTCGAGACCAAAGCCAGGAGGTCAAACATTACATCTGAGAAATGGTTCTGTTTCAACAAATTATTACTCATGTTGCAATGCTTCTGACGAAACTGAAACAACATGTAGACGTTGCCTGTATCTCGAATGGTGCCAGAGAGCTCCGGTAATGGCACAGAATAAAAGAATGCTGCAGTGTTAAACTAAGCTGGAATTCTGGCTTTCCAAGTCGAAATGGAAATGTCTTGTATGTTAAGCAATAAGACAGGTTTGAGTTTTCACCAGACACCATATCCCAGTACAGAGGTGTTACTAGCATGTCATCTTTGGGTCGGCATCTAATTTATTTGGTGAGGGGGCAACAACCAAAGTGCTGCTTTTCCTAAATAGAGTATGTGCATATGATTGGTCTATGCACCAATGAGCTGTGACAAAGCACTTCCTTACATCTTCACTCCACTCATGATCCACCACCCAATAATACCTGCTATGTGGAGGTCTACTGACCATTGAGGAACAGATTAAAAAGGGGGCTAACAAAGCATGCAGAGAAACAGATGGACCACAGTCAGTAATTATACTTGCACCTATATGGTAAGCGGAGCTGTCAGTTCAGGCCTGGCGACCCTCCAGTCACAAGGCTCGTTCCCTAACCTCCAGCCCAATCCATAACAGATTCTGGGAATCATGTTTATCTTAATCAAACCAGGAAAATCGTTTCAGATGTTTAAGTTAAAGCAGTAGGTCTTCATGTCTAAGAAGGTGACACCAGAGCTAGTCAGCGTCTGTTCATACAACTACATAACACATCAGACTACATAAACTGGTTATGACAAGTGACCCAGCTCTACATAAATGTATATAAATGCTTGTTCCAGTGGGTGTCATTGCGTATATATACTACATTTACCAAGTTTGATGAAAGTTGTTAATGGCAGATGATGATGACTATTAGAAGAGGCATTTAAACCATTTATGTAAGATTATGCAAGTTGTCATGACAAGCTTATGTAGGTGTCACATAGCCGTATAAACAGGACCTTACAGTAAAGTAGCAATGAATGGTAAATGAACAAGTGTATTGGTAATTAACCTTAATTAATGCTTAGAACCAGTGTGAGATTTAAACTCACAGCTCACCAGCTGGTCAGTAATCAGGATAACGTGCTTTGGGCACTATACATTCCTCAGCAACTCCTTTATACCATTCTTGGTCTAATAGTTCAGGGTCCTTTACTGTCACTGCTGTTCACACTGCTGATTTGTTGTGAAGTTTTTCCTTCACTTCACAGAGTAAAACACATTTACAGATAGAGAGAACCATGTCAGCTGTAATTCTGCAAACCATCAAAGAGCACAGCAGTGGACTAAGTTCAACTAGGCAGCAGTCTTTACGCATCTCCACCTCTTGCATGTTTAAAGGCCACCTATTATCATTTTTTAACCTTCATGAGTTTAGTTTTAGGGTCTAATTGAATAGATTATACACACTTAAGTGTTCCAAAATGACACTGTTATTCTCATACTGTACATCTGTTTTCACCCTTGGCCTGAAATTCTCTGTAACGCTCATTTATTAAAGACACAAGCGTGTTGTGTCTTTAATCCCACCTCCCAGTCAGCCCAATGTGCTCTAATTGGTCATCCACCAGAGTACTTTAAAATAGTAGCAGCGTCCAGCTATAAGTTCTGTCTTTTGCTTGCCAGCAGAAGGGCAATAAGGGTTGTGTTACGAGATTGTGTCATACATGTAACAGAGGAAAGGGATGGGATTCCAACAGGGCATTTCAGGCATCTGAGAAAAGTAGTTGTTTGTGGGAGAAAGTTTCTTTCTCTGGCATGTACTATTGGCTTTATAGCTTTGCAGAATGTGCTCATGCTCAAATCAGGACCAAGTTTGACTTCCACTTCTAGACGGTCCTTTATACATTGAAACATACAGAGACATACATTTTGTTCTCTTGGTAATAATGTTCTGTTTTGCATTGGACATTAAAGTGTTGGATTAGCTCCCATTTTGTTTTTCCAACAATCCATTTTTCTTAGGCACTTTGTGTTTCATCAAAGCAAGAAGGTACATGCTCCGGTGGTCTTTAGAGGTGATGAGGAGTGAAGAAACAGAATAATGAGAACCACCGCAAGGTGAGATTGTGATATAGGGTCTCATGGTCCAGGCTAACCTTGAGCAAAGCATTATGCCCACTCAGAAACATGCATGATGGATCGGGTGTATACATTGCCCTCAAGACCACCTTCTCCAGCACCCGATGCCAGTGACCGTGTCGGGACAAGGCTTGTACCCATCCCAAATGAGAAGTCAAATGCGCTAACAAATGCGCTAGCACACGCATTTTCCATGGACATCCATCACAACAACGGCCCCAACATTCCAGCCTGTCTCCAGCTGTATTCCTGTTTAGCCGAGACGTCATTAATACCAGCTATTTCTAAACGCTGTGCGGCTAAATATACACAATGCTTAATTAGAGTCGGGCAACCGTGATGGTAACACCTCTCCATGTCTCTCTCTCTCATTCTTGCGGAGCCTGTGTTTATAAATACCATGTCCTGCTGTTTCTTGAAGGGTGTCTTCTCAATTACCTCATTGCTCCGTCCTGCAAAGGTTAAACCGAAGGATTTCTGGCTTTATGTGACAAGCCACATAACACAGCTTCAGATGTTCTTTGCTGTGACAAACTACAAGCTGTGCCGCCTGTTTTTTTTATGGCCTGGTGATAAAACATCGGAGGTCAGTGGGACAACACGCTCAAACGTTTCCTAAAAAGGACGAATCGCTTGACAAAGTGGAACTGTCCCTGAATACCAATCGTACCATAACATAGACAGTGTCCTTTAGAATTATCACCACTCTCGCTTTAAATAGGAGACTGAAACTGAACCCTTCACTTAGGGAAAAACTAAAGTTAGAATTACTGTTTTTTTTAGAGAAGCTAAAATTATTATGAAAGGAAAAAGAAAAAAAATGGCTGATGTTACATTCATGAAAACAAACAAACAAACAAACAAAAAAAAAACATTTTCACCTTTATTATAAGTGTTCCAAGTCACTAAGCCCTTGGAATTCATATCTTACAATGGTGTTGATGAAAATAAAAGATTTTAAATATGGTCGCTGTTGGAACAACTCCTTATACAGTATTTTATTTTTCCGTTATTGCTTGCAGTTTGGGCACCACCTTCCCATCCTCTTCAGTGCCTGTTGTGAGTGCCTGGTGGTCAGCCTGGCACTCTCAGATTTTAGATGATGGGAAAATTTTGGGGACATTGCCTTACAATGCCTTACATCCTCCTGCATACATCTCTATACAAGAAATGGGTTGTAAAAATTCTGTTTAGGACAAAAACCTATCACACATCTATCACAAAACACCACCTCAGGCATCAAGCAGCTCTGACTAGAATGGAACTTTCCATGCTCACACTCAAACCACTATATCATTCTTGTTTTCTCCGAATCTCTGGCTATAAAATCAAATCTGCAAGGTAGAAACTGATATGGTCTGATTCTAGGCTATTGGCTAAGATGTCAGAAACTAAATACGGTTATGTAATATGCAGTTGTGCCACCGAAATAAAGTTATGTAACATCTAAAGTTTGGGAGAAAGATAAACCCACAAGGGAAAGATAAACCCCACAGTTCTGACTGTGTGTCTTTGTGAAAAGTCCTTGTCCACCACCCCATTCTTTTCCTCTCTTTTGTTTGTGTTCTTTTTTCCTTCTTTGCTCATCCAGCTGAGCTGAGAGGTGGTGAGTTCAGCTATCAAGCCTCAAACAAGAATCCACCCAGGACTCAAAGCCAATACAGCTCAGATATCTCCCAAAACCTTTATCTTTCAGCCCCTCGTTCAATAAGGACATATCCGTGCTCTGTGCTCACAGATCTGTATTAGGCATGATACCAGCATTTGTTTTAGTTTGCTACATTGCACACATCCAAATAGACCACAACTGCTCTCATTCTGGGTTTACTTATTTTAATCCCGAAGAGTCACAGCCAGCAATAAGCATGATTTTTAATAATTTAATTTTTAGGAATTTGTATATTATGTTGAATTGAGCCATCTTCTGGTGCTAGTTTATGAAATCCCCATTAGGTCAAGATCTTATATATGCCATAAGTGGCAACAACACAACAGGCTGCCAACCATATCAAGCAGTTTTCAGGCGTCTGGAGCAAGATTCACAATTTGGCATGTGCATTCCCACATTGTTTAAAACGACCATTTAAACCCCTTCATTAGCATGTAGACCCATGGTTCTCAAATTAGCTCGCTCACTACTCACAAATGAATGAAAATTCACTCAGGGCCTGGTGTATTAAGCATTTTGTGCCAGTTCCAGGCCCAAATCAGACACAATTTACGCTATGCATGTACAAATTCATATGCATTCAAGGGAGGAATGTGGGAGGATTGTGCAAAAATGTACTGAAATGCTCTAAAGACAACTGAGACTTTCTTTAACAGTGGCAGACAAAGTGGTTGGAGTTGCTGAATTTTCATTTTTCTTTTTTGTCTCCAATTTTCAGTTCTAATACAGAAGAGCATTGCTGTATCAGCCCACAGATCAGATGTTGCATTTTATAATATAATATTTATATTTATTCATTTTTAGAGGGTGCCATAAGTGGTTTATATGATAATTATAAAGATAAATGAACGAATGTAACATTTTACATAGACATATTATGGAAATGAATTTCCCCATGTTTTTGTGGAACCTCAAAGCTATCTATATAGAATGCAAATCAAATGCAAATTTAATTCATCATGTGTCAACACTACGGCAAACAACAATAGCAACTCTAGACTTCTAAGGGTTAAGCCAAAGCAGCATGTAAAGCTGATCCATTAATGAAAAATACATTTCAGTGGATTGATTCCACACACTAATGTTTATTTAACAACATCTCAACATCGTCGCATACGATCAACACTAAATCACATTGCATCTAAGCAGCTTTCGCCCAGAGGGTTAAATCATTCAAGCAAATGATTAGCCCAATTAATTGACCCGGCCTTGGGTTTCCTGTGAAAGCCTTCTGGGCTTTGCTGAGAAGTCAACATCAGTATGACTTGTGCATCAGCCTGATTGAGAATAGATGAAACACAATCAGGACTGAAATCCGTCTCATGATTAAAAAATCAAGCTACACTAGACACCTCTGCTCTCAAAGCGTTTAGGCTTTTCTAGTTGAGAGTAAATTATGCCAGTTCCTCTTATCGCCTGGCTGTGTGAGTTAGCGATGTGGTTTTAAGTACATCTCAAGAGTTTTTCACCCAGATGCTTACTGCCGCTCCTGTCCAGACTGAACTTCTGGATGTCTAGACGCAGTGTAATTTCAGCTTTGATTTTCCATATTCAGATTCCTTCAAACTCAGCTGTTTAGATATTAACTGGGGTGGGTTTTGATCCCAGTCGAACACGAAAGCCATGCTGATTCCTTCATGAAAGCTTCTTTGGTTCTTTCAAGGTATTAAATCAGGCAGTTTTTAAAAGTTAAGTAAAATTATCGGATCTGTGGGAACAAAACTTTGTATTGAAAAATGGTAACCTTTTCAAAAGACAGAAAAAAGTATTAACTTGAAAAGTTCAGGTAAAAAGATTTTGGTAACACTTTTTTACAAATCAGGTCTCCGTAATTATTATAATTGCATTAATAAAGATCTATAAAGCATTCATAATGTTTTATAATGCTTTGCCTAAGTCTTTGTAACTGTACACAGACACTAAGGACTCTATTTTTATACTTTCATACTTTATATTGTATCTCTGTCTCTATCTAGGGTATCTATCTATCTATCTATCTATCTATCTATCTATCTATCTACATATTTGTTCATAATAACATACATAACCTGGTATAAAACTGCATTATAAAGTTTCATAGCACAAAAAAAAAATAAAACGTGAAAATTGTAACATTATTGTTGAAATCTCTGTTATAAAGCTTATAACACCCATTTACATAATGCATTAGTTCATATAGCTGATCAATAACACCACATTAAGTCTGTACAGAAGGTTTATAAGTGTTCAGTGCACCTACAAAATCAAGTCTATTTTGAACAGGAACATTACAGAGTGGCCTCACTGTGGATCTTTATAAAGCATTAAAGCAAATGAACAAACCGTAAGTTATGAAACTTTATGATACCAGGTTCACTGATATATTATATTAAATATAATATATTATATAAAATATTATACACATTATAATGCATAATGTCACTTTATGTGCCATGAAGCCGTATACTGTTGCATTATTTCAGTTTATGTGTGTGATCATGAATGTTTATACCTAGTTGCAAAGGCTTATGTCTATGTCTTATTTTTATATTATTATTTTATTTATAGATCTTTATAAATGCATGTATAACGCATTACGAATACCTGATTCATAGAAAGTGTTACTAAGATTTTTGGTACCTTATGTCCAAACATTGTGAATTTTTTTAATGAACTAAAAGGTATCTGGTGTTTAGAAATGATGTAAAAACAGCAAAAATGATTCAACAATTATGTCTGAAAACTGCAGACAAGAAACCTGGCAGAAAATTATCAACATTTTATTAGTGATAAAAAGTTTTATAATGAGATAAATGCGTTTTGGCCTTGCCTAAGGGTCCTTGCAGTTGAGTATCTTCTGTCCAGATGTATGAAACCATCTTTCTATAAAATACATCCCAAACTAATGTAAAACCATCTGTAAGGACCAAGAAATTTGGTAACTTAAGCCAGTTCAGTTGGAGACAGGCCACTTTCTAATTTTCCCAATATATCAACAACATGACAGTAAGGCACTAGAGAGTAAATACGAGCAAGTCCTCAACGAATGGGGGTAAATGGAGCCAAATGACTGAACCACAAATCATTAAACAGTGCCTACTTATGTAGACTTGCTTGTATCTACACACATTTTCCGTTTTATTACCCGTGCTTACCATAGCTTATCATAGCTACAACTTTATTTGATATAGCTGAACTTTAGTTGATTTGATTATCTGCATACTTTGTTGGCCCCTCCTTTTACCTGGTAATTCAGTGGTCCGGAGACAGACAGAGCAGGTATTATGTGGGTGGTGGAACTGCAGCACTGCAGTGACACTGTACTGTGTAGTGGTAGAGGCGTGTTAGAGTGTGTTGCACTCATACAAGTGGCCCAAACAAAGCAATACTGCTGGAGTGTTTAAACACTGTGTCCACTTACTATTCACTCTGTTAGACACTCCAACCTCGCTGGTCCACCCGGTGTAAAGTCAGAGATGATAACTCATCTGCTGCTGGAGAGTTTGCATTGGCCATCCTCTAGCCCTTCAATAGTGTTCACAGGACACTGCTCATAGGATGTTGCTGGCTAAACATTTTTGGCTGGTGGACTATTCTCAGTCCAGCAGTGAAACTAATGTGTCAGCACTACTACATCTGATCCACTCACCAGCACAACGTACCACCACCATGGCAGTGCCACTGCAGTGCTGAGAATGATCTACCACATAAATAATACTTGCTCTGAAGTGGTCTTGTGGGGGTCCTGGCCATTGAAGAACTGGGCGAAGAATGGCTAACTAAAGCACAGTCCCATCTTACCGCTTTCCCCCTAACACTTAGCTTTGCACGTTTACGTCTAGGGGTAGAGTTGTCCCAATTGGTGTTAAGATTGATGGGTAGGGCGAAGTGTTAGGACCCTTTAAATTGTGATTTTTCAGAGGCACAGTCCCAGAATGCCCTGCAAATCATTAGCAAGATGGCTGCACGAGCGACCAAAGTATCAGTATTTTCTCTGTTAAAAAGCCATTGTATTTTGAGATAACCATTGTAACAGTGTTTTATTGAGATTTTCTTCATAACGTGTAAAAAACCCTAGTAATATGCTGATGTTTCAGTCGCTACCTAGCTAAATTTTCTGCTGAACCTTAAATGGTGCAGCAGTTGCGTTCTAGTACCTGAGATTACTGCATCATTTAAGGTGGAACGGGGAAATTCGATCATGAATCTGGTAATTAAAGTTCAGTTTCATATCACCAAAGAACTTTTGGTGGCAATAATAAGTTATTGTCACCCACCTTTTTGAAGGCATGTGATGCATATGATTATATAGGTGGGGTATTTCAACCACTACCCCTTTTAACTCAGTTTCAAGGGTGGAGGTTTATACAGTATTTGACAACAAGGGGTATGGGAGTATGCAGTAAACAGATGGATAACAGTCTGTAATTGTAGAACTACAAAGTGCACCTATAAGGTAAGTGGAGCTGATAAAATGGATAATAAATGTAGATACCTAATGTACCTAATGAAGTGGCTGGTTGGCGTAGCTAATCAGCTTTCTGGCTAAGTGAAGTGCTTCACTCTCATCATAACCATAAATAAAGCACAACTGGCCTATTAGAGTCCAATAGGGCTCTAAGACATGACAGAAGTGTTCAGAAGGCTGGTGTAGTTTTCATAAAATGTGATTGGGAATCTATGATTTTAAACAAAGGCTCTATAGGAACCTATTCATTGTCGAACCAACTGTGAGCAGCCTCTAGGAGAAGACATTGACCCAGAAGACATTGCCGAGTGGCAAATTCTGCTCACGCACACATTCTACACTGCTGATCGGATCAGCAATTAAACTGGGATCTGAAGTTAGTGCTTTATTACATTTGAAAATAAACCGTTGGTTTTATTTGGGCCATGAAATGAACACATAGAAAAACTGATCACTTGAAGAAAACACTATCCTGTCATCCTAACGGCACACATTAAATGGTAAAGGAAACATCGCATTGCTTCAATTTGACAAATTCACTGTTTATTTCCTATATTTTTGAAGACAAATCACATGTGGAGCCTAGTGATTTGAAGAGCTGGCAAAATTTACTTTTACTCCCAAAGAGGAGAAAAGAGCGGGTATGAATTCTCTCCTGTATACAAAAGTTAATAAAACTCCACATTAGATAAGAGAGCGTACAAGATCAATAACACATTATATTTCTGCTTAATATCCGTCAACGCTTTTCATTCTGTACTGTAACTTCTAAGCCAATGTGAAAGTGTTATGCAGAGCATCTGTCCTCTTATTAAAAACCTTCATAATGACATATGGATCGTAAAACCAATTTAGACTTTCTGCTCCCATCACTTTCGCTCTTTTTCACTTTCGTTCATTTAGATTCCCCGGTGCTGTTCAGATCATGTTGAATCTGAGGTTTTGTTGGTGTCATTATTAAAATTGGAGCTTTAATCAACTACGTGAAGACCACTGGCTTATGATTTTTGCAGTGTATCTCATACTGGGTAGATCAATCCAGCAGCTTTGATCACACGGACAGTAAAATGCTAATGCACAAAAGAGGACCTAAAGGGCTTCTTACAGGCTTACAATGTGTGTGGGTCAGCCTCAGTAGCTGTAAAATGCCACTTCAGAGGCCATCTGCTTGAACAGGAGTAAAAGCACTCATTTTAGAGGTTGTTCATGAAAATAAAGGACATTTATGTATATGTCTATAGTCTATAGTCTAAAATCTATCAGCAAGGCTCAATAACATTTAAACACACAATAACTATTAAACATACATGGATTTGATATTATCCTGAACCTGAGCACCTAAACTACAGGACAAACCATGGCTTTCAGTCACGGTTCGCTGAGTGATTGTAGCTGACACAACAAAAGGTAAATATTAAAAGTTAACACTAGTAATAAGTTTAAAATACTCATTAAAATGGTATTGAAAGTTATTGAATAAGTAAAGGGAAGAATGATTTACATACAGTAATGAATGTACAGTAATCAGTGAGTTTGCAGAAGCGCTTGTGTGGGATGTGTCCTGCCTGTGGGCATTGGATAGGCACTGTGTGGGATGTATCCTGTGGGTAGAGGAGGCTTTTGTATCTGCTGGTTTTGGGTTCTAATGTTGCATTGTCTCCTGCCAGACCCTGCAGGGGAGTTTGTGGCTGCGCTGAGTTTTGAATTATTGCAGAAGTTTTATTGAACAGGAGCTGGAGGTTAATCTTGTCGATATGCAGGAGAGGTATAATCACGTCATATTTCTTCTTTCTTTCACACAGCAATCTGGACACACACAATCACACACACACACACACTTATTGTATTATATATACTGTGTATGTTTATATATATATATATATATATATATATATATATATATACACACACACACACACACACACACACATATATCTATAATAATTCTATAGCAACATGCCAGATGTCCTGGGATGGAGTTGTAGAGGTTCCTAATGGTGCCCTGTGATAATCCCTCCCGTGCAGCTTAACGTTTCTCACGCAGTTCCTTTAGATTTGCGGTAGTGGTGGAGGTGGAGTGACATCAAGCTTTCTGGATGTATGCTGTGTAACACGTTGTCTCCACACATGGACTTGTTGGTCGTCTTCACCAAGACAAAGCAGGACCCATCACTGGAGATTCTGAGTTACTCCATGAAAGTCTGGTAAAACGCCATTGTGGTTTATGGTGATGCTGTAGTAAGCGCAGTAATGATAACAGTCTATGTGCATGTAATCCTGTGCCACAAAGCCATCTGCCATAACTGCTCACTAAATGTCCTCAGTCATAGCTGTTGGATCAGTGAGGTACAGCAATAAGGCCTGTCCTTGCTTACATCACATGCACGGTTGAGCGTTAAATTTTAATCACTTGCACGTCCCACAACGTCAATCCTACCCACCAAGTTTTATTCCTGTTGGTTGATTCCTTCTGGGTGCAACTTTTTTTTTGATGATGAGCGTACATCTATATATATGAACAGCATCAACAGCAGTGACATCATTGTCGACATCCCATCTACATATAGTTCACTGTAGAATGAAATAACAGATTAAAAGTGACATTGTCACACACCATATAACTGACCCTACAAGTGACCAAGCATAGTATTTAAGAATGTGAGGAGTGACTTAAATAACTATGCCATTTATATGCAACCTTATCATGACAGCTGCATTGCATAGTATCAGTAACAGGCAGTTTATTGCAAAAGCAGCATAATAATACCATATCAACTAATAATAATATAATCAGCACTGTTGTGATAAGCTCCTGGACTTTGTTTAGTGTTACAAAACTCCTGACCAATCAGAGGCCAATCAACACTTGGTTACCAGCACCCGACCAGTCAGTCCTGTGGCCAGCTTTGGTGTTATGGACCTCTAGCTAGTCAGTTCTGGTGTTATAAGCTCCTGGCCAATTAGTTCTGGTGTTAGACGTTCCTAGTCAATCTGCTCTACTATAACTTGGATCTAACCAATTAGCTTTGACGTAACACGCCTGTGGCCAGTCTACTTTGTTGTCATAGGCACCTAACTAATCAGGTGTGGTGTAACAGGACTGTGACCAATCAGCTGTCTATGCATAACTTGCGCGCAAATTACGACACTGCAGTATAGCATAGCATCACACATAGGTCATTAATAACCTAGAATAATATGTTACATTATAATATATTATCATGTAAAAATAAATAATATAATATGTGCTGTGGGCCTCTAGTCACTCAGCTCTGGCATTATGGGCCAGTGGCAAATCAGCTTTGGTGTTATGGGCCTCCTGCCAATAAACTCTGCCGTTACAGGTCCATGGTCAATCATCTCTGGTGTTATGGGGTCCTGACCAGTCGACTCTGTCGTTTTGGGCTCATGGCCAACTAGCTTGGCGATTCCAGGCATACGGCTGATATGCTCTGGTGTTGTTGGCCCATGCTCAATAAGAATGTGTCAGTCTGTAGCATACCTGTGCTGCAACTGGTGACTTGTCAGGTCGAGTTGAATCACTCCGTCATCTATGCCACCTAAACCCTATCTGTTTATTAGTCAAGCTACTGTGGTATTGTTGGCATATCGACCAGTATGGCTGTTTTTGTTGGTGGTGGGTTTCGAAACAGTTTGAGATAAATAGACAGTGTTATTTTGGACTGGAGAGGCAGCCTTGGAATTTAATGACCAGTTTTACCACCACAGCATCCAAAACAAAACACCACCTTGCTCATCTAAATTGTAAAATACGTTAGCATCTTCAATATCGATTTCTCCATGGTTGACCACAATACAAAAACAGGCAATGTAGAAAGTTGGAGTGTACGGCAAAGGCATCTGAAAGTTCAGCATTAGGGTGAAGGAGAGAAGCAAAGGCGCAAAGAAGTTGAATATTTCGGCCTTCAAAAAGTGAATAATTGAATAATTGGAAAGAATTCATTTAAATGATAATTCTTATTTATGAAGCCCTTTAAAAAATTAAAACATTCTCGGTACACGGTTTCCTAGTAATTAACTTTTTCACTCATTTTCATTCTCTCGCTCACTATGCCCCCTCTCTCCCCCAACCCTTCCCACACCATATTCTCTTCTCTACCCGGTGAACTTGGCACACTAATAGGTTATGAATAATTCTGTTTCAGCTTAGATGGCAATTAGCCACAATGCTAGAGGCCATTCTTCATCCTCGGTATGGGAGTGGGGATTTAAGAGCCAGCTGAGCACAACTGCACATTCCCATGGCTTTAACACACACAGACAGACACACACACATGCTGTCCTCTCACCTCCTGAATGATTAGAGGATAGATTGAGAGAACGCACATTCATTGATAAAGTGCAGCCTATTAGAGTCAATGAAAAATATACTCCCAACAACATTATTCATTCATGTAATGGTGGCCCATCTGCGGTTAAAAGACTCAGCAGCGTTCTCTTTCACTCTCGTTCATTCGCCTCTGCAGAAAAAGGAAATTACTTGCAACCTTGACATCTGAAAAATTTATTCTGATTTTCCCTTACTTTTCTTTATTAGACTGCAATAATAATGAGCCTGATGCTGATTTATTATTCATCTTAATCTCCTCACGTTATACATCGTTAAGATTCCCTTGCAAACAATCTAATAACATTTGTGAACAGTCAAAACCTTAAACAATTAATGTTCTGAGTTTAGGCAAGTTTTGTAGTGTAATTACCATGTAATTACCATGTCATAGAAAAACTGCTTATATGATTACATTTTTATATTAATAAAGTAAATATTTACATATATGCACTAAAAATTAGCTCATATATTTACATTGGATTTATTTTGTATTTTATTGAGCAACTAACTATGTCATTACAGGCCTTTAGACCAGCTGCTCTGGTGTTACCGGCATGTAGCCAGTCAACTCTTGTGTCATGGGACCCTGGCCAATCAACTTTTTTATTAATTTGTGGCCAACAGGAATTTGGCATCTGTGGGCAGTATGAGGTGGCAATTGGTGACATTTCAGGCTAGACGACATTACTACATATATGTAACTACAGATTACATACTTGCAGTTTTATAGTTACATACATATAATTGTACAATTAACATAATAACCTTTATTTTCTTTATTTCATTTGCTTATCTGCAGTTAATTTATATTCTGTATCATGAGGTTTAAATCTAGATTTTCTTTGTTTTAATGTCATCATTTGACAAAACATGGCAAAAACACAAAGGATGTTTTTATGGAATGCCTAGAATTATCTGGTCTTGGTCCCCAGATGTTTGCAAGCTTGATCCCTGGTCATGAATGCCTTTTTCGCGCTTTCACTCAATGCTAGTCAGTACAGACACTTATTAGCTGGTGTAACTAAAAAGGGAAGTTAGCATTCTCCTCCAAGTGCATTCAGGTGTCCAGTGAAGTTGCCTTAGCAGCAGCTCAAAAAGATGCGGTGATACCAACATGACTTGGAGAAAGCACATGCGAGTCTTCACCCTTCCAGCTTGGAGGCATTGGAGTTTGAACTGATCATAACTAAACTGAGTAGAAACTTAAAATGAACAAGACTAACAAATGATCTACACCTGACTCTTGCCAACACAGTATTTATTGTTCAATTTATGCAACATTTTAAGGTAGCCCACTTACTATCTATTTGATGTTAGACATCAAAGAAGTCAAAATACTTGACTGTATTTAAAGCTGTATTTAGGGTTCAGTGAAGAAGTAGGTATGTAGTAAGCCTTCTTTATAACTTTAAGTTAGAAAACAATGATCATTTATATGTTAAAATGGTACCACTTTAGAATAAGGCTACCTATATAAAGGATTTAGAAATGGTTTACTAATAGGTTACTCTTGGTTATTAATTAGGTTATAAACACTTTACAAATGATTAATAAGCAGTTACAACACATAATGAAAAAGAGCTCCTCCATATGATGCACGTGAATATGTATTGAAGCTGACAGGGTTATGTGGACTGATGAAAAAGACAAAGTAAGATTAGTAAACATCAAAACCTAGTTTTAACAGTATAAAAGTATGTGTGTTTACTGTTAGGCTAATAACAAGTCACTGTTGCCCATCTTATTTATGTGTTGTAACTGCTTATTAATTACTTTAATGTGTTTATGGCCCTTATTAATAACCATTAGTAAACTCATTTTAAACCATCTATAAACTTTATAATGGTAGCCTTATTTTAAAGTGGTACCTTTAAATTTAACACTGGCAAAAAATCTAAATACAATTAGCAGAGGAAATGTCATATGCAACTTAAAGAACATAGAGGATATGCTAAAATTTCCAAAATGACAATACCAAAATGTCATTTTACCAGGGTTGATTTTCTCACAGAATTTCCCCACCTATTTCTCTCAGCTACTGAAGTAAAAAATAACTGAGCAAAAAACAAGCAGAGATGTTTCTCAGAAGTACAGCTGAAGCTCCCGAAAATCATTACCAGCAAAATCAGAAAGAAGATTAGTTTCTGTTATCGATCTGGCTGTTTGGAAACAGTGGCATGTATAAAGAGGAAGGGTATTTTCTCTGCTGATGGTTTTCATTTAGTTATTTATTTTGCATGGGCTATAACTTTAATAAAGACAGAACTAAAGACTAATTTGAATAACTAACACATATTTTTAGAATATATATGTAATCTAGTGTTTTCCCACCTGAAGTAAAGGCCCATCTTCCTATCAGATTAATAATTATTAGCATGCAGATAAAATGACAACATATGTCTTTAAATAGAGAACCTAGTACCATTCATTTACAAATAACCCTGAGCTAGAACCATGCAGCAGGAATAATTATAGATAAGAACGTATACTATATATTAATAATACATCTTCAGCTGTCACTGAGAGTTATTATCAGGGTTTACAGTAATTGCTATCAAATCACACTTATCATGGACAGGAAATGAAGCAGTTGTAGTTATAGTAACACAAAAATAGCTCAGCAAACACCTTTCCATCTTAGCAGGCCATAAATATTCCTGCCATTCAAGGACACCACAATCAAGATACAAATACATGGCTTGGTTTCTTGAATCCAAACATGCATTATTCATTTCAGTTACCACTTTTAGGCCTTTACGCTGTTTAAAAACAATCAGTGTAACTAGTGATCAGAGCATTATACATAATAACATTGGGAAGTGGATGATTAGAGAGAATTATTGAGCAAGCAAACAACAACAAAGGAAAATATCGTCCCACTACAAAAAATATAGGTTTTGACAAACAGGGATTCTTTACCCAATTATTCAGAGAAGAGAGAAAACCATGCTCTCTTTATCAGGCTGCCAAACGACATATTACCACTTTCTCAGTTGCGTTAAATAAAAGAGGTTCATTAGAATTTTATGATTCTTGTTCAGAAGCACAAATTCCCTGGAGTGCCATTTATGCCCACATCTGTTATAATAGAACTGACTCTACAAGGCTACACACGGGGAGGACGTAGTTTGTGTGTAGTCTTGTAGAGTCAGTTCTATCATAACAGATGTGTAATACTGTTGTTGCAGTTGACATTACAACCATGTTATAGTCTTCTCAGACTTTTGTATTTTGGCTCGTGGGGTCCCTATTTACACCACCGTCATAAATACAGATTATGGTTTGAGTTCCCTTCATAGAGAGCCTACATGTAAATTTGTTGGCAGCATGAAGGAAATAGATTCTGACTCCACTTTGTGTGCACACACTTCATGGAGGCATATAGATGCTACAAATTACACTATATGCTACAATAACAATAATAATAACAATAACAATACCAATAATAACAATAATAACAATAATAATAATAATAATAATAATAATAATAATAATAATAATAATAATGATGACAGTGCTGGCAGTTGAAACTGTTTCACAGACATACGATTTCAGTAGTAGCAGAAATGATATGTTTTAATGCGCTAAAGATCCAGATCTAATTTATAAATACCACGATAACGTGTATTTAAAGTGTGTACTGACTGTCTAATAGAAGCTGGAATTGAGTTCCACATTTTGGAAGCGTATTTACTGAAAGAGGTCTCTCCGTGTTTCCTGCATTTTACAGAAGGTATTTGCAGAAGGCCAGCATCTGTAGATCTATGATCATGAGCTGGAACATAAACAGAGAGACATTCTGTGATGGAAGCAGGTGCCAGATTATTCAGGCCAGCTTTATCGACCAGTAGCAGAACTTTATAGTCTATTCTAATAAATACAAGCAGCCAGTGCAGCTCCTTTAGAGCATGTGATATGAGCTCTCGGTTTAGGTTTGTGTTAGGATCCAAGCTACTGTGTTTGGTATGAGCTGTAGGGGATAGATTGTTCTCCTAGGAACCCCAGTAAGGACAGCATCAATTCTGCTTGTAACAAACGCATGAATGAGTTTTTCTGAATCACTCAGCGACAAAAATGGATAGTTCTTAAATGGGAAAATTTCCATGTGTCCACATTTTGCACAACAATGGCAACATGACAATGGCTTTTCTAGGACATTACCAGCAGAGCACTAACCTCAACAATTCCCTTCTTACCCACACATTCAGAATAAGTGAAACAAAGAAGACCGCATGAAAAACGTTTAAGGATGAAGAAAGATAGAAAGAAACAGGAGATGGGTGTTCAGAGTCTGCAAGTTCATCCAGTTTGCTGAAAGTGTGTTATACTGATGCACATGAGTGTGAGGTGTTTTACCCACAATTCCCTGCAGCACGACACAAACACTGCCATAGGAAGGAAGTTGAAGTGAAGACATCAATACTCAATACACACACTCATACACACACACACACCCCTGCTTGTTCAAAAGCCCTTATCACACCCAGGCAGCCCCCCTAATGGCGTTCTTACAGAGTAAATGTCATTACACACACACACACACACACACACACTCGTGCTTGCTTCATATTGCTAATCACTGCCAGAAGATGAAGCACTTCCACCAGCCATGTGACAGAGAATGGTTGAAAGCCCATGACACAGCGCTTACGCTCAAAATACAGCGCTAAAAGTTCTAGCTAGCATCACGAAACCACGGCTCGTAATGATTTCATTACGTCCATAACAGGCCTCATTTCGCCTCGCTGTCATTTCACCCACCCTCTTTTCAAAGAACAGACTAATCGCTTTTGCTGACGCAGGGCATCTAAACCACCAGACTAATCAATGTACGCAGCTAATAGAGGAGAATAGGAATAATAGAACAACAAAAAACACAGCGCATGGACTGCAGAACATGTTTTGACAGGCAGGGACAGGTAAACATGATAAGCAGTTTTAAACAGGCTCCATCATCAAGAAGCAGAGGTCAAGTCATTTATCTCTATTACAGATAGACCCTGTAGGCCTATAAGATATGTTAAGCATCATCATCCAAATAATAGTTGCACGCAGAAGGACGGGTCGGAATGCAATTTCATTCGAAAGGAGGATAAAGGTTACCAGGAACAATAAATGATGATAAACTGAGACTGATATGGGTGATATTTATTAAGCTACACATACGGAAGTAGTGTCTCTCGGTATGGTGTTGGACTGCCATGTTTGCTAATGCAACGTGCCAGACGTCTCGGCATGGAGTTGTAATCCACCCATCCCAGATTAAATACTGTCACACAGTTGATGCAGATTTTGGGGTGGAAGTGAAGTGACACCGGGCTCTCTAAACACTCAACACGTGAAACACACAGTTCATCTTGGTGCTGACCATTCGTGCCTCCACACACAGAGTTGTTGGTCATCTCAATCAAAACAAAGGTGGAAGGTCATCACTGAAGAAAACGGAACTCGTCACTGAACCGCTGAGTTATGAGTTCTCCATGACAGTCTGGCACAACACCATTGCAGTCTTTGGCGATGTTGACGTGGTGTTATGGGTAGTTGTCATAACGGTCTCTGTGCATGTAGCCCTGCATCATGCAGTCCTCTATCAGCAGTGCTGGCAGTAGCAGGATGACTCATGAAGGGCATCAATGCTCGCCGAATGTCCACAATTGTGGCTGTTTGTTCAGTCAGGTACAGCGAAGGCTCATCCTTGTATACACCACATGCACAGTCGAGCGTAAACCTTCTCACAATGTCAAACCTACCCGCCAAGTTTCATTCCTGTCAGCTGATTCCTTCTGGGTGCAACTATTTGGCAAGCCGAGCTATCGTTAGCAAACAGAACTGCTTTCTCTTGCCATAAGGCTGTTTATCACCCTGTGATAAACAAGGTGATAAATAGCTTAGGATCTAGTATAATTCATTCATAAACAATAACATAAATGCTGTATATGTGGGAGTGCAGTCCATGAACCAATGCAGAACTATGAATACTAGACGTGTACTTACACATGACTGTGAGAAAGACGTTCCCTGATGCCAGCACCACCTTTTCCCTGGTGGCCCGGTCGTAGATACCCACGTGGCACTCATAAGGCCCATTATCTGAGATCCGCACCTCAGGGAGCCTAGAAAACACAAAAGCAAACAGGAGCCTAAATCAAAGCTTCCTTTTGTTCGGCATTAATGCTGATCTATTAATATCCATTCTTAATTGGTCACCGTCTGAGTATTGATCAGTCTGAGTCCAGCTGCAATGAGAAACCTTCACCTCCTCCTGTACTGTATCTCGAGGGAGAATGCTCATAAAATAGCATGATGGTTATGTACTCTGTACACCAACTTGACTCAATCGAAGATAAAAGCCTGGTTTCTGATTTCTCCAGTGAGAATTTCTCATTGCAATTCTATTATGTTTGTATGGCACATTCTGCCACAGACATTGTCCCTAAGCAGTTTTTCAGAATATATGACTTGTTCTGTGCTCAGTGAACCGTTGAAATATATACTTGGGGAAGTCCACAGCGCATTTCTGAAATATCTCACTAGATGAACTGTGGTTGATGGAAATGACCCAACTGGGCAAGTGCTGGTGCTTTGTGTACTAATATGAAAATTCCCCATTAAAAAAGAAAAAAATCAGACAATGACGCTGCGCTGCAGTAACGCTTTCTTTTGGTTCAGTTCAAGTTTTATGGGTATGGCCTTTTCTACAGCAGTCATTTCCCAAAGCAGCTTTCCAGAAATGAGGGTACAGCCCCCCTAATGTGCATCTCAGTGGAAGATAGTGGAAAGAGAAGCTCCTTAAGAGTGTGAGGAAGAAACACTAAAAAGAACCAAGAGTACAAATAGGAATCCATCTACCTCCAGGCTGCACCTGATGCAATGCAGTTAGGTAACAAGTAGGATGAGTTTACGAGAATGATTAAACACAGTGCACTGGGATCTTACAGAGGACAGATCTGGGAAATAAACCAACAACAGATGGGAAAGTCTGTCAAGCATCTGGAGGAGGAACTGAAGGAGAAATTGAGTGAGACACATACAAGATAGCAGATAGAGAGCATGGTGTACTCATATCGGAAGTTGGTAGGTATGGGAAAATGGGGGGCCACATTTTCCACACCCAGTAACAATTCTAGCTCGTTTGGAGAAGGGGCTCATTATGGATAAGGATTTCCTCTGAAATGTGTATTGATGCAATTTCACACAATACAAAGAACAATGCTTTTCAGATACATGGTTCTTCCTTCTCTCATTAGCTATCCACAGCATTCCTTTCCCTACCATCACACAACTCACACAATGGAAGTGTTGCAATAAGTTGAAACAGTTACATTACAAAATTAACCACATGCAACCCCACATGTGGCACCAGTGTCCACTGGAAGTGAAACCAAGACCACTGATTTAAGGAGGACCAGAGATTGGTTCTCACCAAAACATACCGAACTCAAAAAGCAAGCAGTCATGAGTTAAAAAAAAACACCACAAAAAAAACTTTAGTGCGAAAATGCCTATTGAAGATAATGAATTAAGGGTGGTATATACAGCTGGTACTTTATCTCTGTTGGAACAAAACGTCATATTGGAATATAATATTGGAAAAACCTTCTTAACCTAAATTAGCTGCAAATGTTAAAAAAAATCTACTAAGAATACACATATAGATGTCTACCAAGTAATTTAACATTTCTATTTATCAATCAACTTTAGTTTCTCTTTCGGCAGGTTTAGCTTATAGCACTGAGACTTTATAGCTAGAAGGGTGTCCAGGCCACACATGCCAAAGTAGCTATTCCATTTTCCTTTATTTATTGTTTGGGTTAGATACAGGAAGGTAAACACAGAAGATAGTGGACACATACAAGACTAGGTAGATACAAGGTAGATATATAAGAGGGTGGGCTCATACAGCATGCCATATGTTAAACATATGGACACATGGTTTTATTGATTTCTGCAATAATCAATGATCATGTGTAATAATTAGCAACATTTAGCATTAACAGGAGTCCAACTTGTGATCTTCCAGATATAGGTCAAAACCATTGACTACATTGACATGTTCGCCACTTTGTTTCTTTATGTCTCTTCTTTGTTTTTGACTTACTCTCTCCTGGATTCTCCTTTCTGGTTTAGTTTGCTGGTTTGTTTGTATTCTTTGGTTATTGGCTTCCCTTTTGTTGTTTGGTTTCCTCTCTTGGATTCTCCTCTAAATTTGTTTGTTAGTTTATCTAACAAACTCTCTGGTTCTCGACCCCTGCCTGTCTCTCTGTTTACACCTTAGCCTCGCACTTTGTATAATTGTTTTGTTATTACTGCTGAATCTATCAATCTGTCAAATAAACACCCTTTGACTTCTAGCTCGGCGCATTTTGAATTACGTTTGTTGATTCTGACACGCCACTTTCTCTTTTCGAATACTAATACTGATACCGTCATGGGGATCTTGAATATTGCATGATACTGATACAATATGAGTTTTTCCTTTAAAATCTATTCAGACTAAAAACAGCACTTCACTTAAGATGAACATATGAAAGTAAACTCTAAAATTTCAGACTTCATTATATCTTCCAGAGGCAAAGTTAAAGAAATAAGTGAAACAAGGAGTTCATGCAGGGTTTGCCTGAGAACTGGCTCATTACAACTCATGACAGAAGCTCCCTGAATTAATTATGAAAACATCTGGATGTGACACAGTCATTTCTGAAGGACCTTATGCCCCGGCTATACCCCACACAGTGCTCTGCTGAAATTCAGCCACATTTCAAAGGCCTACATTCTACACTTTCCATCTGAAGTCCGTTTATGACCTGTGTAATATTATGCAATTCACTTTTACATGACCATTTTCCAAGCTCTTTTAATCCTTTAGAATTGAACAGTTTGTTTTTGTTACTGTGACATATTTGAGTGACCTCTGACCCCTGCCTGAGCCCTTCACAAGTAAATGATGCACACTGAATTTAAAAAGCCACAGTTAAGTACAGACTAAAATCCCCATAGACATTGGAAAAGATGAAAGCCAGCCAGATCTTCAGATCCTTTGGAGGTCTGCAATGATCCGTTTGCTTACTGACGGCCAGGAACAGCACAGCTTTTAACCTTTTAATCTTGCATTCGAAAGATGTATACATGCTGGATCTGAAACTATTACAGTGCATCCAACAATAAAGGCAGCTTAGAGCTTCTTTTTCAAAGTTATAGGAAATATGATAGCACGCTATGCGATAAAAACACTAACACACATTCTGGATGCTTTTCTATTTTACTATGGCCAACCTAGTGGGCAGCAACTGATGTCCTGTGAATAACAGAATGGAATATACAGTATAAACTGGTTTGTTATTGGTATGAATTTCCAGACCAGCATGTTTGTGCAGTAAACATGATATTCAGTTTGCTGGTTGGACAGAAATCATTCATGCTAAATGGTTCAAGTGGATGGAAAATGATTACTCTGGGAACTAGTGGGATACAGGTGCACTCCAGGTGCACCGCCTGTTGTGAAAACATGCCTGTTCGCCTATGACTGCAGTGTCATAATACATCCAGTTTGAAGACAGGAAAAGCCCCTTCTGATGAGGTATTTTGAAGGTGGGAGGAAAATGTACAGGGTTTGGGTGGACTGTTTAAAACACATGTTTAGCTGACTAATACAGAACACCTGGCACTGCTGCTCAGAAGTTAAATATCACACCTTTTTTTATAACCTCTTCATCAGTGGCTATGCCAGCAATCAGGATTGCTCACCACTGTGGGGTTCTTCTCAGTTACCGTAAGAAGGATTTGGTTAACGCATACAAGCAGAAAAATTGGGATGTAATGCTGCATTACGGAATACTACATGACATGACAACAGGACTAGTTTAAGGTTTGGGTGCACCTTTAGTCAATTCAGAGGAAGAAACGCCTATCTATACATCACAGAGGGAAACTCACTTCGGCTCTCACAGTTTGGATTGACTTACAGCAGCTCCTTCAGGTTCTTCCTGGCTCCGCCTACTCATCATCACACTCACCTGCAGCTAGTTTAAGCACCACCATCTGGTTTGGGTTTACAGTTTGCCCTAGGTCTTTGCCCCTAAGTCTTGCTGTCTGCTTATGTGTTTCAAAAGTGGTTTCGGTTTTCATAGTTCTTTGTTGGTTGATGTCTCCATCAATGTCTTCTTCTGTCTCTTAGCCTCTGCCATGATGTCCATGCTATAAATACCAAGCGAGCATCTTCTTATAGCTAGCTGAAGACCCAGAGTTGCTGTTCTGTGAAACGCCCCCATAGCACTGAGTTGTCTTCTCACAGTGCAAGAATTCTACACATTTAGATGTCTTCAGGTTTGAACCGAGATTGGACCTTGTTTATCTTCTGGTTCTGTTTATCTAATGGTGACAGGTTAGGTGGTCTACCTGGTCTTGTTTTGAACCCCCTTTTCTCTGTGTTCTTTAACACTGTATTTCACTTCATCTGAACTCCCCTTTAAAAACGGGTGGTCCCTGACTTTTGCACAGCGCTGTAGAGACTGATCTATTTAGCTCCATTTTTCCATCCCTCGGGCTTTCCCATCCTTCCATCCCTGGTATGATCTGCCAGCGCTGACATAGAGAGACTCATCTGGGACTCTTTCCTCTATTTTTGAGCTCCCTATCCATAGCCCCCTACCCCTCCTCTCTATTTTGTTTTCCTTGTTGAGGAGTCTTCCTCCAGTCTGATGTTACAGGACTCACTTTGCGTTCGGCGCCATTCGACAAAAGTCCTGCTGCTTTTAACCTTTTAAACAAGCAGAAAACAGTTCGATTGACGAGGCTCATTCATATTGAATGAGGCTGGTGCATCTCTCTCTCTCTCTCTTTCTCTCTTTCTCTCTCTCTCTCTCTCTCTTTCTCTCTTTCTTTCATGCTGAAAACCCCCTGTTGCTTTCCCCTCTGCAACACACGCATACAGGCATCGGACTGCATCTTTAGCTAACTCACTTTTGCCTGACGCTGAACAGCGCTGTCAGGCTTAATTGTGGTGTATTACACTGCAGCAGCAGTGGCAACAATGCAGGGAATAGAAATAGATCCACTCCGAGCTTTCACTTTGCAGATGCCTACAATTTCAGCCTCTGCTAATGATAGTTTGTTTTTTTTCCTTCTCTCTGTCGTTCACTGGGCTATTTGACACGTGGTGATTATGATGGTTTGATGAGGCCCCTGGCATTCGCGGGCGGTTTCGCTGGCATTGCCCTCATGTTACTCTCAAAGAGCATCTTGGCTCCTCTCTCGTTCTCTGGTTGAGTCGCTATGCTTCGCCCAATCCAGCCCAGCATGCTTTTATCTCTCCTTTACTCTGTTTTTCTCCTGTCCTCCTTTTGTTTTTCTCCTTTTCTCTTCCCTCACATTTCTGTGCTTTCTTCTTCTCTCTCCTGTTCCATCTTCTGTCTTCTATCTTTCCCTGCTTTATTTCATAAGGCCTCCACTTTCTTTCTTTGCATTTTGTTTTTCTCTATCCTTCTTTCTCTTTTTCTTTTCTTTCTCTCTTTCTCTCGCTCTTTCTCTCTTTGTTTTGATCTCATTTTCTCCCATCCTCTCTCCTTCTTTCATCTTTTATCTCATTTTTATCTTGTACTTTATGGCTTCTCTCCTTTTGTCTGTTTGTTGGTTTCTTCGTTTTTTGCCTTGCTTCTTCTATTTCTCTTTCTCCTCGATCTTACTCTGATCTCTCTTCTGTCCTTTTCTATTGCTCTCTGTCTCCTCCTTTCCATCGCTTCCCTTCCACAATTTTATATTGTCTTCTTTATTTTCTCTGTCTGGTGGCTTCTCTGTTTTTCCTTCTTCCGCTTTTCCCTGTTCCATCTTTTCTCCTTCCCCTTCTATATCACTTGAACTCTTTCCTTCTTTTTCTCTTATTCTTTCTTTTTTCTCTCGCTATTTCTTTTTTTCTCTTTTCTTTTTCTCTCTTCTTTTCCTCACTTTCATTTTTCCTTTTCGTTTTCTATTATGTCATAAGACTTTTACACAGATTGTTATTACAGAACCTTATATAGAGCCTTTTAAAAAGGATTCTATATAGCCCCAAACTGTGGGTTCTTCTATTGTCACAAGCTGAGTAACATAACTATAGCAGAGTCCTTTTAGTGTTACATAGAACCATTTTCAAAAAGGTTTGACATAGAACCGCACATCACTTCCTCTTCTTCTAAGCTGCTTATTCTCCTGGGTCACAGGAGGGTGATAGAGCCTGTCCCAGTGTTCAACAGGCAAAGGGCAGGAAACACACTGTCCATTGCAGGGCAGTGACACAGACATACACACTTACTCACACACACACTCGCCCACTCACACTCACTCACGCTTACTCACACTTACTCACACTCACTCACACTCACTCACGCTTACTCACACTCACTCACACTCACTCACGCTTACTCACACTTACTCACACTCACTCACACTCACTCACACTTACTCACACTCACTCACACTTACTCACACTCACCCACTCACACTCACTCACGCTTACTTACACTTACACTTACTCACACTCACTCACACTCACTCACACTTACTCACACTCACTCACACTCACTTACTCACACTCACTCACACTCACTCACACACACACACACACACACACACTCACTCACACTTACTCACACTCACTCACACTCACTCACACTTACACTCACTCACACTCACTCACACTCACTCACACTTACTCACACTCACTCACACTCACTCTCACTCCCTCACACACACACACACTCACTCACACTTACTCACACTCACACACACTTACTCACACTCACTCACACACATACACACACACACACACACCATGGGGCAATTTAGTAGTAACTTAGTAGTAACTGACTAGAAACTGGAGGAAACCCACCCGACACAGAGAGGACATGTAACCTCCACACAGTTAGGACCCTGATCGCCTGACCTGGTAATCACCTGGTAACCAGTGCCTTCTTTACCTGCCCTTTCTCTTTAACTCTGTTTTACATGATCTCTATCACCTCACCCCTTTTTACCTTTCTTTCCAAGATTTAATTTCCTAGCGCTCTCTTTCATTCTTTCTTTGTATTTCCTTTATTTCTTTTTTTCTTCCTCTCTCTCTCTCATTCTCTTTCACTCTCTCTGACTTAGATCTTTCAATTTTTCTTGGTCTGTTTCTAGTCGTCCTGTGTCTTGTCGAATCTACCTTTTATATTGGAATTACCTTGCTCCTTTTCTTTTCCTCCTTTCTATCATTCCCTTCCCTAGTTATTCTTTCTTTATTCTTTATTTTGTTCTTTCCTTCTTTTTCTGTACTTTGTCAAGTTTGTCTTTCTCCATTTTCCTTTTCCCTGCCTCTCCTGCTGTCTCTGCTTTGCCCACATGCCCCTTAGTCTCTTAGAACTAAAACAGATTCACAGAACTGCTCAATTTGTCAGACGTACTCTAGACCCCCTGATCTTTTGAAGCATAAACAGATAAAAAATCAGACAGCAATAAAAGAGCCATTAGCATTACATCATTCTAAAGCAATGGGGGTCTATTAGCAATAGTCTCAGCATCAGATACTCTATTTGTATATATGTCAGTCTGTTGTTTTTACAGTCCAAAAGGAAACAAAGCTAATTTTTAATCAAGGAAAATGTTCATAGCATTCGGCTTTGTCCATCATGAGCCTTTATACTAAACCATATTCTATAACCGCAGAAAACATGATATCGCTGATGTTGTTGGAACACAATATGCTTTTTCAGGTTTTAACATAATTGGAAAATGTCTGTTGCCCTGTTCACTGTGTATGAATTCCATGATGAAAAAACTACTAGGAAAACTGGTCTGGTCACATACACTGTTTTGTTGGTCCAATCTAAAAAAAAATCCTCTAATTTGTTACAAGCAGATGAATTAAGTTTATTTAAAAATGACTCTTAAAAATGATTTTTCTATCAAAGTATTTTTTTGTGTTGAGTTTTTAGGTTGCACTTTTTAGAGTGTAAACTCACATAAAAAATAAAGTAGGTTTATTCCTGTGATGGAAAAATGCTTAAAGATACAGGGGTTGGACAATGAAACTGAAACACCTGGTTTTAGACCACAATCATTTATTAGTATGGTGTAGGGCCTCCTTTTGCGGCCAATACAGCGTCATTTGGGCAGCCGTGGTTTTATGTTTTTTGGATACAATCCAGGTTAGCACCCGAACATCCCTTTCAGACAGCTTCCTCTTGCGTCCACAGTTAATCCTGTTGGATGTGGTTCGTCCTTCTTGGTGGTATGCTGACATTACCCTGGATACCGTGGCTCTTGATACATCACAAAGACTTGCTGTCTTGGTCACAGATGTGCCAGCAAGACGTGCACCAACAATTTGTCCTCTTTTGAACTCTGGTATGTCACCCATAATGTTGTGTGCATTGCAGTATTTTGAGCAGAACTGTGCTCTTACCTGCTAACTGAACCTTCACACTCTGCTCCTACTGGTGCAATGTGCAATTAATGAAGATTGGCCACCAGGCTGGTCCAATTTAGACATGAAACCTCCCACACTAAAATGACAGGTGTTTCAGTTTCATTGTCCAAACCCCGTACATTTAAGTTTACTCTAATCCAAAACTTTAGGTTTAGTTTGACTTTAAACTTTCTGCAAGTTGATTTGATGGTTGTTTTAAATTGTTTCACGTGTCTTAGTTATTGAATTCAACTGCATACGCATAAGCTGCCCGAATAAAAGCTCAGAGAACCGTAGCCCAGTAGATACGGTGAACAGCAGCCTCGGTTAGTATTTGTTCTAGTTGCCTGCACCTCACTCAGTATTCTCTTGTGCACTCATTGGCTACTGCTCATGGCTGCTCCCACGGCTTATCATAGATGTGCTCATAATACAACATTCATCACCAAGAACATGCTTGACTGGGTCAGACCATGAGCTATATAGCAAATCAGGCCTAAAACGTTGTAGTGTGCACGTAAACCTAAGCCAATCATGGCCCACTCATGGGCCCCTGTGCGTGTGCTGATCACACATCGGAGGCCTTCATTATTTACATTGTAATGTTCTCCACTCTGTTGCATCAGCAGGAAATTAAAAAGTGATGCAGAAGCATGTAAGGATGGGTCAGGTGAACGCTGCCACGCATAAACTACACTCACACACACCCAGCAATGAAGCTTTGCTATAAGCCAGGGGGGCAGCTAGGAAGCATTATGTCCCAGGGACATTGCGGTAAAGAAAATGACATCCACCAAAAAGCCCTCATTCCAGCTGAGTCATTAGAAAATTATGCCTCCACCAAGCGCATTATTACAATGAGAAAAAATATATACATTACACCCATACAATATGTGTGTTTACCTCGCAAATAACAGCACACTGTTCCAACTAAAACCATACCACAACAGATATGGGTAATAAACACAGTCCTCACAGAATCAGTTGTATATATCTAATGATGGTTTTTATTGAAACACTAAAATACGGTATTTTGAAGCCACTAATATTACCAAAAATATAGAACATAAATAAATAAGCAAATAAATAAGCCACACCTTGATAGGTTCAAGTCAGGATTCTCACTTCTGAAAATCTTTGATACTAAAATCTTTTTCAATTGATCTTTAGTTAATTTAATTCTGTGTCTTGACTTATTGTCTTGTTGCATGCAACCAAGCCCTTTTCATCTTGAGTTCAATCAGGGCAACCTAACTCGCCTTGACCCTTATCCTAAACCTAACTAAACCCAAACTCTCATCCTGGCCCTAATCTTAATCCAAACTTTAAACAGACTCAAACCTAACCTTCACCCTGGTACTAATCCCAAGCCTAACCTTAAAAAGACTCAAACCTAATCCTTACCTGGAACTAAACCTAACCCTAACCTTAAACAAATTCAAACCTAACCTGGCACTAACCCTAACCCTAATCTTAACTTACCCCAGACCTGACCCTGACCCTGGCCCTAATCTTAATCCAAACTTTAAACAGACTTAAACCTAACCCTTACCTGGAACTAAACCCAACCCTAACCTTAAACAAATTCAAACCTAACCTGGCACTAACCCTAATCTTAACTAACCCCAGACCTGACCCTGACCCTAATCTTAATCCAAACTTTAAACAGACTCAAACCTAACCTTCACCCTGGTACTAATCCCAACCCTAACCTTAAACAGACTCAAACCTAATCCTTACCTGGTACTAATCCCAACCCTAACCTTAAACAAATTCAAACCTAACCTGGCACTAACCCTAACCCTAATCTTAACTAACCCCAGACCTGACCCTGACCCTGGCCCTAAACCAAACTCAAATCTGACACTCATCCTGGCCCTAATCTTAATTCTAATTTAATTAAACCCAAACCAAACCCTTACCCTGATATTATCACCATCTTCAACCTCAAACAGACCCAAACATAACCCAGAAGAGGAGCTAATCCTAACCCTATCTATAACCAAACCTGACCCTCGCCCTGGCCATAAAACCAAACCTCAACCTTGACCAAATGCAAATCTAACTCCTTCCCTGGCCCTAATCCTAAACCTAATCTCAAACAAACAGAAACCTGACCCTCACCCTGGCCCTAATCCTAAACCTAATCTTAAACAAACTCATATCTGCCTCCATTTTAGCTCTGCAGGTAAAAGGGGAGAATCTCATCTGGGTTTGTCTCCTTTTCTTTTCTAATTAAACAGATTTACAGCAGGTTTGACCTTCTGGGGTCTGAGGGGACATCCACACAGCAGGTAAGTAACTCAAATCTGATTTTCTCAGCAAATGGGATTTTCTTGTTAGGCTGTTCACTTCGTCTTTTAAATGTGGTTTATATCTGACATCAGTCTGAACAGATTAGGCCCCTAAACTGACTCGCATTGTAAAAGAACAATGTATCATGTGGCACACTTGTTGATAACACACGAGCGCTCATGAAGTTCCAGTGATTGACAGGTGGGAATACCGCTGAGAACAAGATCGAACTTGCTGTAAATAGGGCATGTTGTTCAGCTGCCACTTCTTTCAGTGTCACTGCTGGACTGAGAATAGCCCACCAACCACAACCATCCAGCCAACAGCATCCTGTGGGCAGCGTCCTGTGACCACTTATAAAGGACTAGATGATGACCAACTCAAACTGGGCAGCAGCAGATGATCTATCATCTCTGACTTTACACCTACAAGGTGGACCAGCAAAGGTAGGAGTGGACAGTGAGTGGACACAGTGTTTAAAAACTCCAACAGCACTGCTGTGTCTGATTGATGTATATGAGAATGGGTTCAATCTCATGTTATTTAGTTTCACAATGTCTTTGAGGTCTGTGCAGCTTCACACATGCCTGGTCTTTCTCCCTCTGATTGACTGACAAGTCAGCCTTTAATTGGTCCGGTCAGGAAAACAGCCTCAGAAGTGACTGATGGACTCAAACCAAGGTCGACAACAATAATAAGTCTTTTTTGAACGTGTAGAAATGGATAAATAATTGCAGGAGACATCCACTGTTGGATTTGTCATTATTCCTGCCAAGTCTTCCTTCCCCACCATTCCAACAGCACAGCAATAACCTTTCTCTAGCACACAGCATTCTCAAGATATTTAGTCTCTTATGAACAGTGTCCTTGTTCGGAACAGCAGCCACCCATAAGATTCTGGTATTTTTCCATTGCTGACTGACCAGTACTATATTTGTGTATGACTTAGTCAGGCCGCCCTTCTTGCAGGGTAGCATCATACAAAATACAAAACAATGTTTAGCTAGTACTGCTTACTTGTTTATGACTCCACATAACACACCTGCACCTACCACACACACACTTAATACACACACATACAGACCACAGAAATCAATGAGAATGAGGCCAAATAGACAAAGAGTAAAAACGACCTGGTGCAAAAGCAGAGAAATCAATATCCAGCCTGCAGGATTTAATAGAAAGACTGATAGAGAGAAGGAGAAAGAGAAACTAAAAGATCAAGAGAGAGCCAGTAGAAGAAAACAGGAAAAGAAGGAAAGAGATATATTCAGTGATCAATAATTAAGTCTAATCATTATTTTTGTATTAATAATATTTAATTTTAACTTTATAAATATTTATTTGGACTGCTAATTTACATATATTTAAAATTCTTAAACAGTGTCTCTCATTCTTTGGCAACACAAATGTAGGATTTTTGCACAAAAAATCAATTACCTAACCTGAATATATATATATATATGAAAAAAAACTTGAGACAGTGAGTAAAAGGAGAAGAGGGAGAAAAAAGGAGAGTGAGATAGAGAAAGACAGAAAGAGAGAGAAACAAGGAGAGAGAGAGAAAGGGGGACAGAGAGAAAGAGAGAGACTGAAAGGGGACAGAGCAAGACAAGAAGAAATCAGTTTTTATGGAATTGAATTAAACTGAATTGAATTGAACTGAGTGAACTGAGAGAAAGATAGAGGGAAAACATAAAAGAGAGACAGAGAGTAACAGATGGGAGGGAAAAGGGAAACAGTGAGGTAGAAGAGAAAGAAAAAGGTGAGAGAGAGATGGGGAGAGAGAGAGAGAGAGAGAGAGAGAGAGAGAGAGAGAGAGAGAGAGAGAGAGAGAGAGAGAGAGAGATTTGTCCAATTACATTTATTGTTCATTTTGCTATTAATATAACTATAAAGCAGAGAGAAAAAGCAGACAGAGAGAAAGAGAATGAAAGTGTCTGAAAATGCAGAAAAGAAAAAAAAAAAGAAAAAGGAAAGAGAGCAAAAGAAAAAGAGAGAATCAAAAATAGAACAAGGGAATAAGAGGAGAGAGAGGTAATTAAAATGAAAGACAGAGAGAAGGCAAAAGAAGAGGGGAATTACAGAGAGAAAGAGTGAGAGACAGAAAAGAAGGAGAGAGAGAGAGAAAAGAGATGGGGCAAAGGAAAGAAAATAAAGAGGGAAAAGATGGGGGAGAGAGAAAGTTAAAAAAGAGAGAGAAGGTAAAATACAGAGATAGAGAATGAGAGAGAGAACAAGTAAGAAAGAGAGAGAGACAGAGAGAGAGAAGGAGCAGGAAAGATAAAGAGAGAGAGGCATACAGGCAGAGAGAGAAGTGCTAGGGTGGGAAATCATAGCGGTCACTTGTTATCCGTGTTATGTCCTGGTGTTGGTAACAGGGAGCTGTGCTGAGGGCTGGTGTGAGCGAAGGTTCCTGAGTGGAAGTGTTTGTCATAAACGATTTTAGTTTCTTTACTTTTTCATGTTTTCACTGTCCCCTCTTCTTATTCTCAGTGACAGCTCAGTTTTCCCGGGAAGAACCTGAAGTGTCAAGCGTGGCAGCAATACGTTGCGCTAATTGAAATTCTGTGTCTTGACCGAGCCCACCCCAAAAACCCCGGGCCTCCAGGGGGATCCTGCATTGTTCAAGGTGTTTGAATAATTAATTCAGTGGGCCTGAATCTTTAATAAGAGTCATAATGTTAGCAATGCGACGTCTATCCGCCTCACTCGTTTCTCTCTCTCTCTGTCAATATGACAGCTAAGCTTTTTGTCGCTGGGCCTGCGTTGCAGAAAAGGAGAGAGTTCACAGCTCAGGCTGTCACTCAAAAACAAAAGCGCATCTCCACAAGGTTCCCCCTCTACTGCCGTCATCATGGACGCCTCGTCTCCCTGCCTGGTCCTTGGGGACGTAATATTACAGGCCCGGACTCTTAACCGAAGAGTCCCACCCACCCTCCAGGAGAGTTCTCCACTTCAGTGAGAGCTGCTGTTACAGAGCCAGAGTCTTCATGCGGCTCTCTGAAGAACGGGCAGCGAGGCTTGGATGAGGCTTTCAGAGAGAGGACCAATGAAATGTCCAACATGCATGGAGGGACCCAACAGCCACGACTGTGGACATTCAGCAAGTAGTGAAGATGAGTTATCCTGATGCATTAGCTTTGGAATGACAGCTGCATACGCGCAGTTCTTTTGACTACTGCCCTTAACACGACGTCAACATCGCCAAAGACTCCAATGGCGTCGTGCCAGGCTATTATGGAGTGACTCAGAATGGCAGTCATCCTCAGTGACGAGTCCCGCTTTGGTCTTGGTGGAGACGACCAATGAATGTGTCTAGAGGCACCGTGGTCAGCGCCAAGATGAAGGGCTTGTTGTCATGCACCACATGGCCAGAAGGCATGGTGTTACTCCACCTCCACCACACCACCAAACCTGCAGGAACTGTGTGAGAATATTCATGCTGCATAAGGATGGATTATTGCAGGGCATGTTTAGAAATCTCCATACCTCCATGCAAAGATGTCTGAAACCATGGCCACCATACTGAGAGACTACTTCTGTATGTGTATATACATAAAGTCTATATAATGCATGCGCTACATATACTATATGTTATAGGTTGTAGCACCTCAGAAGGCTGAATGTGAGCTCTTGGGCGTGTGCAGTGTTCGTGGCAGTGGGATGAGAATGAGAGGAAATCTGTGTGAAATATTCTGCACTCTCACTCTCATAACACCATCCTGCATAGCAGTGCACAGGAAGAAGAGATGTGTGTGTGTGTGTAGTGTAGTGTGAGTGTGCCTCGCTGCTTGACTCCTCGGCGCTGAGCATTGTGTGAGACGGAGAGGTCAGTGCAGGTTTTCTCCTGCTGCTGCTTACGGAGCGGCTGTCAATTTACCTCCTGCTGAGGAAGAGTGTTTCTTCATGCGTTTGTGTTTCTGTGTCCGTGTAAGAGTGTGTATGTGTGTGTGTGTCAGTTCTAAAGCAATGAAGTTGTCACTCCTGTGCTGGAGAAGTGCAGGAGCCTGCAGGAACACCTCTGTACACCTAGTGGCTAGAGAGACAGCGGATGAGACTGAGTTTAAAATCAACCCTCTCTAAACTACAAGTCTCTGAGACTCCACCACTTTCAACATCAATAACAGTTTCTTTCTTTCTTTCTTTCTTACCTTTGTCTCTTTCCCCTATTTTTTATTATTAACCCCTTTACGAATCCCTCGATTCGCTCTCACAGCTGCCGCCTTGGTTCGATTCCCGGTCAGGGAACATATTTTTGTGGCAGTCGTGGGCTGGAGGTTAGGGAACCAGCCTTGTGACCGGAGGGTTGCCGGTTCGATTCCCTGAACTGACAGTAATGACTGAGGTGCCCTTGGGCACCTAACCCCCAACTGCTCCCCAGGCACTGTGGATAGAGCTGCCCACCACTCCGGGTAAGTGTGCTCACTGCCCCCTAGTGTGTGTGTTCACTAGTGAGTGTGTTTGTGGGTGTTTCACTTCACGGATGGGTTAAATGCGGAGACTACATCCCCCCACTGTGGGATCAACAAGTGTTTAAAATCTTAAATCTTTTCCTGTTTTCCTTTCTGTTTTTCCTCTATTTCTCTGACTCTTCTCTTTATATTGTTCTTTTTCCTTTCTTTCTTTCTGTTTTCTATCTTTCTTTCCTTTTTATCTATCTATCTTTCCTTCTTCCTTCTTCTTTACCTCACTTCAGTTTTTTCAATTTTTTAACTTCTCTCTACCACCTTAGTCACATAAGTAAATCCAGAAATCCTTTTAAACTAAACTGGGAATCTGAAAGTGGTTTAGGCTCAGACGGACTGGACACTAGACAGTTGTAAACACTGTTTCAGGTGTTAGTGGAATCATGCATAAGAGTGGGGGGTTTGTGTTCTACCAGAGCATGCAGGACTTGTCTGGGTTTGGGATGAAATGGTGTGTCGATGGTTGTTCATTGTTTGTGGATAATGCTGGAATGTTGTCGTTTCATTGGCGAACTGTTCCTGTATTTCTCCTCACCTGTTCTCTTCTTTCGGTTTCCCTAAGATGTAGAATTTTAAAATGATTCTTTAATAAAGGGGTTTTAAAGCCAAGTCTCTCAGCCAGTCTGGGGAGGATTAGCTCCTTTAGCTCAGCACTGAAGCTATGAGGTTAATGTTGATGGAAGTTTATTCCTCAATAATTAGCACGCTGCAAACTGCATGCCTGAAGCATCAAACATGTGGCTGAAACCCATTAAAGTTAAAGGGGCAAACATGAAAAATGTAACCTTTGCTACATCTGCTGTAAACACGCCTGCTCGCTTCCTACAGTCGTGCTGCAGAAGTCTTCTAGTTTGAGAACTAGGCAAACACTCTGATGGTGATGTATGCTGAAGGTGGGAGGAACTTTTGAAAAATTACAAGCGCTTTGGGCATGCTGCTCTAAATGCTTACTACTGGTTTCCCTCTAACTAGCCTAGCTCAGAATAACGCCAAATAGCTAACGTAGGTCTCTCTCCTGTATCTCTCTCTCACTTTCTCTCTCTCACACTCTGTTTCTCAGTCTCTTTATCTATTTTGTCTTCCCCTTACCTTTTTATCTCTCTCTCTCTCTCTTTCACTCAAACTGTTTTTTCTCCCGTCATCTCTCTGCACCTGTGTCTCCACAGATAGCACACTACTTTGGGCTCTGGTATGGAGTGATAGAGTGGATTATTCAGGGTGAGTTTGTGTTTGCAGTGCATCGTGGGTCCTGAAGCAGCGCCTCAGGTAAAGTGAGGTTACCTGGGAAACATCACTTCACGTTCAGCGTTATGTAAAAACACTCCAACACATGCGATGGAATAACACAAAACCTGATCTACCACAATCTAAACCACAATAGTAGGAGCAGAAAAACACTCCACACCGAGCCAGCGAACCCACAGGTTGAGAACAGGCAGTACAGGCTCCAAAAAATCCCCCCTTGTTAGACAACCAAACAGACCGCCTCAGCAATAAAAACATTAGTCCTATACGTACATATACCTATATATCATATATATATAGGACTAACATGTATATATACACTATATAAACTATAAAGGCCAAAAGTATTCTCTCGTCTGCCTTCACATGCACATGAACTTGAGTGGCATCCCATTCTTTACCTCCTGAGACCCAGGCTCAAATCAAATCGTCATTTGTTTCCAAGTAAACCGAGAGGTAATGCCCTATACCTTGTTAGCACCAGATCCATTAGTGGTCGCTAAAACTAGCGTAGCACTTGAAGACACAACATGCTTACCTCACATGGACTTTGAGTCTGATAGGCTTGGCTACTCATAGCACCACATAGTTAACTGTAGCCACTGTGCACAGCCCAAAGGTAAGTAGGCCAGTTGGCTGACAGTGCTGAAGTGAGTGCAATAGCACAGGACAGTCAGGCTGTTTTGCTAATTCTGGCATCCAGGAGGATGCTTTTGCGAGATAACAGGCATAGCTAGCTAGCAAATCCTAGGATGTAATACATGTAGTACTTCAGGATCCAGCAGAAGAGCCTCTGACCCTTATGTGCTCTTGTCTTTATATCATTGTACTACTAGAGGAAGGGGCCATGCTAAGTATGGATCTTTAATGAACCATGATTTCAGGCCTGCCCAAAAACAAAAAAAATATCACATAATGTCTAATAAAAAATTCCATAAATTCTGATGTCTAATCTTCTTAGAAATTAATCTCTGAATTATCCTCACAATGACTTTGAATGATATCAGGTGTAAGGAACCAAATATGTGTTCTTCTAACTAGTTCTTCAAGCACATGTACTTTATTTATTTATTTAATTTTGGTTTGGTTATATATAATCTAATGTTAAACCAAAAGGGAAACATCCAATATGATATGCAGATTTGCTTATAGTGCATCAAAACATATAGTTTGTTTGTAGAAACCTGATTATTTAAAATCAATAGCATTCATAATAAAACCCCCTGTCTTTGCTGCTGCACTTTGCCTTACACTTATGGGAAAGATTTTACACTAGATGTTGAAAAACTGCTGTGAGGACTTAATTGAGTTTGATTGGTGTTGGATAAATAGTTCTACATTACAGCTCATCCTAAATACACTGGATGGAATCCATCACTCCAGAGAGCACAGTTCTGCTGCTCCACAACCCAATGCTGCGAGGCTTTATAGCTCTTTTAGCCGATGCTTGGCACTAGCCATTGTGTCCTGGGGCTCCTGTCTGACTGCTCCAGAGAGGCCCATTCTACTTGCAACACTTTTTTCTACAAGCTATACAAACTGTCTGTTCACAAATACCTATTTCAGCAAAGGAGACGCCTTAAAGAAGTTGAATTCGCTAATTAGAGGGAGTGTAGAGTAAAAAAGCCAGTCACTTATTTTGGCATTCTGCAACATTAAAACTTCAAGGACCGCAAACGCCTGCAGAGAGTGGTAAAGACTGCTACCAAAATCACCAAGATGGCACAACCCTCTCTGCAGAGCATCTACAATCTCAGAGTCCACAGGAGAGCTGCCTCCATCATCAAAGATCCCACCCACCCCCAACATGGACTATTTACACTTCTATCTTCAGGTCGGAGGTACAGAAGCGTGAAATGCCGGACTACCAGATTAAAGAACTCTTTCTTTCCCACAGCCATCAGACTCTTAAACAGTTGAGCTGATGTCTCTCCTCACAGACATCACTGTATTTATAACAATTGCACTAACTCATATCATTTTGCACATGAATAGTTGCACTACTGTACTTGACTGTTTGTGTCTGCATACAGCTGCACACATCGTTTTGCACATGTAACTGTTCTTGTACGGTTATATTTCAGCTCATTTTGCACAAACACCACTTTACTACAGACTGTTACAATGTAACTAATGTAGCACATACCTGCACAATGTATATAGCCTGTATAATTCTAAATTGTTTACATTTTATATTTTATATTTTATTTTATATATTCTCTGCATGCTTAATTTTTTATCCTTGTTATTTGTCTATTTATATTTATACTTTTTATTCTATGACATCCAATGTGGGCAGCAAAGTAAGAATTTCATTGTACAGGGAAACTAGTTTCCTTACTGTGCATATGACAATAAAGCTTTGAATCTTGAATCTTGAATCTTCACTAACAGATGAGCATCTTACCGAACTGTTGACTGATACACCAAGTCTTCCCGTCTGCGATAGTCCTCCATGTGAGAGTAATTGGTATTAAACATGGCATCATATGTGAAAATCTTCTGCTTAATGGTGCCGCCATCTGTAACCTGTAGAGAAGAAAGAGAAAGACTTTAATAAAATGCCTTATAATTTAATTTCATGAGATTATAGATAGAGAAGTCTTGTGGGCCATGTCCAGCATATACTGTTCATATATGCCATTCATATATATGCCATGTTGTAGTGTACTTTGTATTTCCTTTGTTTAACATGTGTGTGTGTGTGTGTTTGTGTGTGACACTACAACGTCCGATATGCAAATTCCAGGAAAATAAACAGCAATAATTCTTCACAAGAGCTATGTCGTTTGACCAGAGGCGTCTGACTGCATTGGGCTGTATATCACAGGACTGGATTTGTTCACCAGCTCTAAAAGACCCACTATGGCCACAGGCATGTTAGTACTCAAGCTTTCAATTACTGCATTGATCTGCTCAGCCCTATTAATGAATAATTTTGTAAAGAGCTGACAGATAGCAGATGTATAATCACCTCTGCAATTCTGGTATAAATCACCTGATTAAAGCAACAAATGCAAAAAATGCAAACAAGCTGAGCTCATGTATGTATGGAGAAACTGTGTTTAACAACACCTGGCTTGAAAAAGCACTATGACTTATTCAGACTTTATTCAGCCACTAGCATCTAAGCTAAGCTACATAGCTCAGTGAATCTTTCCGTTTGAGCAGACCTCTGCCTTTGAGGACGAGTCAGACTGACCATGAGAGCAGTGAGAGAGCACTGATGGTAAAAGGAGAGGCAGGCCTGGATGTGCCAGGTATTTTTCCATGTACAATTCCAACTGGCAGCCAAGTTGCTCAAATGGCCCAAAGACAGAGACATCTTATTCCCCGGGCCCTGGGGAAGAGTACACTCTCCCAAAGACTCATTGTGTGTTAACCCCACGCGATCTCGCCAAAGAAAAGAATGACCTGCAGCGTTTAATAGGGCAATTAAGCGTTAAACTTCCACCGTGCCCTGGCCCAATGGTGCTTCCAGCCCTCAGTGTGACTCTGCAAACGTGGCGGCCAGCAAAGTGCTTGGGGTTCGGGGCAAGCGGTTGTATAAATGGAGCTAAATGTTGCATACCTGAAAACAGCTGTAGCAGCTTCTGAGGTCTAGATTTCGTTTTTAGCTTTGTAAATGAGATTTACGGCCAAACTGTCCATTTCTCTGAACTTTAGTGAACTGGCTTTTTTCCCCTTTAAGTAGCCTCAAGTCAGTTGAGCGCATTAGCCCAGTGCTCTAATCATGACTGATGCTTGCGCTAGAATTCATTGGTGGCTAACAGTCCACGGCTCACAGGAGCTAATGAAATGTGACGAGGTACGACGGAAGAGAGGGGTATTCAACGCACTCCTCGTTCAATTCATTTCTTCTTTCTTTTCCTGACGAGCACCTTTCTTCACTAATGTCCTCAGGGGGAAGAAAGTGGCTAAGCTTCTGAAATACTGTGGTGCATGTGCTGAGAGAGAGAGAGAGAGAGAGAGGAAATGGGTGACAGTGACGGGTTTTTAATAGCAGTGTTAATGCTCAATTTGAAGGCTGAGAATGTGTTCACTTTGATGATATATCTGACATCTTTCTTCCTCTAATCTAATTCTTACTTGATTAGTACCTACCTTTCCTTGAAGCTCATTTGGGGAGGGGGTGCATTTAGAGACTATGGTCCATCTTTTGATGTAGAGTTTGGGCTAATAACTCTCTGTCCCTTTATTAATGGTCAGATTTTTTATCAGGGAGTGAAACATGGCTAAATCTTTTTGTGACTGGGTATATTTACTCACAGGTGTTTAGGGCGAAGCCCTGCACACTATATTTACTCACAGGTGTTTAGGGCGAAGCCCTGCACACTATATTTACTCACAGGTGTTTAGGGCAAAGTCCTACACTCTATATTTACTCACAGGTGTTTAGGGCAAAGTCCTACACTCTATATTTACTCACAGGTGTTTAGGGCGAAGCCCTGCACACTATATTTACTCACAGGTGTTTAGGGCGAAGTCCAGCACACTATATTTACTCACAGGTGTTTAGGGCGATGCCCTGCACACCATATCTGCTCACAGGTGTTTAGGGAGAAGCCCTGCACACTATATTTACTCACAGGGGTTTAGGGCAAAGTCCTACACTCTATATTTACTCACAGGGGTTTAGGGCGAAACCCTGCACACTATATTTACTCACAGGTGTTTAGGGCGAAGCCCTGCACACTATATTTACTCACAGGTGTTTAGGGCGAAGCCCTGCACACTATATTTACTCACAGGTGTTTAGGGCGAAGCCCTGCACACTATATTTACTCACAGGTGTTTAGGGCGAAGCCCTGCACACTATATTTACTCCCAGGTGTTTAGGGCGAGGTCCTGCACACTATATTTACTCACAGGTGTTTAGGGCAAAGTCCTACACACTATATTTACTCCCAGGTGTTTAGGGCGAGGTCCTGCACACTATATTTACTCACAGGTGTTTAGGGCGATGCCCTACACTCTATATTTACTCACAGGTGTTTAGGGCGAAGTCCTGCACACTATATTTACTCACAGGTGTTTAGGGCGAAGTCCTGCACACTATATTTACTCACAGGTGTTTAGGGCGAAGTCCTGCACACTATATTTACTCACAGGTGTTTAGGGCGAAGTCCTGCACACTATATTTACTCACAGGTGTTTAGGGCGAAACCTTTAGTTGCCAGGGGTCATATACACTCCCTGAGCATAATACCACCCCAGAGCATGTATTATATGATGGTGGATCATTCTCAGCACTGCAGTGACACTGACGTAGTGGTAGTGTGTTAGTATGTGTTGTGCTGGTGTAAGTGGATGAGATACGTCAGTCCTGTCGGACATTCTTAACATTGTGTCCACTCACAGTCCACTGTATTAATGGTTTCTACTTTGCTGGACCACCTGGTTAATGTGAGGTCACACCTCTACCATGTCAGTGTCACTGCAGGGCTGAGAACGATCCTCCACCCACATAATACCTGCTCTGTGGTGGTCCTGTGGGGGTTGTGACCATTGAAGAACCATTTTAGAATTGAAGAGGGCTAACAAAGTATTCAGAGAAACAAACTACAGTCCCCAGTTGTAGAATTTTGAAGTGCCCCAATAGGGTAAATTTGTCAGAGAACTAAAAACCTAAAAATGAACCACCATCAACATTCTTATATATGTTTAAATATGGAAAATGAGCCCACTTTTCAGAGGTTTAATGAACCGTGTTCATGGTAAACCTCACTGTACCTTTTGCTACGGCAAACAGAAAATCCATACATGTTCTAAGCAAAAACATAGGCTCTCCCATGCAGCACTACCATGCCACTACCATAGTGCTGATATTGGTCCATCACCAAGATAATATCTGGCCAGCTGCGGAAATACTGTGGTCTCAAACTAACCAATAATGAATGGGGTAGAGAGCAAGCCTGAGTAATTGTAAGAAATGGGCAACAGCTCACAAACATGCTCTCTCGCAGCAACTGTTAATAGCTTGCACAAGCTTTTACAGGGCCTCTATTCAACAAACTGAGAAATGGTAGTGCAGTTTAAAACGCTACACTACTGAGAGGTAGCTAAATAGTTTGAAATTGATTCAAATGAATTAGCCACCATGCTAATGCTAGCTTAATATCAACAGTGTGGCCTTTCACAGTCATCCAAAATAAATAAACAAGGACTGTAATAGGGGTACAAGTGTTGAATAATTTCATTTTATAGTGCCGTGTCAGATTAAGATATCTCTACCCTCTATAAGAATAAGAAGAGCTCATATCATCTTCTTATAATTTATAATTCTTTCTTTCTTTCTTCTTTTTATTCTTCTTCTTCTTCTTATTGTACATGTTTTTTTTTTTTGCTGTTTTAAATTTCTTAATGCTTTTAATGACACCTAAAAACAAATAAAAAGCATCAGTGCTACTGTTGTGGATCCTGACTGATTTGGCGAAAGTGAAAAGGTGGTGTGGTCTGAATCAGTCGCTGCAGAGGAGCTGAGAAAGCAGGATTATGTTTTATCTTTATTTTTGAAACAAGCTAGAAAACTGCCTAGTGAATGGTCTAACCATGTGTCTGATTCCACATCATGTTCTGTGCTACTGGCTGTAGGCACGTTGTAGGCCACCTACAGAGTTTTGCGGTAGCACAAGACTCACAGTAAGATAGATAGATAGATAGATAGATAGATAGATAGATAGATAGATAGATAGATAGATAGATAGATAGATAGATAGATAGATAGATAGATAGATACTTTATTGATCCCGAAGGAAATTTAGCAGCCAGTAGCAGTTACACAATACAGCACAGTAAAACAAATACAAAAAAACAGGGTTGTGCAGTATGAAGAACCTAAATGGGTAGATACCGGCAGCAGTTTTATTAACTGTTAGCTATAAACTATACATAGTACAGGTCACTATGGATAAATATATAAATATCTTAAGATCTCACTTCGCAAGGATGCAAGAAATATACACAAGAAATACAAATATAACTGTAGACACGTACTAAATAGATGTGCATGAATGTGCAAGGGGTGCAGTTATCAGCAGATAATGTCTGAATTAACATAATAAACATGTGCCTATATTGGTATTTAAGTACAGTAAAGCTGGGCTTGTAAGTCCTGTAAATGCTCCATGTGGTTAGCCAAATGACGTATATGTGTGCTGCATGTGATGTTCGAAACGTGGCTGTGTGGTAGTAGGTCCAGTTTTGGTGACTAGCCTCATATACAGTTGTCTGGTACAACTGACCTGCCTTAAACCATGTGCATTCAGTTGGCACAAGGTGGCAGTCTTTCTGCTGCTGCCATGTTCATACTTCTAAACATGTTTCCTGTGCAACTATATACAGTGTGCCCAGTGCACTACATGGAGCTCCTAAAAAGGTTGATGAGTGGAAGCACACAGAAGCAGGGGTTTAGAATGAAGTGGACGTTGAGTGTTTACCTTGGATTAGTTTCTTCTTGTGTGTCATGGCAAAACCATGCTCACTTGGTTTGATTTGCAAAAACAACTCATGCCAGCCCCTGCAGGCATGAGTGGATGGCTCCCGCAGCCCACAGTCTTCTGGGAATACACAGTGAATGTCTACTAGAGGGCACAGGGAATTATAATTGGTCCAACTCCGCACAACGGAATTATGGATAAAATGAACACGGAGGGTAAACGATTCAAGGGCAAGGGGTAATATTTACTCAGCCAGCACAGAGTTTAAATAACCAGAGATGACTCCAGTCTTGTTTGATTAATTTTGCTTTGGTAGCTCTACCTGTTGCAACCTTCCTTTCAAGTGTGAAATTAAATGTGCTCCCCCTCCCGACCACCCCATGAGGGTATTTTAACTGGCCGTAAGGATGCAAAACTTAGTTCTAAAATATGCAAAAAGAGCTTTGTTAGATGAAGCTCACGCATCAAACAGCCCGAGTGTGTGCTGGGTTTGAACAGACATTTGGGACAGGCAGAATGCTTTTCAAGATTTCTTGTGTGATTTCAAATGTTGAAACTTGGCCTGACCATAGGCATTTAAACGACCTTGCAACTTGTGAACGGTCTGCAATCCAGTTTTTCTAGTGCGACTGCAAGTAAATGAATCAACGACTGGTGCATTTCTCAAAAAGTGTTTTTCCAAAGTGGGATTTCACGTGTTTGTTTTGTATGGCACAGAATGCTATAGTATGGATGGATGGATGGATGGATGGTTGGATGTTTGTATGTATGGATGGACAGATAGACGCACAGACAACTAATTATGGATTTACCCAAAAAAAACTTAAATGAAAAGAAAAGATTTTGCAGAAAGACAATACATAATACAAAAATGGAATCAACATATAATATAATATAATATAATATAATATAATATAATATAATATAATATAATATAATATAATATAATATAATTTTATTTATAATATAATATAGTTTTATTCTGGTGACTTATTATTTGAAAAATAAAAAAATATATAATATAAAATTATATAATTACTTTTTAAAGTACTTAAAAAATAATAATAATAATAATACATTTATATTAGTCTACTAGTCAAAAATCATTTTTTCACCTACTCTAAAGGTGTGTCCACGGTTGCTTAGTGACCTTGATTTTTTATCTTTTTACTTTATTTGTGTTTAAATTTGCCATTTCCCCCACAACTGTTTCTTTAAATGGAAAAAATGAACTTTGTGTATGTCACACACATGTTGCGTAAAACTGCAGCACCCCTCAACTTAAGTACCTTCCTGTATCCCCGGCTAACCGCATGCACAATGCATCATGCATGTGATGAATCAGACTGAGAGTAATTACTGTAGTGTTTGTCAGATGACACGACGGATGTGTTTCTATGAAATGACTGCGCCCGAGGCAAACAACAAGTCACAGTTTGCCCCAGGAACACACTCTGGCACCGGACATCAGGCACGAACGGCTATTACAGCCATCTGCTAGTCTCTTTAAGCGCTCTTCTCAAGCACGCAGGCGCGCCAGAAACTCCGCAGCGTCTTGCTGTGGAGTTTACAGCGAGGTGACGGCACAGAGGTCAGGCACTAAAAGCAAACCTGTGTCTGAAAATTGTGTTTTCCCATCAGCTAGATGCTGGTCACTATTATAGCTGTCTGTAATAAAGGCCTCAAAACTGGAGTAAAAATGGCAAGAAGCAAAAACATGTCTATCTGACGCTGCTCTGACGGAGAAAAGAACAACACAGCGGAGAGACAAAGTGCTTGTCATGTCTGAATACCAGAAAAAGGAACGGACCTAATAGCGAACCCTGACTGGGAAGAGTATAAAGCTGTGTGTAAGTTCAATAAAAAATACATTTGATATAAACACCAACATTCAAAATTTTGCACACAGCTACTCAGTGATGAACTGTGACTATTAGATCTATAAATGTCAAAACTTAGCCAAGAAATATAAAAAGAAACTCACCTCTATGATAGTGCTAATTTCTGTTAGCATTCCTATGGTGTTTAAGTTGGCTAGCGCTAAGCTAACAGCAATTCACATATATATTTTATCAGTTCTATATTCAATTTGAAGCCCATACAGCCCAAAAAGTGATGATACAATGTACCCTGTAGACATTTCACAGTAACTTTCAGAAGAGTCTAGAGCTGCTATCTAGGACATCCAGAAGGCCAACAGTGGTAAAGCTTTCTTATAAAATATGTTCCGCCTTATAGAAGCCAAAACACATACTGCTGATTCCACTGTCACATAATTATGCTCATAGTTAATCTAATGCATTAGGCCTTCTCTTAATCTCCTAATGTTTAAACCAACAGGAGAGCGTACAGTGCTGTATCTACTCAGATACCACTAATAAACACAAATCCTGATCAGCAAATTATACACATTGCCATTAAAAAATAAAAACTGACTCCCAAAAAGTGATTGTAACTGATTGTTATACAGCAGGGTTTAAAATACAAGCCTGATTTTACTGAATACAAATGAACAAAAAAAACAATATCCCGCAAAACATTTTTCATTCCAAAAACTCATTACATTTTTGATCATAAGACTCTGAAGATCCTTCTGCATATACTTACCGACAACTAATCACCTATGCTTCAAAAATGCAGTACATTTTATGTTATTTTTATTATTTAAAAAATGTTATGTGGGAGGGGGAGAGTCTGCAGTAATATCTTTCTCTCATTAAGAAATCAGCTGATTCACATTAATCTTAGTTAAAGCCCTTTGAAACAATATCAAATGAAAAGTGTTGATAATCTATACCGTCATTTATACAGTAACAAAGCAGTTGGCCCAGCATTACACATGTTTTAGGACTGCCCCACTGTATTTAAGCTCTGGGCTGGGGTAGCTGTTTTACTGGCTGTACTAGGCCTCAATATTAGGGCTTCTATTTTCTTGTTTTTGCAAATTACAACCTATTACTTATCTCCCTGCCATGTCACAGATTTGTTTCTTGCTACATTTGCAGCTGCAAAAAAGATTCTGTAAAAAAATATTCTGTAAATTTGCTTTATTCCTTCTTCCTTTATCATGTACTTGGACCTCTACCACTTTGTGTACTGAAATATATAAGGCATCATGCACAATGAGGCTCAAGTACTAATATAGTTTTATATTATATGTTTTCTCTGAAAACTTACATAACTCATACGATTTTGTTGTGACCAGTATTATTCTTGGTATGATTACTATTACATTCACTACATCTGTTCTCATTTCTAATATTGTATAACACTATCATCTATTGCTTATACTCGTTTGTTCCCATGTTAGTTTCATCTAAATAACACCAAAAAAAAAAAAGAATGTGAAAAATTACAGGTGGTAGATAGAGCCCAGGACCATACAGCAAAAGCCCCACATGATAGCAATGAAAAGTTAATAAAAAGAAACATGCTTTTCTATTTTCTATGTTCAAGTGGCGTTGGAAAGTGGGAAATGTGAATTATACACTGTACAAATGGGAATTACACTTGTACAGCATACAAAATAATGTTTAATGGGAAACTTATGATTTTTCTTTAGGATACTATTTACTGAATATGAAAAAATATGAAAAGCATTTTATTATTCCAGCAAAAGTGCTGGGTCTAATCTACTCATACCACAGCAATACACACCAACACACCACCACCACCTTGTCAGTTTGTTACAGCAGTGCTGAAAATAAACCACCACCCAAATAATACCTGCTCTGTGGTGGTCCTCCGGGGTCCTGACCACTAAGGAACATAGTAAAAGGTGGTAACATAGTATACAGATAAGCAGCTGGACTACAGTCTGTAACTGTAGAAGTACAAAGTGCAATAGAAATTAATGTAGATGGGTTGTAAATCCTGACACCTCGCTGGTTGAAAATAACTAAATTCATTAGTTATTTAATCAATTCATATTGGAATATTGTAACAGTCACTTTAAGTGCTGGCATTAAGCACATACGTGCTGTATGTCGTGAGTGAGAGAGGGAGTACATAAATGGTCCAGTACTCCGAACGGTTGTGTCTCGCCTGGATTTCTTTATGGAGGTTGGAGAAAGCAGCTAACCCCCTGTTGCATCTTCCTTCCTGGGAGCCTTCACCCAACTACTGAGTGCGTTACAATATATTTGTCTTAGAGATACACTTTAAGAGTGCAAGCCTTTATTTTAAGATTATTAGACTATGTAATAATATAATAATGATAATATGAAGAGAATCTATCAGGTGTGTTCAAACTTTTGACTGATTAGCTAGCCTGGCCCATAGCACACAGTTTCGCTCTAATTAAAATCACTGTTTGAGATGATTTTTAAAATCACAGTTTGAGGTGACTTTTTTGGTTCAGAACACGGGATAATTGCACAACTGCATGAGGTGAGGACTCGTCCCTACCTGCCTGCAGTACAGAATGAGAATCTGTCCATATTTGTTCAAGCGCAGATGAAAATATTCAAAAGGCAGCGGGTGCTCACTAAAAGAGTCAGTGCTCACATCGCGAGTGGCGGAAGGGGCAGAACAAAGGTTATTACATTCTTCCAGATAAATAGAAGCAAGCGGATGGAGAGAAACCTGCACTTTTGTCAGCATGGCTCAAGAGGATGATGCAGGGATTGCAGAAAACAAAAGACTTCTCATTGACAGGGTAAACACAAGTAGGTACACAAGCACATAAAACATAGAGGGCTGTAATTTTCACACTATTTGAGTGTCCACGGTTAAAGACCACCCATCGTTGATGTTGTTGTTGACACTTTTTATGGTCCCATACCAACATTTCACACGTAAAGGGAAGCACATGCGGATAAAAAAAAGGAAATAGCTTTGTTTCTACCTCTGATGGAAGAGCTGTAATGAATGAGTAATGAGTAAGTAGAAGACAAAAGACACAGTCGTTTTTATGATGCCGTCATAGACACAGAGGTCATTTACATACAGTTGTATGCCACCAGAAGCAGAGGTCAATGCAACCAATGAAGTTGTGCTATTGGTCAACAATGCAAATTTGAATGCCAAAGAACGCCTGTGCTGTATTGAAGTTCGTAAGTCAAAGCTCTAGATGGTGTACACTACAATGAATACTCGCTAAATATTCCCAGTAAGAGAGCTAGGGTGACAAGTTTTTACAGTGCCGTCTCCTAGCTCATAAGCGGCAGATTTTGTGCATTTGTAACCAATGACAACTGGCATCAAAGTTGTGCCACAGTCAGAGATTTTGGAGCGAAACACATAAATACAGTATACGCTACCACTGGCCACACAACACCACAGCTGTAAACCAATAAAGATATGGCCAACCAAATATATCAAGCTAGCATTTGTGCATATAGTGGATAGTTAGCTGAGCTGTGCTAGTCGCTAACATATCATTGCTAACTAAAGAAAAGCTAGTATCTCCACGATGACTACTTGACAGTAGAGGGCAACACCTAATTAAATTTTAATGTCAGTCAATGGAAGCAAACATTTTTCCAGGTGATAGCGGGCCATTTCTGGTCCATTCATGATGAAATTTTCACACACTGATGCATAAAAGTAAAAACAGAGATACATGTTTTCCTTTGGACAGCGATGATATACTACTACTAATGCTACTAATGCTTTACACTAAACAACTTTTTTTCTGTGTCTCAATGACCTTAAGCCTGCCTTATCTTCTGTTGTTGTTTTGAAAAAAATGAAACATGTTTAATATTGACTTAAGTAGCCTCAAGCAACCAATGACCCTTGTAAATGATGGGATCAGTCTAGATTGAACTTACACTCCATGCTGGATAGTGCAGAACATGAGGCCCATGGAGTAAATGCTGTAGAGTGAGCCAACTAAAAGCAGTCCAAAGCCTCATATTGATGTTACTTACAGAAATAAAAGAGAATAAAATAAAGAGGCTTCTGGGCGTACTACTGGAGCAACTCTCAAAGAAATAGAGCAGCTTTGCTAATTGCTACACCCTGCAAGATCACCAGGACTTGTTTATTTATAGTACTTTCAGAATATTCTAATGCATGGTTACCATAAGCAGTAAGTAAGTAAAGTTGCTCATGGCAAAGGAACTTCAACTATTCATCAACCAACACTTTAGGCATAGATGCCTAGTGCTGTAAAAAGCAGTAACTGGTTAATTAGCCAATACCTGCCCTGGTATGCTGTCAGCTGATAAGATAACTAGCCAGTTCAATTTTAATTTTTGTCTTTATAGTTATGGTAGCTACAATGAAGTAGCCTAGCTGGTGGTTATCACTTTCACTATAGTGATATCTCTGGAACATAATGCTTCCCAGCTGGTACACTCAACCTGTAATAAGGCACCATCTAAAACTGGCTCTCCCACAGGTGTGAACCTGAGACCACTCCAGGCTTAAAACCCACCATTAGGAGACCAGCATGGCTACACATCCAGATGTGATCATGACTAAACATACTGATAAAAGGCAGTGATAAATATTATATAATCTATAAAATAAGTTATATGCTGTACATTTATTGATCCTACAAAGTAAAGTTTGGGAGTGGCATAATGGAACCAGCAGAGTGGCACTGCCAGGGGGCAGTAGTGGGGTTAAGTGCCTTACTGAGACTTCATACTACAACCTCCTGGCTCCCCTCACTTTTCCCATAGTTTAAAATCCTAATTTTATGAAAAATAACACAAAATGTTAATGTTAGGTTACAGTGAATTCAAATATGCCAATTTTTTACATTTTTCAATAAAACAGATTTTATTTTGCAGACACAAAATCTATCTGCTTGCAAACATGAACTTTAAGAATTGCTAGGTTGTAGAAATCCAGCTACATCAAATTCAATTCATTTTTAGCTCGGCCCAGAAACCAGAGGTCAGTATTATACAGCATTTATACGTGACATGTTTTCACAATGAGGGTATCGCTATAATTTAGAAAGAAATCTGAAAAATAACATTTATTATCTGCATAAAACATTAATAAAATGTTCTGTTAATGTGTTGTTTTTGTACTTGACATTTTGAATCGACATTTTTTATTATAGTTTTGGTTCAACAATCTTTGCTGCCAGTCATTTGAATGTTTCTGATGATTTCTTATTTTCAATCCACAATCTAGGCTACTGACATACATTATTTTGACTACACAGTCTACCACAGGATATTTATGACTGTACTGGTGCCACTGCATCCGGTGTGACCTGCTACAAACCTAGAAGGCTGCTGTGTGCAGCGGGATAAACGCTGGTGAAAAGGAGCGCGATCAAGCCGTCTCGACTCAATGCTGCCTTTGTTCCACGTCTTTCGCTTTAATGAATTTCCCACCCCTTAATTAGGATCCCTGAGCGAAATGGCATACATCCCTATGGACCACGTCTCCTTGACTACAGAGGCTGGTACCTGAATACAGCAGGTGGTGATGCAATTGAATGTGGATAAATGTGTTTTGGGTTGAAGAAAAAGAGGGTCTCAGGGGAAGTGGGCATTTCGGTCAGGTTAGCTTTGTTGAATCTGGGCCATGTGTTATATTTGTGCTTGTAAGTAGAATGGGACGTATTTCATACTTTTGTGAGCGGATCACACTGCTGAGCATACAGTTGTGTAAATGTAATTACTATCCTCATCAACAAAGGAAAAGCTGCACAAATAGTTGCCCCCAGAAGGCATCCACCAACAGGACTGAAACTTGGTGGGTAGGTTTGACTTCGTGAGTCATGCTAATGATTCAAGTTTCACCCTCATCCACACATGTGACGTATGCAAGGACAGGCCTTGTCTCTGTACCTGATTGACCCAACAGACATGATTTTGGACATTCAGCAAGGTGGATTCCCTCTATGAGTCCTGTTAGTGTCAGGACCACTGTGATGCATGCAGACTGTTATAGGGACTGCCCCTAATTTCACGTCAACGGCGCGACTGCAATGGTGTCGGGAGTGACGATCATGAAGTGACTCAGAATGGCAGCAGGGTCATCCTCAGTGATGAGTCCCACTTTTGTCTTGGTGGAGACGACCAACAATTCCATGTGTGGAGGTGCTGTGGTCAGCATCAAGATGAACGATTTGTTGTCGCATGTCATACATCCACATGTCACAAGGCCTGGTGTCACCCTATCTCCACTCCTACTGCAAAATCAGCCTGAACCATGTAAGAATATTCAAGCTGCATGGACTGGATTATCACAGGACACCATTAGGAACCTCTACAACTCAAAACATATAGATGTTGCATTAGCAAAACACGGCAGCCTGGCGCCATACTGAAAAACACTACACCTGTATGTGTAGCTCAATCATTTTTGCCCATATCTATCCATACCTTTATCTTCCTTCCGGCCTATTCTTTTGACAATGAGTGTATTTCATTACCTATGTAGTTATTGTTATGGTTAGATAGCATAGCAAACTGACAATAAGAACTCCTGACTTCTAAGGGTTAAGCCCACAACCTGACTGCTTGTTTATTCTATCCTCTATTTTTAAGGCTCTGGCCAGAGATGGGTTTTTGACAAGCTGCATTAGATCCTTATATGGGGGGAAAAGCACTTGTCAGCAAATCCTTTGAAAATAATTTCAGCTTTGCTTGTAATAACATTTGAACCCTGAGACAGAAAGCCGGTATTAAATGAAAAAAAAAGCAATAGAAAAGAATAGATAAGTTAACTTCTACGCACACCATATAGATGGCTAAGGGGCAACTGAAGGAGGGAGCCGGATGACGGGATGAAAGAGGGAGGAGAAGAGGGGTGGAGTCCAATGTGATTTACACTCACCTCGACACATTCCCAGGGTCGTAGCGAGCGAGGGTTATTTATAGAGCATCACACACTCAGCCGCCACGGGGGATACACACGCAAACCCCACTCAGTCTCAGGGCCTGTGACTTAATCTGAACATGACCCGAGATCACTTTCACTGCCAAACAGATTATGCAGCTCCAGGAGGATGCCTGCCCTTTTCCTTGCATCTGTTTATTTATATATTTATATATTTATTCATTCACTGGCAGCATGCAATCTCCTACCCAGTATACAGTGGTGTTACTTAGGACCGGAACTATATGCAGTTGTAATGAGGGACAGTGTAGATAAGGACATAATCAGGAATTAATATTGGCATTGGCATTATTTAAAAAGAGTAAAAAAACCAAAAAAATTAAGCCAGACAGAAAATAAGTCACCTGTAAGTGAAACATATCTAATAGCATGTAATACTAAGAATAACAGCAGCAGTTCAGTTTGGATTGGATTGGATACGCATCATTTTTGCATCAAACAGTTGGGGACAGAATTGGTGGATGCCTACTTTGGCACAATTCTGAGGAAAATTTCCTGCAGACTGGGATTTTAGCCACTGCTGGTAGACACGCATGACCTGCGAATTCAGCTACTTCCTTCACACACTGTCCTTTGGCACACCTGGATGTAATCACTCCTTTTAGCCTATCATTAACATTTCCTGTGGACCCATTTTCCATACATGGAATGAAACAATCTACAGGGGTTGAACAATGAAACTGAAACACCTGTCATTTTAGTGTGGGAGGTCTCATGGCTAAATTGGACCAGCTTGGTGGCCAATCTTCATTAATTGCACATTGCACCAGTAAGAGCAGAGTGTGAAGGTTCAGTTAGCAGGTAAGAGCACAGTTCTGCTCAAAATACTGCAATGCACACAACATTATGGGTGACATACCAGAGTTCAAAAGAGGACAGATTGTTGGTGCACGTCTTGCTGGCGCATCTGTGACCAAGACAGCAAGTCTTTGTGATGTATCAAGAGCCACGGTATCCAGGGTAATGTCAGCATACCACCAAGAAAAACTAACCACATCCAACAGGATTAACTGTGGACGCAAGAGGAAGCTGTCTGAAAGGGATGTTCGGGTGCTAACCCGGATTGTATCCAAAAAACATAAAACCACGGCTGCCCAAATGACGCTGTATTGGCCGCAAAAGGAGGCTCTACACCATACTAATAAATGATTGTGGTCTAAAACCAGGTGTTTCAGTTTCATTGTCCAACCCCTGTACATCACAATCTACAAATTCTGTCACACATCCCGCTGGTACTTATAGCCTAATCATCCTCGTGCAATGCCATCTGGATGAGCCTGACGATACTACCACCTTAAACATGCAAGGTGACTAGTTTTCGGTTCAATGAGCTTATGTTATGAAGTCATATTCCTTGGATTAGTAGGACAGGCTTGTGCAACAAATTTCCCACAGCACTGCTACATCTGAACTCTTACTAGCACAACACACACTAACACGCCACCGCCACGTCACTATTACTGCAATGCTGAGAATGATCCACCATCTGCTCTGTGGTAGGGAACTGCTTTGCAAGGGCTTTAATATTCCATGTCTGAGGCAAACTCCTCATGACAGTAGAGCTTGAGGTGCCCTTGGATTACATTGCTAGCCTTCAGGGAACCAGAGATACGGTCCAGTGGCATGTAACAAATTTTGTATTCAACTTAACTCGACGAGCAAAGAATACCCAACTTTGAACTGTATAGGGTTACGACCCCTCTCCAATGACTTTCTACAGAAGTCTTTGGGAAGTCGGAGATAAGGGCATTCAGTATCTGATCTGAACTGTGATCCTGCCGAATCTCAGAAACATTTTCCCCTTACAGTAATTATACATGCTAATTATTGCATGAATATTCTAATTTCATGCTGTCTACTGGTTCCTCACCTGTTGGCTTTTCTGAGGTCTCCATGTTGTTGGTGTCATAAACCTTTTATCGGTAACTAATCAAAACCAGGCTGAGCAGTAAAGTTGACAAACTGACTAGTCACCTGGTCTGTGCAAACTCTGCACTTGGTGGTCCTGTGGGGACAACAGAGCTATATACAGGGTTTGGACAATGAAACTGAAACACCTGGTTTTAGACCACAATCATTTATTAGTATGGTGTAGGGTCTCCTTTTGCGGCCAATACAGCATCAGTTCGTCTTGGGAATGACATATACTGCATCCTGCACAGTGGTCAGAGGGACTTTAAGCCATTCTTCTTGCAGGATAGTGGCCAGGTCACTACGTGATGCTGGTGGAGGTTCGTCCTTCTTGGTGGTATGCTGACATTAACCTGGATACTGTGGCTCTTGATACATCACAAAGACTTGTTGTCACCCTTGGTGACACAGATGTGCCAGCAAAGCATAATTGACCCGTGCACCAACAATCTTTTGTCCTCTTTTGAACTCTGGTATTGTCCCAAACAGTTCTATAATGTCAGTACACACTGCTTGTCCTTTTGGCATAATGCTGTGTGCATTGCAGTATTTTGAGCAGAACTGTGCTCTTACCTGCTAACTGAACCTTCACACTCTGCTCTTACTGGTGCAATGTGCAATTAATGAAGATTGGCCACCAGGCTTGTCCAATTTAGCCATGAGACCTCCCACACTAAAATGACAGGTGTTTCAGTTTCATTGTCCAACCCCTGTACCTATATACCTAAAAATAATTTTAATAAAATATCTCCTTTATAACATACCAACACAACAGTGGTCTAGATTGAAAGTTTCAACGCTAAACTTCTGACAGAATTGTGAAGCAATGAGTGAGAAATAAAAAAAAAAAAAATTCTTTGAAAGAAGTGCTGATTTTGAGATTTTAATTTACAGTAGGAGATATTTTAACATGATTATCTGTCCCTCCTGGTGAAAGCCTGCCCTGCCTGTCTCTGCATACTTGTATTTACGTATTCATTCATTCATTTATTTATTTATTTATTTATTTATTTACGATAGCTCTTTATGCAAACAGCAAGTCTGCGTCAGCCCTCATCTCCTGCTTAATATTTACAGACAATTGGCCCAGACTGGACGGGGCCCTCTCCCGAGACGCTTTCATTGCGTAAGGTGCAGACGGCGTATAAATGCACATACACAAGCTGAAACGCAGACCATTTATTTCTGGTGTCAAATAACAGCGCTGTACATGCAATTTTCTTTTCCAAATGTTCATGAAAAATGAATGGTGCTGTTAAGCTTCGCCCCTGCGAGGATACAAACCAGGCCAATACCGCTCCGTCTGGCCGCCGTGCGGCAAAGCTTTCGGTAAACAACCTTTGTTTGCCATTGACCTGGTTTCATCTTTGCGAGTTGGTGACTAGACTGCATAACACGGAGGCTAAAATCGAGGCACAGAGCCAGGCTGCGGAAATGAAATCAAAATGATGTCTCTCTACATGAGCCGTTAGGGGAAGGGGGAGGGCTGGAAAGACGGGGGCGTTCCATCTCCACACTCTCCGGCTCATCTCTACATTCACTCGCTCACCGAACAATGGCGCGTTATTGGTTTAATAAGATTTATTGCCAGTCTTTGAGTGATTCTCACAAATTATTGAAAGTCCCCAAAAAGAGAAGAGATGATCAAGCCATTGTGCTTGTCCGCATGCCGCAACAAAAGCTCGTCTGCATGCTAATTTGCGTAATATTGTGCGCTTACAATAGGAACAATCACATTTCCTTAGGGAACGGCTGGTTTTGTTGTGTGATATATCCACTTCCAAGCCTGGACGCATTAAGTGTAAGCTGGAGACCGTGGGGGTATTATGTATGCAGGTCTCTATTTAAAGCAACACAGTAATATCTGTATCTAAAGCACCTCGATGCTGCATCCTGATAACAAACCCTGCAATTTCCGATAGCCTCTGTAATATCTCCAAAAGGTTGCCACAACATCAGCACAGGATCCAGGATCCAGGATTAAATGCTTCAGGGTTAGATGCTTCCTATCCACCTGGATGTTCTTCGCTGTACAGGGACTCACACGTAAGCTTATACATTGAGAGGAGAAATCTAAATCTGCTTCAAGACCTTGTAGTCTACTTTCTTTTGGTAGGTTGGTGTCCCAAACCCTTGTGAAAAAGTGAAGTTGAAAGGTTTACACCTGCTTTATCTTATTCAGTTTATGATGTACCATGCTGTCATTTCACTACCAGTTCACAAAGAGTTTTAGAATCACAGCTTCCATTTAGAACCATTTGCGAATTGTGCTTGCACACAGAAGAATTTGTCTACCACATTTAACCCATCCATGAATTGAAATCCCCCATACACACACACTAGTGAACACACACACTTGCCCAGGGCAGTGGGCAGCCCTATCCACAGTGCCTGGGGGCAGTTGGGAGTAAGGTGCCTTGCTCAAGGGCACTTCAGCCGTGCCCTGTTGGTTTAGGGTATCGACCCTCCAATCACAAAGCCAGTTCCCTACTGTGCCTTTTAGTCACCAGGCAGAGCCTTACTTTAGCCACAACACTGCACTGTGGTCCCTATCCCTCATGGTCACATGGTGAGCGGTTAGATCCCACAGTTATAAAGTAAAAGTGTCCCAAGGCCAGAAAATCAGCACGTAACATTACGAATGGTCCCTACCGAAACATATTTTACATAATTAAACCATTTTTGTGGTGTTTTATTGACATATATTCTGATTTTATCTGTATAGATCTTTTTAAAGCTGTGTTTGTTAGTCCTGTACAAGCTAGGTATGCTCAAAATGAGCTAAAATTCTCACTGCTGAAACTTTTTGAGGAAAAAAAAAATTTATTATTGTATTGCTGATGAAAAAATGGAAATGTTAAATCTTTTATTGTAACTAGTTAAAAGATAAGTATGGCAAAAGGATTTTAGCCTAAAGTGCAAGTCCAAAACATGTTTTCAAATCTGACATTGAACCAGCTCGGTAAAATGATCCATACAGTGTTGTTAATACAGCCTGAAGGTATACTCCTCCAACATGTGCACAGTTCTGACTCACGAGTGAAAAACATTTACATATTAGGCAGACACTCTTATCCAGAGTGACTTACAAGTGAATCATGTTACAGAGGAGGATGAATGTAGCGCCAGTTGTCTTGACCAATGACCATGCTTGTGGTAAATGGCCAAAGACATCATAACAGCATGCATTTACAGGCCCTTGTTTATGTGGAAGGTGACTAGTTTGACAGGCATACTCAAGTTTTCATTTTCCACCTTGAGATCTTCAGATCACTGTATACAGAGACAGGGGAGTAAGTACAATACACACAAAGGAGCAAAAATGGATCAGGCTTGACCCGGGACATCACTGGTTAAATATTAGTAACAAAAACACTTTGACTGAACTATTTAGGATGCAGTCTACATTTTCCGCACCAATGTCTCCAAACAAATGTGTGATATACATCACAGAACAGATTCACACCGGATAGTAAATATCTGCATGACCTACAGAGATGCAAGTGTCTACAGTGCATGCTATGACCAGGCTATGTTTGAATAGCCTAGGCTTGAACATCACTGGGCTACCTGTCCATATCATGTGAGCTACACATATGCAACTGGACACATTAGCCTTGTGGTTTAATACCACAATTTCAGGATTCAAGAAGTAGTCAGTCTTAGCTTCATCAGCTAACTGTCACATCCTGCCCTGTCCTGCTCATGTTTGTCTGTCTTCTCTGGCTTTCTGTTTCTGTCTTGTCAAGTCCATGTCTTCTTTGTTGTTCTGTTCCATGTGCTTCTGTTTGTTTTGGTTTTTGGCTCCTTCTTCTCCATTCCCTTGTCAATCCCCCCACCTGTCCAGGGTTTGTAGCTCCGCCCCTTCCCAGGTGTTCCTTGTTAGTCTTTGTTCCCTTATACTCCCTGTAGTCACCTGTGTTTCAACTTGGTGTTTTGTCTTTCGCCCGGTCTTTTGTCTCCCTGCTGGATGTTTGTCTCCATGTTAGTCTGTTTTTGTAACCTGGTTCAGTGTTTCTGGTTTCTTTGGTTTTGTTTAGTCAGAGCTGTTCTGTTCATTAAATACCTGCACATGCATCCTGCCTCCCTGTCTTGTCTCTACTAACAAGCACATATATATATAATAGGTTGCTGATTGGCTGTCTAAATTGTATTATGTATGCATGTTATTAGTCTGAAATAGATACTTGTCAGTAGCCTCAGCAGCATAGCAAACCTTGACTATTACGGGTAGGCCTTCCGTTTGGGCCCTAAATGTGGGCTGTAAATAAACTGTGGTCAAAAAGAGCCTTTATGTAAATGCTAATTACTGCTAGTACCCTTATGGGATTCCAACATTGATTCACACTGACATTTCTGGGTTGTTCTAGATTACACACTAACATGACATCAGTGAGTACATTTCATAAATACAGTGTGCAAAATACAAATACATAAAACAAACATATAATAATTACAAGTACATTTTAGCTTAATAGTACTTTAATGTACTTAATTAAGGGTACTAAGTATATTTTAACATATTTGTTTTAATGTTTTTTTACTTTTGTGTACTTTTTCCACATAGTAGAAATTAGACTGTGATTGGTGTAATCCTACCATCAGTTCCTAATTGTTAATTTGAAACTCGCCTTTTGTTTCCAATCAAAACTTCAAAATGATGAAACATGAATATAGTGTCTCCAAAATTGCAACTTTACAAAAGAGTACAGTAGTTTATATTTAATGTAAGTCAATGGAACCGGAAAATTTTTAAGCAATCCTGGGTTGTTTCTGTTGGCCATTCAAATTTTCACATAATGTAAACAGCAGCTCATGTGATCAAATGATGTATAAAAGTAAAAACCAACGAAAATGAAGATGCATGTTTTTCTTTGGACAGTGACGTTTCGCTACTCTTTTTACACTTAAGAATAAAAAATCTGAGTCTGTGGAGGTGCAGATAAACACACACACCTGCATTCACCACCTCCGCCCCATGGCAATCAGGTGAGACTGCTACTGACTGAGACCGCACTGTCACGCACACTACCGATACCTAATGCGCTGGTGTCAAACCCCGAAGACAAATTTTTGTAGGCGCATTTCTTATAATGATGCTGTAATGAGGCGCATAAGCACAGCGAAGCATTTATTTCTCATATTTATATCCATATTGAGCGCCCTCCTCAGTCTCACTGTCCAAAACTGATGTGAAAGCGGCTGCATCTGTCACAGAGATGAAAACACATGCGGTAATGAGGACCGGTGTGTGTGGCATACATCCACAACACACAAGATGGCTATTGGGGTGGTGGCTACAGTGTGTGTGTGCATGTGGGTGGGTTCATATGTCACATGCTCACTACGTGCTGTCAGTCACTGTCATTACAGAGTCGCTGGAGACAACTGTGCTGCTCTGGTTGGCCGAGGTAGAGAGGCTGGCAGATTAAAACCTCCTGGATTAACAATCGCCTCAGTGTAACAGTAGATTAAAAATCAGGACAGTGGGAGTGAGCGAGAGAGAGAGAGAGAGAGAGAGAGAGAGAGATTTGTCCAATTACATTTATTGTTCATTTTGCTATTAATATAACTATAAAGCAAAGAGAAAGAGAATGAAAGTGTCTGAAAAGGCAGAAGAGAAGAAAAAAAGAAAAACGGAAAGAGTGCAAAAGAAAAAGAGAGAATCAAAAATAGAACAAGGGAATAAGAGGAAAAAGAGACAATAAAAGCAAAGAGTGCAAGAAAGAAAGAAAGAAAGAAAGAAAGAAAGAAAGAAAGAAAGAAAGATATTTGTATAAAAAAGAAAAAGAGAGAATAGAAAGCAGGAGTACAAGAAAAAGTGCAAATTCACAAAAGGAGAGACTGAAATAAAAAAGTGGAAAAAGAAAAGAAAGAAAGAAGGAAATATTAGAAGGAGGATAGAGCAAAAATATACAAGTAAAAGGAGAGAGAAAATGAAAAGTAAATGTGAGAAAAAAGGGAGGGAGAGTGAGTGGGACTGATTGTGACAGAGAGAGAGAGAGAGAGAGAGAGAGAGAGTATAATTTTACCCTTAGCCCAAATTCAGTCATGCCATGTTTGGTCTCTGATGTGCCTAAATTACCACATAAAGATGGAGAAGACTAAATCGGCCACCCTCCTCTGGGATGCATCGGATAATACAGTTAAGATACAAGTAGGACAAGTTTACAGGGTAGATTGAACACAGGCACCGGAATCATACAGAGGCGAGATCAGGGCGATATCTCAACGGGGGTGGATAGCAGACCTGTACCTGCTCTGCTGAGGTGGACTGGGGCTAGTTTTGTAGAAGCTATACGATCATCTTTTAGCTTCTGAATTAGATTAACCCCAACTAGCAAGCTGTGCCCCCCTCCTTACCCTGCATCTAGTACAAGCATCTGTTCAGATAAATCACAAGTAAATCATAAAAATTCTAAAAAGAAAAAAAAAACTGTAAAAAACATATTTCCCTGGTTCCAGAGAGGAACAGCAGCTTGTGCTTGATCTCTAAAGAGCTTTAGTTTGCTCCAAAAAAATCAAAATAAAAAAAAGTTCAACCAGCAACAAACTGGGTAAAAATAAACTTTGAGTATAGAACAAAGCTCAAGATGGCTGTTTTCACAGTTAGTAAAGCACTTTTGACCACTGTTATAGAAATCAGTGCACTGTGAACTGTACTTTTAGAGTTAATTACAATATCATCATTTACAAGATTCTACTATTACACTATTTTTAAATTGTGTGTAAACTGAGGTCCCATGTTGACTATAAGTGCTTTATTGCAGTCAGTAAGACCAATGCTGCTTTGCCATCATCAGTCGGCACTCAGAATCAAATGTAAAAAAATGGAAGCAATACCTTTAGTGAGAACAAGCAAGGCAAGCCAAGCAATGTGAATGATGTTGTTAAAGATCAGGGAAAGGAAACACCGGCAACATCCTCAGAACTGTCAGAATGTAGGCTGTATTTCTAAGCTTTATTCAAAGGATCTTTTTGATTGGAATAGCCTTGGATGGAACACAGTCCACCTGGACCACAGCCTAGCTGTTGGAATGCAGCTTAGGGTTTAATTCCCTGCCCAGATAAGCACACCATGCTATCACATGCACACCAAGTCCATGGGCAAGACTCCTATTGCTATATCCGCATGCATATGCATGATCCAATTCCACATTGCTGTGGAGAAGTGCGTATGAATTTGCTGTATGACTTAGGAAGAACGTTGGCGATGAGCTAGTGCCAAGAATTTGGGCACTTGGGATTTGGCCAAGATGATCTTTTACTGGCTTAAGGCTTGAACACTGAGCATGTATGCACCAGAAAGTGCACTGAACTGCTAGTAGCCTACTTGTGGCTGGGTTGTGCTGTGGCGTCCACGGCACATGGATGTTTGGTTGAGTCTGATTGGTCTGCAGGTGATTCAACATTGGTTTTGTGTGTATGTGTGTGTATATATATATATATATATATAGGAGCATTTGCGATTTAATAATTGCACTCATTTAAATTGGAATTGTAATATGTAAACCTACTACGCCATTGGCCACTACTGCCATTACCAGCATTTGCATTAACAAAACTGTAGAAGCAGACTTCAGGTGCCAAACATGTCTTGGCTGATTGAGTATTGCAAAGTGAGGGGGAAATTTGATTAATTTGATTACTGTCCAAAGCATCACATTAAGATTTAAACCCAGCAACTGGCTATGCCATTGGCTATTTTAGCTTTTTCAGCTATTCTGTCCAATCCAGGAGGCTAACTCTGATAGGATAATAGCAAAACAGAGCCCCTGGCGAAGTCGAGAGTGGCTGGCTGCCTTGGTCTCCCAGCGGCTGAGCAGATAAATCAGGGCGGAAGGACTTCACCGACTTCATCAAGTGTGCTGCTGCGAGTTTGCACTGCTTACCAATGCCTATCATGTGCTGTCTGGGACATACATTAACCTACTGCTTAAGGACATTCGGTCGGGGACGGGGGGATGGGGGACGCAGTCTGTCTGGCTCTGACAGGAGCTGATCATCCAGCCTGAGGCTTTAGCTCCCTGTAGACAGCGGCCAGCACCCACCCCCCCACACCTTACCCCCATCCCTCTAACTTTCCCTCTCTTCCTCTATTCACTGTGTTAATTGCAAGTGTGAACTCCCACTTTCTTGTCATTCCCTGTCAAACTGTGTGAGGCTTTGCGAGGCTCCAGAACATCACACGGCACGATGACGCAGGGCTCACACACACACGCACACACACACAGACAGACAGACACACACAGGCACACACACACAAATGAGGAAGAAAGGAAACTGAAGCGTTACATAAGCCTTAAGTCAACGAAGAGACAAAATCATGCATTACATAATCTGCAGACTGCTTTCTCTAAAAAATAAGGCTCGGTGGGATGACAAGGCCAGAACGGGGTGGGGCACAGGACTAAACGTATCCTAATCTAGGTAATCAATCAGTCATGGATGGTGAACCATCAACCAAGAGGTCAGTGTCCTAATTTTGCTTATTTAGTTTAGTGCTAAAACTGCTAGCCTTAGCTTGCTCACAGTCACTAGAGGTCAAAAGTCACATTTCTATAAATACATGCCTAATACTTCTCCCAATCTGCTCAAACCCTATCCAGGCCTTCATTAAGGCTGTGCAGACATGACATACTATGACAGAACTATAAAATGAGCTGATCGGTGGCATCAGAAAACAAAAGGTTTGTGCCAAGCTTTTTTTTGGGTACATGCACATCATGCATGGAAATGAGTACTGTCTAATGTATTTCATCTGAAATTTTCTAACCCTGGATGTATGTTTCTAAACTCAGAAATCACAGCACAATATCTGCTGTCTGAAGTGGCAGCACTAACGTTCAGAGATGAAGTATTAAAGCAATGAGCCACAGGAGGCCGTGCATCCGTCCATTACTGTGATTTTATCACAGGGAAAGGTGTTCTTAAACCCCCACCGTCTAAATCGTCTAAATCCCCCTTCTGTGTGATTAAAGCATAGTAATGCATTATTAATCATAATGGACGTAAACATTCTGCCGGGATTCTGCCAACAAATATCGGAGTGAGTGATAAATTTGGTCACCCAATACTGTATATTGTGGTCATTCTATAAACCTTTACATTTTTGTTATATAATAAGACACACAATATCATAGCACTGTGTTATGCAAAATCCGTCGCTCTATTGGTCACCAAATCAGCAGGCACCATGACGAGTTTCATATAACACCAATTTTATCATATAGCCCCTTTTCCCATGCTGGGGCTGAGTCAGATGGCTTGCTGCTATCCATGCAAGCAGCATTAGAGTTAAAGATTCCTGCATTAACAGCATAGAGTTTTTTTGCTATGTTCCACAACCAAAGGTTTGTGTATATTATGCATTTTACTAGGTATATCAGATTTTAGTACTGGAACTGAATGGAGTCTGTTTATAATGTTCATTTTTATAGTTTACAGTGAGTCATACTGTGCACTAAATCCCACTGACAAGTCTGCTTGACCTTAAAACGAATACCCGAATGCTCATTAAATGGATTAGGGGAAATGGCATGTATTTACAAAAGATGATTGACCTCTAGTCAGCTTTGTAGCTTCATTGCAATGATAACACTCTACATGAAGTGTACATCTATTAAAGGTAATAGATGTTTGGTTCAACTTCTGAGACATTAAAATTATTAGACATCATTTACTAAAGTCTACAATCATTTTAAACTAAATCTTAATTAAAATCTTAAATACGTATTTTAAAACAATTCAAATATATTTTAAATTAATATGTGTAGTAATGAAGACATTACAATGTCATAAAAAATATGTAAAAGCATTTTTTAATCAGTATTTATAAATCAGATGCTTTTGGGAAACAGGATCATGATTGGTTGGATCAGTAAAACACACAAACATGCATAGAAAGAAAAGAAAACATTAGACAGGAGCTGATTAGACAACAGAATTGTAAATACATTATTTAATGATTCATTGAGACATCACTGAAGCATTTAGGAAGGATTATAAACTACTTAACAAAGTCTGGAATAAGGTTAGATGCTATTAGTATCATAAGCTGATGGTAAAAAAGTTAACTGCAACATGACGTAACTATTTAGTAATGCTTATAACTCTGTGAAGTACCATTACTGTATGTACCCTTATTGTAAAGTGTTACCATGCTACACAAATCAGGAAAATGTGGAACATGAGTCATATCTCAGGTTGATTACCTCTAGGTAGGTGGTAAAGTGTGAAAATTCTAATTTTCCTGGAAAACTTTTTTCAGGAATTCCCCCTCCACTATATCTTCCAAGGGAAATCTGATGTCTGCTTCTTTTAGAGCTCAAAAGCTAACAAAGACAGATGTGGACCATGTAATTGCCTCAAACTAGTACAGTTGATACCTAATCTCAAAAAGACTTTCTACAGGTACACTACAAAGCCAAAACCAGTAACATGTATCTTGAGGCTTGAATTTTGTCTGCACCTTTGTCCACAACTATTAAAACAGAGTCATCATCTACCCTTTTAAGCGCTGGTCAGAATCTGACTGCCCTTGACTCAGTTATTATTTTGTAGTGGATTATTCTCAGCACAGCAGAGACACAGGCATGGCACTGTGTACTGCACCGTGGGGGTCATACCAGTGTTTACCATCCAAACATATTCATCCAAGAGTGCAAACTGACCACTGATGAAGGCTGGTTGACATAAACTGTACATCAACAGATGGGCTGTAGTCTCGAACTGTATACCAGCAAGTCAGAACTCAAAAGGGTGGGGGGTGGTATTTCTAATAAAGTGGCCAAAGACCATATGTCCTTCACAAAAGCTTCCAGCTGGCAATGAAGTCTATCTGCATCAATAATGAGGCTCTAGTGAGTCATATGGGCTTTGTAGTTAGGAAGGAACTGAAGAATAGTAAGAACTCTGGGTTCTACATCACAATCATTGAAAATGAAATGTGTCCGTATTATGCAAGGAAGCCCAATCATTACTGTTCCTCCACATGAAAATGTAACTTCTTGGTGCTCCAGCTGCGGCAGGGAGAGGTGGATCAGGGCTCTGCGAGACAGATGGCCAAGAAGCCATTATAGGTCACGAAGGAACCGGTGTGGCTGCATATGTTTGGAGCGTTCCAGAAGAGATTTCCTGCTCTTGCCCCACCAGACAGCAGCTCACGCCATCTGGATCTGCTGGTGTCAGAGCTAAAAGAGACGGATGCCGTGTATTATGCAGGAGCTGCGCTGGTAATACGCCCTGCCACTTTTAAAATGTCACTTTCTGCTTAAAAAGGCCAATCCCATAGGCTTGCTTTGTTGGAGTGAACGTTGCATTACGACTGCAACAAAGCACCACACGATAATGACAGCAATGGCTTTAATTAGGCCGCATGTGCGCCCATGTGTGAAAAGCCACATGGACACAACATTTTGTCCAATCTGTCTAGTATAACCAGAAAAAATGACATATAAATGATATATAGAAAATATGTTTATATATCATGGATATTTATATAACCAATTTTCCAAAAAAATGAAACCGTGGCTGATGTGTTTAAGAGGAGCCAGCAGCAATTTCCAACTCTGCTGCCGACTCATCAGTGACCACCTAGTTTTGGGTTCCACCTATTACTAAGGCAGTCAGCGGGGGCTCTGCTAGCTTATCAGTAATCCAGTGATGGGATTTTGCCTTTATTTTGTGCTGATGAGGTGTCCGGCAGGTTCATGTGGATTAACATGCAGATGCAGACCAATTCCTTTCCGCTGTTTCCCATGCAACACAGAAAATATTCTCCCAAAAAATGAAAGCCAAAACTAAGTACAACCTATGTACTCACCTAAACTATCTACAGCACCAAATCCATAGTGCTTAAATAACTCAGTAGGGGTTTGAAAGAAAGTGTACATAATGTGTATATTAAAGGAGCAATATGTAAGATTTGAAAATGATCAAATTATCATCAGTATGAGTCACATGGAGTCAATGAGTAAAAAGAAGAAACTTAATGCTAAACTTATAATGTTTCTTTTTGACCGGTAAATAAGAAACTATTAAAGCTTGGCTATTTAGCAATATAGGTAGATAACTGTCTTGCTTATTGCCCCTTTAATGTAAAGTGTAAATAGATAGAAAAACAATAAGGTTTCTGAACTTAGCATGCTTAACTGGCACATGGTTTAGTGACTATATCTCAGTTTAAGCGTGAACTTTAGTGTATAGTACCAGCAAATAAAATATTTATCATGATTCCTTTTCAAGGTAAAAAAACCTCCCAAAAAAAGGTACATCACATTTTATTGTGATGTTCCATCATAGCACAGCAAACTGTATTTTAGAAAAACATAGCAGTGCAAATTATGATGGCTGATATGTAAATAGATAACACCGGCTACTCTGTACTGAGTCAAAACAACTCAAAATACAGCAACATCACTGCAAAATACATCGGAATACAGCTACATCACCTCAAAACACATCAGAATACAGTGACATCACTATAAAACACCTCAGAACACAGTGACATCACTATAAAACAACTCAGAATACAGTGACATTACTATAAAACACCTCAGAATACAGTGACATCACTATAAAACACCTCAGAGTACAGTGGCATCACTATAAAACACCTCACAATACAGTGACATCACTATAAAACACCTCAGAGTACAGTGACATCACTATAAACCGCCTCAGAATACAGTGACATCACTAAAAAACAACCCAGAAAACAGTGACATCACCTTAAATACCTGCAGAATTTGGTGACATCACATCATGAGACTACATAATACAGCTACATCACCTTAAAAGCATCTCAAAATACAATGACAAACTCCACCAAATATACATCACCTCAAAACACATCAGAATATGTTGATATAACCCCAAAACACCACCATACAGCTACATCATTTCAAAACACATGCGAATACAGCTACAGCACCTGAAAACATCTTATCCTGCATCTACATCACCCTAAAGCATTTTAAAATTACAGCTATATCACATTACCCTTGAAGTAATTATCTGTCATGTGTTATTTTCAGCGATGCTTTTGAACAGCTATGGCTTTGATATACTTTTGAGTTTCCCACCAAAACAAAATGGCTACCTCTATCCCACTCTACCTCCAACCCACTCTTCCCACAAACACACACACACACACATTGATGTGGCTGAAATTGTCATATTTGTAGGATTGTAAATATGTATGTTCATTAAAAAGCTGCTTGTCTGCAAAACACTACAACTATACCAACAATATCATGCACACTGCAGCCTCACATGAACAGCCATAGGTGTTAATGCAGCACTGGGGAATCTGCGAAGTAGAATGCTCTTGCTACCAGGACTCATTTCATGCTTAAAGACTCTGACCCCATGTGGCACGGGGTTCTCTTTTTATTCATTTTTAATAAGACACGCTCGAGTTAAGCGGCAGGAGCAGACAGTAGCACACATTATTTACTACTAAGCATAGTTTTGCAGGCCCGACTTTGTGTTGTTATGTGCTGAACTCCTGTCGCACTTCATTACTGAACAAAAATCCTTGTTCAATATTAAATGCCTCTGCAGCGCAAGTTTAATCAGATTTTTCTTTCTGATTTTTTTACCCCCCACGCCCAGGTTGATTTGTTTGTCACGCCGTATTGACGCTTTGTCACCAGCTGGATCGTAATCTCCTGTGGCAACTGAAGGAAGCCTTCAAAGTCGAATTCTGAGCAGGAGGGCAAGGAGGCCTTTAAAGATAAACCAAAAGATGTCACATGTATTTAAAGGACAGAGGGAAATATTCATGGATGAGCGCTTCCTTAAGCACAGCGTCACGTTGGATTTCGGTCAAAAGCTTTTAGCTGTGATCAACACTTGTAGGTCCCTTGTGGCAAACATAAAAAAAGAAAACCCATCCCTTACATTTTGTATAATTAGCTCGCTTCTGTATCTCTTTAAAATAAGCAGAGAACTCATGTAGGAGCGCAGATTCCGAACTGTAGTGGGGCAATTGCTTTTGTGAGTATTACAAGAGATTCAGGCTGCTTAAGCAGTGCGTATTGAATTCGATATAGTATGTACTGCTCAGTCATTAAAGAGGTACATACTGTTAATATGCGAGTGCGCGGTATGCGCGCGTCCTCGGGCGCACTACATTCACCATCTTACCTGTGTCCCCCGACCCGGACCTTCACTGACGCCCAAAAAGTCTTTACCATCTGTTAGCAGAAGTAGCGTTTACTGTGTGTTAGTTTTCCTGATGAACACTTTCACATAGAGGCAGTATCGAGCAGGAGGCCGCAGAAACCGTATTCTGAGGAATTCATTCACTTGTAAAGAGCTGGCTCTCAGTTTTCCGCGACTTTCTGGGGACTCTTTCGCGTACTGTTTTACAAACATTACTTATTCGGACATACTAATTATTCCTGCGTACTCCTTTCGCATACTGTATAGTATGGAAGTACGCCATTTTGGACGCAGCCTCACTGTCCATCGGTCTGGAGATGCCTGTACTTCCAACATTTTTTTAAAATGCTGTGGTATTAATAGGGAGTTTGAAGCAGTAACAGTCTCTACTCTTCTGGGAAGGCTTTTCACTAGACATTGGAACATTGCTGTAAGGGTTTGATTGCATTCAGCCATATGAGGATTAGTAAGGCCTCTACAGATATTGGTTAATTACAGATGCATGGTTAGTTTGTGATCACCAATGTCACCCAAGTTCATCACTCAAGTGTACTGGATCAAGCTCTCTACAACCCAAAGCATTGGGGATTGTGAGCCAAGGCTCTTTTTTAAGGCTGCTCAAAAATGTCTGTTCTATTGGCAGATTATACAAACTGCCTCTGTGCAACTGAATGCCTGTGTTAGTGATGGCTTTACACATCCCATAGAATTCCATAGAAAAGATCTATTATTTCAGCTACTTTTTGGTGTTTAAAGTTGCTGAAATAATATTACCTTTCTATGGAACGTGGGAACTGTAAGGTTGCATTCGACATCACATTTATGTTTCTACCTGGAGAAAGATCTCATAAATTTCGTCAAACATTTGCATCCCCCCATTTATCCAAAGCTAAATGTTCAATTCTGACCACATTTGTGTTTTAAAATATTTTTACTTTCATTAAACTGAATTACTTGTTGTGTATATAGGTTTGTTTTGTGGGAAGAAACATGTTTCATTGTGTTTCCTTTTTTTTTTTTGCCATCTGAACACCAAACTGCAGAGTTCATGTCATTCATTATAAAGCTGTGCAGCTGATTATGAAATTGTGTAATTACATTTATAGTAACAGTAGAGCACAAAAAGACCATAATAACTCTGTAGACATCTAAGGGTTAAAGGAAAGACCCCTCGCTTCAAAAGCACCAGTTTCACGCTTGACTTCCTCTACAGGGAATTTATAATTGGTCTCCCCTAAAGTTGCTTTGATGAGTTTGGATTGGCAAAATGACATTAGTTCACAGATTCAATTTTAACTGCACACAGTGTTCTGGTTTAAAAAAAAATTAGCTCCCCAATTATGGAACGTGTGTAGGCAGACACTACACTATTTAATTAAATGACTGCCTTCCACAGTCTATGGGAGTAGACAGCCACTCGGCACTGCAAAAACAAACAAACACAACACCTATGGGGTCAATATCTCTCATCCGCATCCCACTCCTTCTCCCAAATTCATCTGCCTTCTCTTTCCTGCCTTGTTGTGAGATGGCAACACGGAAAGAGTTATTGCTGTCAGTTTGCAATGCTTGTCATATGCAGTTACATAAATACAGCTGTGCAATCACACATTACATTTGCATAACTTTTTTATATTCAGTATATACACTGCAGATGTTGCACTTCAGAAATTTCTAAATTCAATGGCAAGCAGTGTGTAGCGTGAAGCAGAGATGTTCCAACATTGTTAGTGATACAACAAAATTGCATCACCATGTGGAGAAATTTAAGTAACGAACATACATGCAAGACTAAAAAGGAATTATAACTATATCTAGAACTAATCGGTATCTGAGCTCACTAAACCCATTGGTTTCTAAAAGGAATCAAAACTTCACAACAATGTTTGGATATTTAGTGTAAGGACGTCCCATAAAAGTTACAAAAAAAAAAAAAATAAAATAAAAAAAATAAAATAATATACAGAAGTTGCACTTCAGAATTCCAAAGTCAATTGCAGGAATTCCAGAATAGTGTGAAGCGGAAATAGCCACTGTAACAACAAACCTGCATCACTATAAGGAGATACTTGAGGCATATTTGAACTAAGCATACAATTAAGCCAGACAGAGATTCAAACGATATCCAGAACTAATCAATACCTGACCTCTCTAAACCCCTTAGCAACTGTATGCAATTAAAACTTCACAGCAATGTTCCAATATTTAGTGCATGGACTTCCCAGAAGAGTAGAACCTGTCCAGCAGTAAAGGTGCCACAGAATGGAAAACCATATTATGCCAGGCATGCAGTGTGCGATTTTAGAAATCTTGGGGTTTGCTCATAGCTCACACTGCACATTTGAATTGCCCACCATGTATGAACACCTGTGATGCATGTACTTTACAAAATCGCTCTGTCTGACGCGACATGAGTGCTCACAGTGCATATTAAACGCAGCCCATGCAGACAGCTTAGCTCTGTCTATAGACAATTTCCAACACGCTGAGCGTCCAAAACCACTGGCTGAATAAACCAGTGGTTGAATCCCAAATGCCTCTCCCTGCACTACATAGGGAGCAGGGAGTCATTTGGGATTCAACCACTGGCAAACCAACTGTGCTACTGGAGGTTTACTAACTTTACTAACTCTGCTTAAACTGTGAGACAAGCAACCAACATTTCTGACATGTCAGAAATTCATGCGATCGTCCAACTGCTCAATCGGAGCTCACTTGGGCAGTTAATCAGACATCGCTTCCCTCTCATACTGCATCGCAAAAAAGGAGAAGAAGGTAAAGCAGGAGGTAAAGCATTCTGAAAACCTAGAGTGTTATACAACAGCAACAACAGCATACAAGCATACAACAGCACCTATGTGGAGACGTCTACCATTCCTGGCTGTGCAGGAGATGTCTGCACCTATCTTACCCTTTCCAGAAACCACACTGTCAGTGGGCATGGTTGATGCTCATCTTTAAACAAGGCTAAAATTGGTTTCCTGTTTGCCAGCTTCTTAATTTAATGTTCTGTTCCATCCTAAATGCCACAGCTTGTACAGGTGCCAGAAAATAACTTCTGCACCGTTAAGGAAGGAACAGAAAATCTGTAAAACAAGCTGGCCAATAGGGAGCCAACTTTAGCGCCCACACATATTTAACGAGAACCTGGAACACTTTTAAATCAAAGTTGCTAGTTTGCTCTGCACATTTTATAGTTTCTCAAACTTTGGATGACATCGATCAGCTTCATTCAGCGCATGACACTAAAGAGAGAGACTGAAGAGAGGAACACTTCCACCATTATGGATATTTACAGCAGCCTGTAAGTAGCAGCTATGCTGTGTGATTTTATCTTCTTTGTGCCAGCTGAAGCAGATCATCTTAAACTGCAAGGCTTATGACTTTAATGTACTTTGTGTTGCTCTAAAGGTTTAAAACAAGTAGCATAAGTAGCATAAGTAACATTAACTACAAACAAGCCTCAGGTAACTAACACTGGATAACTTAATAACATGAAGACCAAACTTTTATTCACCATAAGAATAAAAAAAAAAAGAAATTGGGAGAGATGAGAATGATTCAAGCCTGAGTGTTACACCATCTGCAACGTCTCCAAAGACTGCAGCGGCGTCTTACCAGACAGTCATGGGGTTACTCAGAATAGCAGCGGGTTATGTTTAGTTTGTTGTCAGGCATTACACATCCTGAAGGCCCTGTGTTTCACTTCCCCTCCCATCTTACTGCAAATTCTGGCAGGAACTGTGTAAGAATATTCAAGGTGCATAGGATGGATTATCACAGGACAGAACTCCATTCTGAGACATCTGGCATGTTGTGGCATGTCTGAGACATCTGGCAAATGCTGGCCCGACACTATACTTAGAGAAACTACAGTACTTCAGTACTTGTTGCTCAATAAATATTGCTCATATCGGTCTACATTTAACATTATTTATTTATCCCTTGCAACTGTTATCTTCCGGGCGCAACTGTTCTTTTAATGATGAGTGTATTTACCCAGAGGTTCATTTGTCCTGTGTTGACATTGTGGTGTCTCACCATAAACCAGCAAATCAGAGCAGAGCTCATCAGGGCTCTCCAAAAAAAACCCAGCTTGTTTCATTCTAAGCCCAAATCATAATAAATAGGTGTAAATAGGCATGTACAGCGGCATCTTGACCTTTTCTGCCATGACCAGTCATGTACATTTTATATAGGCATCAGATAACAAAATGCAATGTGAGCAAATGCACTCCATTTGAACGTATGCAGGGTTGGAAGTTTAGGATCCACACTTTCCACTGAATTTCTCCCCTCTGTAATAATGAACCAGGAGCGAGAATAAATTAAACAAGAGGTGTTTTGAGGCGTGTACATGCACCTGAGAGGGTTATACAGAACTATTCTGGATTTGAGTGTTTGCTTCTTTCGGTGCATGAGCTTTGTCAGGTGGAGCATATTAAACTGAGCCGTTGTAAACTATTATTAGCTAAAGAAAGTCAGGCATTTAGCGGAGCTCTGTTAATTAGCATGCGTCAGCAGAACTAGCGGAGATTATTGGTCGGACACAGTTAGGTCCCTGGCCTTCAAATTAGGTTATTTTGCATTCCACGGTGTATGTGCGCTGCCCCATGTTAGTAATTTCCCTGTGGTCCCTGAGTGAATGTCCCTCTCCCTCGTGCTGTAGAGTGAGTGAGTGTAAATGGCGCTGCCAGAGGATAGAGGCTCCTGCATGCTGCTGCTGGCACTCATGCATAATGAGGCCTTGGTCACAGTTAAAAGAGAAGTGAGGAGATGAGAGGAGTATGTGTATATTCTGTATGCTTGTATGTACAGTGTATATGTACGAGAGAATTCGATTTCCTGTTCCTGTGGCCCTGTGTGTCACTGTCAGTGCGCAGTATGTACTAGGGTGGCACTAAGCTACTGAATAAAAGCCGGAAGTGGCTGAAATTGAAAACCCCAATTTTCCAGGATGATCTGGTGTGGTTAGAGGAGCTCTCCAGGTGAACTCTAAAGCGGATTGAGCTCGGAAGCCCCCTGTCACTCACGCCTTTCATCATTAATCAAGATGCCAACAGGAACATTACAGGGGCAGTATTATTTAGCTTGTGGCTTATTATCAGCAACTGCTATTTTGTTGATGAGTGTAATATCTGCTCTGTGGAGGTTCTGTGGGGCTCCTGACCAGCGAAGAACAGGGTGAAAGGAGGCTACCAAAGTATGCAGAGAAACTAAAGTGTGTAACTATAAAGGCCAATAAATAAGGTAGGCCTACTGAATCATGTGCTCAGTGACTTTATATGTACATTTAATATTCTCATGTATCTTAAAGGGACTTTGGAATTTTTTGGTTTGCTAGAGGGATCAATTTTTTTCCCACATAGAAAACTGCTTTAACATCAACCTCAGTGTACAGTGGGCGTCATGCCAACTACTGAATGGCATGTAACTTCAGACTTGCAGCCTTTTTGTCACATATGCCTCAAATGAGCATATAAATACATATATTGTATTCTGTGCGTATGAGTCTTATGTACATGTGAGTGATATGTGTCTGTTTTTGATTGACTTCGAATGATTTGCTGTTCCTGTGTTTCCCCACAGTGTACGATTCTCTTTATCCTACAAATTAGGTAAAGAAAAGCGAGTGACTGCCTTCGCTTTGTCTTTATGTCTATATGTGAGTATTCACTATACATAAATATTTGGATGTTTTTATTTTAGCTATCTAGCCCTGCATATTGCTGTTGAAATTATATAATGAATATAAAGTCAAGGTGTGGGCTTTAGTAAGGTCCAGCTTTCATATTAAAGAGTTTACATTCAAATAGGGTAAAGTGTGTAGGAATTACAACCATTTTTATATCTAGCAGCCTCATTAGTAGTTACTCATTAAAGTAACTGGATCAATGGCCAGTTAGTCTCAGGTCCATGACTATTTGTGGGTTATTCCCTTTTATGATTTTTACTAAGAGGTGTAAGCAGTGTGAGTTTGGGCATTTGGTAGTATCACAGAACTACCAATGCCATAGAAGCAAGCCTTTATTAAGATGAGATTATTTAAACCCACAATAATCCCATCAGAGAGATAACAAAACCATTAGGTGTGGCCAAATCAACTATTTGGTGCATTCTTAAAAATGAAAGCACGCACTGGTGGGCTCGGCCGATCACAGATGGAGTGATGGAACAATTCTGTCTCTGGTAAAGAAGAAGCATTTCACAACAGCCAGCCAGATCAGGAGCTAGACATATCGTTGTCAAAGTCAACAATCAATAGATAAAACTTCACCAGCACCAGAGGACTTACCACATGATGTAAACCAATGGCAACCCTCAAAAACAAAAAGATCAAACAGTTCTGGAGCAACATTTTATGGACAGACAAGACAAAGTTCAACTTCTTGTATGATTGATGGAAAGAGAATACAACTGAGCAGCCAAGGGACTTTGTCAAGCATGGTGGAGGTAGTATTAGGGCGCAGTAACATGTAGCTACCAGTAGAACTGGATCTCGTGTATTTACTGTTAATGAGACTGCTAGCAAGAGCAGCAGAATGTTGTCCTCCATGGGCTACATAATCTCATAGTCAGATAAAGTTTGAAAACTCATTGGATGGTGCTTCACAGTATACAGATAATAAGCTGAAACAATGCAAAAGCAGCTTAATAGATTTTTAAGGGCAAAGGAGTAGAATGTTCCACAATGCCCATGTCAATCACTGGATCTCAGTCTAGTCAAGAAGGCATTTCACTTAATGAAGACAAAACTGAATGTTAAATGGATGTAAACCACTTCAAATTAAAGCTTGAAGTGTGCACTTTTGGCTCACATTCAAGTTCAGCTCCATTATGCTGTGCCAGACAGTTAATATAACAATAATTTTGATAACGTAGATTTATGAACCTGTAAATAGGTTTCAAGGAAAGCATCCTCGCACATTTGCAGAGGTGTTTGTTCTTCACAGGTTTGTTCAAGGTTCAGAGCATGTGAGCAGTGTGGAGTGCCAGACATTTCCACTCCTTGCTTAAAGCTCCAATTTTGCTCTTTTGTGTTTTTCTGTTTCAGTTTTTCATTAACACTCTATATGAATTATTATAATTATATATTTTTAATAAGTTCACCATTCAACTGAGTCACCTTGCATGTTAAATGCGCTAGTAACTTCAGGCTCCTGTAGATGGCATTGCACATAAATTATCAGGATATCAATAGAGGTGGCGCAAAGTAGATGTTAATGATGGGTTAAAAGGACAGCATTTGGGCACACCAAAGGCCATAGTGTGAAGGAAGTAGCTGAATTTGCAGACCTATGGAAGCGCATGGTCATACAGGTCTACCAGCAGTGGCCCAAATTCCAGTCTACAGGACATTCTCCTCAGAATTGTGGTAGGGATGTCACCTACATTAAGAAACTTGTCCAGTTCATGCAAGGTCGACCCAACGCTGTTGTGCTTTCAGAGGTATTACAAGCTATTACGTTTGAGCCACATGACTAATTCTTTGTCTGGTGGGCTTATGTGCATTGCATTGACAAGACACTACACATTTTATTCTGGGAATTATAAAGGGCTTTTTCAGAAGGTATAGGCCTGAACCAACGCACCCTAGTGACATGCTTAAACCCTATGACATGCTAGAAAACTGCCAAGGATAAACAAACACACATGACATGAGCATGCTTACAGCCGGACAATATAAGACTGACTCTGTGCAAGGGACTGGCTCTGTGCACTATGTAGAACTTAGCTAATGAGAATTTCCAGCATGTAGGTCTGCTGAACAGCTAAGCAGTCCAGATAATGTGTATGAACGGACATCGCACGTAGACTGTAGCAGTCAGAGCTGCATCACTCATGTCACACAGAGATGTGAGTCAGTATGGAAAAAAAGAACGGTTTGGCCTAGCAATACAGGCCAGGGGTGGAGGGGTGTCAAAGCAGAACTCTGTCCATAAAAGTGTGCCTACACCGTTTGTGTGCTCATGCATATCTTTCCTGAATAAGGAGGAAGTGAGAAGAGGTTGAGAGATAGTATTCATTTCTGATTAATTGCGAATTTGCATGAGCGAGGAAATGTGTTTGTGTGTGCACACATGCATGGCCTCATATTTGCATTATGAGCTTTTTGCTGTGTATTAAAAGGGTCTCGGCGGACCCATGAGTCTGAATCCAGCATCACACACTCCACCGCTGCCGCAGTCAATATCCAGCAGTGTTAGTGTGCGAAGCATTCCCAGAAACACACTCTGCAAACAGCGCTGATCAGTAAAGCCTTCCACACCTCCACAAAGTAGAAAACTGCGAGTGAGTAAACAAAACAAAAAAACAAAAACACAAAGAAACACCCTGCGGGGGTGAGAGATTCAGCTGTATTGACACAAAAAGAGCTTGTGGAGATCCAGGGCAGTGTTTCTGCAGAGGCGACACTATTTGTTTTTTTGTTTTTTTGTTTTTTTGTTTTTTCTTTTATTTGCCAGGCTCTGGGAAAAGTCTCTACAAAGACATGCACTTCCGATCAAAGGTTTGGAGTCATGGTCATATTAATAATATTTCATAGTTAATGTATCAGTCCTGTCCCAAAAGCTGATTGGCTGAGCTGCGTTCAAAGCGGTTCTAAAAAAATTCATATGCACAACTGTTCCAGCTGCCAGGGAAAATTCCCAAAGCTTTGACGAACATTACCTACAAGTTCTAATAAAGAAAATGTTGAAGTCTAATGTTCAAAGTACGTTTTAAAGATGTCTATCATTTCAAATGATGCTCTTATAAGGTAAACATAGACTAAGGCATAGGACATTAACTGCATGTTTGAGGATGTTCTCGGGGCCACAGATTATGTGACATGATAACAAAAGAAGAATTAATTCTGAGCACAACATTCGGAAAATGTTTTATAGATGTTACTGAGACGTGAGATGAGAAATTGTTCTTAGAGAATGTTCATCGACCTGTAGAAAAAACATTCTGGGAACCAAAAAATAAAACTTTGACTTGAAAACAGTATTGGAACATCGCATTGCATATTCTCAAGATGTTTTCAGGACAAGTCAGTTCTAGCTAGGTTCACTGCCTGAATGCTGTAATACTCTTTGACTGGAGTCTTGCTTGTATGGTTAACCAAGGGTTCTGATTATGGAAGGATACATGGCAAGAGCGTTATTGCTCAAACCGAGGAGCCGACAACTAATCTTCAGAACTAAAACTCGACTGCTAGCTAGGCTAAACAGCTCCTCTGTCCTAAGCCGTGTGTTAAATTATTTTCTGATCCATATACTCACTGCAATACAATGTCTACTTTAAGCAGCATCAAACCCAGAGTCAATCTCAAAGGGCTATTTTTACAATACAGCATGCTATGTACAGTACCGGTCATGTTTAGACACACCAAACCTTAGATATTTATGCGTATCTTAAAGACTTTAAAGGGTTACGCTTAACAGCTCCAACTTTGGGGGATGTCGAAGACTGAAGGTAATTTCCCTAAACCAACAGAAATGACTGAAAAGCCCTTGAGCAAGGCACCTAACCGCCAAGTGCTTTCTTCCGTGGATAGCGCTGCTCACCACTCTGGGCAAGTGTGCTCTCTGCCCCTAGTGTGTGTGTTCACTAGTGTGTGTCTATGTAGGTGTTTCACTTCACGGATGGGTTAAATGCGGAAGATAAATTCCTCTGTGTGCAAACACAAATTGCACAAAATGCCCCTAAACTCTCTACTCAGAGAATGATCAGTTTACCTGTATTTTAATTTGATGAGATGTTTGAAAACAAACAAACAAACATTTTTTTGTTGAAAATAAATATTGTGATGTACTCTTTGCCATATCACCACCTTAGATATATTTTGATCTGCAAAAAACATTTAGCCACTTTTTTGCACAATTTAAAACCTCCTTTCATTTGTCCTTTCAACGTTGTGAATACTCATGATAGACAGACCAACACAATTAGTCTAAATTTGCTTATAAAAAATTGTTATATTAACCTCCACTGCAAGTTGATAAAGCTGCATTATTCATTTTGGAGATATTTAAGGTGACTGCATAACTCAGTAAGTGCTATTTAATAGTTTGAATTCTTTACTTTTATTCTAAAGTCAAGCGTGAAGATAAGAATAAGCTAAACTTTCTAAGAGTAGCCATGTCTAAACTTTTGATTGATATTGTAAGTACACCCAAATTTGTCACCCACTATCTGTCTGGTACGGGCTTATCTAAATCCCAGATAAGTATCTGTTAGCTATAGAACTCACCAGAGTCAGTATTTAAAATTCTGCATAGTGCACCAAAGAGCAGGGGTCATACATTGCCTTAAGCTTGGTGCTAAATAAAACTGAAAATAAGACAGGAGATGCTAAGGGAAATGAACATTAGCACTGTGGTGATTAGAGAGTCCATATGACTGATCTCTAGTTTAAAACATTCCAAATAAAGCTGGGATGTCATGTTGCAGAGATATCTACAAAGTTAGCATGCTAACCAGCTAATCCTGGCCTTACTGTGTTGTAATACCACTCTGTACCTGTAGAGGTGAAAGTGAATCAGTATAGGGTATGCCATCAGTCCCACATGAGATGATAAGAAAGTAGCACTGGTCACTTGTCAATTATTTTGAAGGCCCTCGTCCTGGTTAGATCTTCAAAGACTTTAAATGCAATAATGACTGAACCTCTTGGCAACTGACGATTGTCAATGCATCCATGGCATGTTCAGCAGTGACCAAAAAAAAAAAAAAAGTACAAAAACATTCTGAGGCTGAACTAGTTTCTGCTAACTGCTAAATAAACAGCTGTTAATGCTAACATCTAACATACTAGCTATTTTGTTTGGTCTTTGTATGAGATGAAATGGAATTAAATAAATAACTGTAATAAAGTAATGGCATTGTATTTGAAATACTTTCTGTATCTATACTAAGACTATCAAACAATAAACCCTGAAACACTGACATATTGATCATAATCAATGGTTATGTTGATAATTCCACATTTGCACATTGGTCATATCACTGCGGTCATCCTCCAGAGAGGGTAGTGACTTTAGTTTGGTAGCTAAATGTGTGCACGTGAGCCATTAATGACAGCTATGGGTCATTTAAAAACAATAGGTAACCCGCCAGTGCGGAAAGATCAGATATGAGCAGGCAGAACTGAGCAACAAAGCTTGTAATGTGAACACAGCCAGAGATCAGTTTGGATATCCATGGCTTATATCGGATTACTCACTACAATCCCTAGTAGCTAGCACTCGACTCTGGTGTTTCTGAAGAGGCTGGCTATCTTCTGACAGTGTGGTTAACTGAGAGGGACAGCCAGAGTCCCAAGTCTAGTTGATCTCTGCCCTTGCCTAGCTGGACACCCTGCCAGGCGCATTTACGCTGCACTACAAGATCAGTTCAACAACATGGAGGAGATTCAGCAGCAAATGCACACTCTGAAACCCACAGCCCTGCTTCCACACTGTGTGAAATCTGCTGCTCTGCACATATCTGCTGGAGCTTGTTCACTGTCCAGATAAAAAAGGCACCCTGCAGAAAGCAAGCTACAGCAGTTCTAGCATTAAAATCCACTGAATGAATAAGTGGGTTAATGGCTTCGGAAGGGGGAGGGGGTTTTCTGGTTTAAGCCACACCCACTTCTAGTCTGTGCACACATACAAACTGCAGTGACCGTAAACATCACTGGGGTGTATGGAAATGTAAAGACTTGCGTGCTAATGACAATAGTGACAGAATACAAGGCCTTTATGTTGACACACTTATCCTCCTATGCGCCGCCCTCATGTATAGAGAGCGTATGATGTGTAAGTTGGCAAGTTCCAAGTTGCTAGCAAAGTCTTTTGAAGCAATATCCTTACTGGTCTAAAAAAGGCTGACACCTTACATTAATTATTGACTAACTAAGATGAAGTAATGCATAAGTTAACATGAATTAGTACATTAACAATGTTTACAATGCTTAACTAATGTTGAGAAACATGCAACAGTTATACTTGTTTACTTAACATTGGTTAACTACTGCTAATGTATTAGTTCATCGAGTAATCAATAATTAATGTAAAGTATGTCAGAAAAAAGCTTATGGAGTCCACGGTTCATCTTCAGAAGTGCGAGTCACCAGTTATTGTATATATACTACTTAAAATGTTTCTTTGAAGTATACAGTTGCTTTTTAAAGAGGTAACTCTCCATGCTTTGCAGTATATGCTACTTTGTCGTGTTGTGAGAGTATGGTTTATAGTAGCCCCTTTTAGAAAATCGCCCTGTGCCCACCATTGTCTGAAAAGTGCATGTGCAATGACGGCCTTTGTATTAGGCCAAAGTGGGCACTAGCCTAGAAGAAGTTACATAATCATGCAAAATATCTCAGAATGAGAAATATTAGCTCTAATATGTAGATAAAAATTAGTCGATTAGATTTAAATTAAAACTAAAATTCGTTGCCTGACTGCCATATTGTTAGAATAATTTTAGTAAATCCCCCAAAGTGATAAATATGATAATAATTATAAAGAAAATTATTTGTTTTGAGTTTAATTAGATATTTACATATATTATACAATATTAGACACTGGACAGAATGATCATCCTGCAAACACAAACTGCCTTAAAAAGGGTCCCCAAAAAACTAACTGCACAAAATCATAAGCTTGTGGTGGGTTATTCGGCAATCAAAAGCCCCTTTCCTATTAAAGTAGGTGGCCAAACTAACGGAAATGCCCAAGATTATTTGACGATAAGCAGAAAACAAGGCGCACTGCTGTATGGAAATCAGTATCATATATATCATATCAAGACACCGGCATACAGTATGGAATCAAATTTTAAATGTTAGCATCACTGCATCCTTGTTACACATGCTTGCTGATACAATACTCAGTACAACTGTACATAGGAGAAGCAAATATTGAACTGAAGTGAGATAGAGAGACACAGAGAGAGAGGGACAGGAGTGAGAGCAAAAGAGAGAGAGGGAGAGAGAGGGAGAGAGAGAGAGATAGAGAGAGACATGGCCCTTGGTCGTTATTGTCCAGGGAACAGAGAGAGATATGATGAGTATGTGAGCAGCATGGTCTCTGGTTTGAAGGAGCAGGGGGATTTCAGGGTCTGTGATCAAGCAGCTCGGCCTAATGAAGCGGCACGGTCACATGACTGAACCGAGGATTGAACAGGCCACAGAGCAAAGAGAAGGAAGAGAGAAGAGTCTTTTTCTCCCCCTCCCCCTTTCCCTCTTTTCTCTCTCACTCTTTCCCCCTTTGTCACTTTCTATTTCTCTGCCTCTTTCCATTTCCCTCAACCACTCTCCCTCCCATTCTCTCTTTGTACCTCCTCTTTTTTTCTCTCTTCCCTCTTCCTCACTACACTCCATGTCTCTTTTCTCGTCTTATCTCTCTCTCTCTTTCTTTTTCTCCCTCGCTCTTTTCTTTCTACCATATTCTTTTAGTTGCATCTCTTCCTCTCCTCTCTCCATCTCTTCCCATCTCTCTTTCACTCTTTCCCCTCTTCCCTTCTTGCTCTGTACCCTCTTTTCCTCTTTTTAGTGCTTTTCCTCTCCCTCTCTTCTCACCCTCTCCAAGTCTCTCTCTCTCACTCTCTTTCTCTCTACCACATTCTTTTAGCTGCTCTCCCTTCTCCCTCACTCTAACCCATGTCTCTATTCTTTCTCTCTTTCTTTCTCTTTTGCTTTTTTTTCTCTCTACAACATTCTTTTAGCTAGCCCTTTTTCTCTTTCCCCTCTCCTCCCTCTGTCCCCTTCCATCACTCTTTCCTTCACTCTCATCCCTCTCTCCCTCTCGCACTGTGCCATCTTTTCCTCTCTTTTTAGTTCATTTCCCTCACTCCCCCGCCCCCCCACCAAGTCTCTCTATCTCTCTCTGTTTCTTCCGCTACCTCAAATCACGCCTCATTATTCTGCTGCTCTGCGAAGAGCACATCACTGTGAGAACGAAGGGGGGCTGTCAGACGGAAAGAAGCGGAGAAAGCTATTGTTTCCGCACCCAGGGAATAGAAAGCAGACTCTGCTAAAACCCCCAGCATGAAAGAGCCAAAATCCACAGAAAGAAGGGACGCGGGAGACACAAAAAAGAGCGTGCCTTCAGACGAGGGGCATTATTCTTTAACTGTTACACGCTGTCAAGCTCCTGCTGGCCTAAATTTAGCAAACCCAGCTACCACTGTTCCACACAGGACGTGCATGCTTGTATGCATGTGTGTGGGCATTGGGGGCAATGTTCACATTGCTGCAAGGCTAAAGTGGCCAGGGTCTAAATATGCACAGCTGTAGGAACACAAGCATCTGATTATGTTTAAACTTGTGTTGCTGTGGCTACACTTAAACTCACCTGTTTTTTTTTTTTTTGCTGGATTTATTTTATTGCTTGGAGCATTGCTTTCTGGCTTAATGGCTTACAGCTGTGCACGTTCACACCTAGGATCATCTATCTCCTCATCAGAACTGGAAAGTGAGACATACAGCCTCCAGTAACTAACCGTGAATGAATTCCGTGAATGGAGGATGGGTGCAACACACATATATTTGGGACAGTAGTTTGAGTTGCCAGTGAAAACAGAAAGCATTTACTCCTAGATTCTGTTTGGTTAATAAGACAATGGCACAAAACACAATAATTGATGTTGTACTTTGTGAATTTCACAGTTTTTTGTTCATGATCACTCATCGTCAGATATTTGCATGAATAACTGCATCAGAAAGGAATCAACTGACAGGAATGAAACTTGGTAGGTAGGTTTTACATGGGACATAAGCAAGGACGGACCTTACTGCTGTATCTGACTGACCCAACAGCCACGATTGCAGACATTCAGCAAGCAGTGAAGCCCTTACGAGTCTGGCTGCACGACGCAGGACTACATACACACAGTTAGTTATGATGACTGTCCTTAACACCACATCAACGCCACCAAATACTGCAATAGTGTCAAGCCAGACTTACTCAATCTACTCAATCTGCCAACAAATCTACGTGTGGAGACACCGTGGGGGCAAGATGACTGGTTTGTTGTCACACGTCACATGTCCAAAAGGCCTAAAGTCACTCCACCTCCAACCCTACCGCAACATCTGCAGGAACTGTGTGAGCATATTGACGATGTGTGTAGTTCACATACAGTCCCATCGTTTTTGATATAGATTTGTATAGCTTTATTTTTTGTCAGACAAAAATGACACAGTTGATTAAACAACCCTGCATGGCTGTCTAGGAGGCATTCACAATATGGATGTTATGCATCCTTGACCACTTCAAGTGGCTGTTTGAGAGATCAGATGAGAGTGTGTCTTTGAGTTGCATGCCTACCCATTCACACCTGCACTTAGCAATGTCCACATATAATGAGACCATACAAGACACATGTCAATGCCAAGTGCAAACAGGGTCCATTAACACTTTAAGCTATCTGATACATACCATTAATGTGCACATAGCCAAAAGGGTTAAAAGCCTGTTTAGGGTTTGTGTGTTTACAGAGCTGTGAGAGCATCAGATCCATGCCACATTTGAGCAGGAGCTGGATTCGAGCTGTGATTTTGGTAATACGGATGTAGTCATGGTGACATTTTCCTGAATGACAAGGGTCTCAGTGTTCCATCCTTGGCGCATGGGTCTAGTGTAGCTGTGACGGAGGGCTGAACTGAAGCACCAAGAACATTCCCCCGGAGGAATCGAACTAACGAACTGTCCCTCGCCAGGCTCACAGCGATAATGAAAAGGCAGCCGGAGCGTCCCTCGCAGACACTAAATAAATCACTCTCACTATTACAGCAAAGCACTCCGCCACCCCAGAGGGAGCCGGGCCATGCATTATTTACCAACAGAAACTGCAATATCAACCCCTTTCATTCTGGCCTGGATGCGTTTCAGCCACTTTGTGCTGCAGTGGTCCAACTGCTGTTAGGCAAGCAAGGATGGATGAGAGAGAGAGAGAGAGAGAGAGAGAGAGAGAGAGAGAGAGAGAAAAAAACAGAAAAAACAGTGGGGGCTTAGAGAAGAGAAGCAAGGGGGAGCACAGAGACACAGCCAGTGACTAAAGAGAAAGTGAAATAAGAAGGATAAAGTAAAGATAGACAGAATGTGATGAAAGAGGTAAAAAGAAAGAAAGACAGAAGAAGAGTGAGAAAGAAAGAAAGAAAGAAAGAAAGAAAGAAAGAAAGAAAGAAAGAAAGAAAGAATGAAAGAAAGAAAGAAAGAAAGAAAGAAAGAAGAATAGTGAGAAAGAAAGAAAGAAAGATAGAGGATAGTGATAAAGAATAAAAGTGATAAAGAAAGAAAGAAAGAAAGAAAAATAGTGATAAAGAAAGAAAGAAAGAAAGAAGAATAGTGATAAAGAAAGAAAGAAAGAAAGAAAGAAAGAAAGAAAGAAAGAAAGAAAGAAAGAAGAATAGTGATAAAGAAAGAAAGAAAGAAAGAAAGAAAGAAAGAAAGAAAGAAAGAAAGAAAGAAGAATAGCGATAAAGAAAGAAAGAAAGAAGAATAGCGATAAAGAAAGAAAGAAAGAAAGAAAGAAAGAAAGAAAGAAAGAAAGAAGAATAGTAATAAAGAAAGAAAGAAAGAAGGAAGGAAGAAAGAATAGTGATAAAGAAAGAAAGAGGAGAAAGAAAGATGGGACGATGAACAAAGAAGAGAGAAAGAAATAAGAAAAAAGGATAAACAACAAAAGTAAGGCAGAAAAAGAAAAAAGGAAAAAGAAAAGAGGAGAAATAAAGAGAAAAAGAAAGAAAAGAGGAAAGTAAAAAGAAAAGAATTATATAAAAGAAAGAGAGAGGGGGAAAGAGAAAGAGAGACAAACAGACTGAGAAAACAATAGGAAGTAACAGTGATGGACACAGTAGGATAAACCCTGCTGTCTGTGAAAGAAAGAAAGGCTTGAGTCTGCTCTGCATTGCGCGCTGAGTGTAGCATCATCTGTAAATGGAATCACTGAGGCAGTTCAGCTCAGAAGCCTTGCACACCCTCACCTCAATTTCACAAGCCTGAGCTATTATATGGGCCTTTTCCACGTAACTGTTGCTCACGAGAGGGAAAAAATGTCAGACTAGCCTGCTCTTTCATCCTCTGAGCACCGCAAACAGCCTCTTACTCTTTTATTATCTCCCCAAAACTCGCTCTCCCTCGCTCACTTTGCCTCTATTCGGTCTCCTGTGTTCCTTGCTACGCTAGCGTTCTGTAGCGTTTCTGCTGAAAAGGTCATTGTGATCAATCGCAAGGCTCTGCATTTCAATAGAGCCCCTGTGCTAAAAGTCAATTAATGGCTCATGAGGCGCCTTAAGAAGTACTTAGATTACTCTTTCATACCAACAGAGGACCCGGCCATTCATTTCAGCACCACGGACAGCAGCACCAAGGCTGCAGTCAAATACAGCCAAGGAGACTTCATGGGCTTGATCTTGCACTAAAATGAAATTAACCTTTTAGAAAGGTGAAATTTGTCTGAAGAAAAAACACATCATTTGCAAAGTTTGCTGCTTTTTAAAAGGTCCTTTCATCTTTTCCCTGCAGGCTGAGGAATTTGCTTTTACACCCGCTGAGATTTTTCCACTTGTGGCTCAGAAGCTTCTTGGACTGCCCATTTAGCACTGCTACATTGCAGTTATGGCATGACCTGGACTAGCTCCTTGAGTGACAGTGTATGGTGTCTATGAGGTTGCATGCAATAGCAGCTTGGATAACTTTCGCTGTGAGGCTGCCTGGACCAGTAGGGTAGCAGCACTATGCTGAAGCTATAAGGCCTTTCATGTGGGTTGGTTAAGCCACACACCATCACAGCTACAGGGCTATCTGGGTTGGGAGCTTGGGAGACATAGAATTGCAGCTGCAAAGCTGCCTGGATTTGAAATGTTCAACTACAGGAAAGCACTACTCCTTCATGGCTAGGGACATTTCTGGACATGTCTGAACTTCCATTACTGGACTAGCACCCATGTGACACACTTTGGTGGCAGAGTGACAGTAAGGGCTCCTTCCAGACTTGCCAAGTAACTCTATACAGTGGTCTGTATACCACCCACCTCCCCCCGCTATCTGGTGGAAGTGTGGACTGTGTGTAGATTTGGTGTTTTTAATTTTTGTTTATTATGTATGATGGTGATGACAATGTTAACCCTTAATGGTTGTGATGGAAAATGGGGAATTTCTGCCTCCTCTAAATATAATGTGGTTTCTGATTTTCTGTTCTTGCATTAGACATAAAACCAAAGTGATCTAACAAACCTAAAAAACAAATAATACTTCGAGGTGGCCAGGCCGGGAAGGCCAGAAATGTCCTTAGCCGTGACGGAGTAGTGTTTTTCTGCAGCTGAACACCACAAATCCAGGCAGCTTTACAGCTGCGTCTCCCAAGCGGTCAGCTCAGGTAGCCATGTAGCTGTGTTGAAGTGTGGCTTGAGCAACCCGCATGAAAGGAGTCAAAACTGCTCGTGCATGGAGCCGAACCCCACCGGTCCAGGCAGTCTCAGTTTGTCCTGAATCAGTACACAGTAAGCATGAAATTCCTGTACTGGCTAGGTCCCTGGAGGTGGGAACACTGTGGGGACACTGATGACTCAATTACGAAAACAGTAAGGAGCAACACAGTACCAGCAACATTGTCTGGGAAGCTCATTCACTGTGCTGCGCTTAGCCATATGGTCATCATTAGGATGAATATTCCATGAATGTTTCATAAACATTGTGCTTACCCGGATACCCAGATACAGCCATGTATCAGTCACACATAGCAATATTTAGATGGCTGATAGCATTGCTAGCATAAAAGCTAACTCCATTAGCATCGCTAGCACCAAGCTAACTGTACTTCAGCGATTCCTAGCAGCTGTAACTAAAGCACTGTCAGCTGACGACTGAATGTTCATAACATCTGATCCTTTCAGTGTGTATCTGGGGTTTAGGTCTGTGAATCAACTCGCACACCCCGAAGGTATTTATAGCCCCATCATCCTCGTGCAATGCCATCTGCAGGAGCCTGAAGTTACTTTATTTCTTATTCTCATCAAATATTAAAATACTAATATCCTTATAGAATATTCAAGCCTTTGAATAGACTCAATAGTCCCAGCCCTAACCAAAAGCCTAGGAGCTGTGCTTTTCTCTTTCCACCACTGTTTCAAATGACTATGAATGAAAGCTAACAGAGGAGGGGGTATTTTGTGGTGTGCACACTATGGGGGTGGGGATGGCTAGCAAGGTTAACTTAACTGATGAGCTCCACAGAGAGACAGCAGACACGAAGAAGGGGGAAAAACTAAACAACAAAAACAGCTCAATATATAAGCATGGGCGAGAAAGGGCAAACCGCTCCTCAGCAAGCGTGCTGCACATCACACACTTTTCCAGCTGACTGGGTGTAATGTGTCGTCGCAAAAGCCAATAGCGGTGATTCGGATTCGGAACACAGAGGCGGAGGAGAGAAGGGAGGAAATAGATGGCAAAAGTCATGCTTTGTTTGCCGTGCGTGAGGTATACAGCTGTAGTCAAACACAGGAAACGTTTTGTCTTCTGCTTCCGCGAGACAAAATCTACCTGATCCACTGGCCGGAGACTGGTGCAGCTTTAAAAGATGGATCTGGGGGATTTCCCTTGAAATAACAGCAGCAAGTGTCTGAGAACGCATCCGTATGTAAATATTCAAAATTGTTCTTTAAGGAACAAGACCAGTTTTAGTTTCCTGCTTCTCCAGTGATATTTAATATATTTCACATATTGCAGTAGCAAACCATAACAATCAACATTTGGTTTGAATTATATTACATTTACTGAATTAGTGGTCTGTGGCATACATTTTGGGAACATCTCATAAAGAAATTTGCATTTTGCAAGTCAGTGGTCAGTGTGTTTAAGGAAGCAAAAATGACCTGAACTTGGTCATGATGCATTGTGCTAACAACAGTTATAGGTGCTAGGTCAAATGACCACAGGAGATACCAGTTGAATGGAAGATAAGGGTTCCCAGGAAGAATAAATGATGATTCATGTAAAGTGTCATTAATTTTTTTTGAGCTACACATACAGAAGTATTTTGTCAGAAGGATTTTAGTAATAGCGTTGAGCCAGGATGCTTGCTAAGGCAACATGTCCAGATGTCTTGGCATGGATTTGTAGCGGTTCCTAATGGTGTCCTGCGATAAGGCATCCCAATGCAGCTTGGATATTCTCTCATAGTTCCTGCAGATTTTGCTTCCACAAATAGGTTCGTTGGTCGTCTCCAACAAGTCAAAAAATGAGACTGGTCACTGAAGGTGACCCGCTGCCTTTGACGTGGCCTTAATGGTCTGTGTGCATGTAGTCCAGCATTGTGCAGGCATCTGCCAATAGTGGTTGCACTAACATGACGACTTATGGAGGGCATCATTGCTGTTGGATGTCAGTGTTTTTGTATGAGTGTGTATGTATGCAAGTGTGTATAAGTTTACCATGTGGGGAACATCTGCTTCACCAGAATAGAACTTTATGCATTTACGACAGGACCTGGGAGAATGTTGCCATCAGGGTTCTACAGGCTATAAGTCAAACACCATTTGGAAGAGAGCGGACCATCTGGTAAAACCAGATGGGGACACATCCTCTTTGTACATTAAGGCGGTGGTGAAACGGTGTTTAAGAACTCGTGACAGAAACTCTTTGGACAAGAGCACTGCTCACTGAACGTCGCAATCATGGCCTTCAGGCCAGGCACAGCGATAAGACCCATCCTCGCTTATGTCACACGCCTGGTCGATTAGTCTCACAATGTCAAACCTACCCACCAAGTTTCATTCCTGTTGGTTGACTCCTTCCTGGTGCAACCATTTGGGCTACTATTATTTTGATGGCGAGTGTAGTTGCTGTGGTAATTTGTTGTGCACAGATTAAGAAACAGTTTGGAAGATTATATTATTAGTATATGACAGAAACACCCCTCACACGCAATAAAATCAGAGTAATGCATGCCCTCTCGTGGCTTATTGCTTTAATCACCACCTGTTGGGCTTGCATGTTCACATGAGGATGTTTTGGATGAGATTTTCCAAAACTTTGTCGGTTCAGAAATGTCCATACAAATGTGGATGCCGTCCAAGTCAAGTGGAAATGCATGCCAGAGCTTAAGGCACCCACATTAACCAAACTAAGGGGCTTTGGCTTAGTGCTATTTGTTTTGCTACCTTGCACACAGGTCAGTTGTATCAGGGAGTCTCTATATAACAGCAAAGAGTGAAATGAGGCAATTTTTCTTTTTTTTTTTCTTTAATCACATTGCTTCCTCTCCACGGAGTCGTACGCTTGCAGATCAAAAGGTGAGAACAAAAAATTAAAAAAATAAGGCATCACAAAGACATGAAAGAGAGGAGAAATAGCCTTAAAAATCCCCCATTGGTAGCAACTTATCCATCTGAGAGGGAAGAAAAAACTTTCTCTGTGTGAGAAGTGAACCCACAGTGGAAATGACTTAGGTAGAGTGCACCTTTGAAGATCAGACCTGTTTGTTTGCAGCATTTCTTTACCTCAAGGGCATCGCCTCCATTAGCTCGCCTGGCGGGGAAATTTGAACCCAACAGATGGCACAGACGATGCACCTGGATGTTCACATGAAAACCTCAGTGTGTTTTGTATGCCTTGAATAGTCCAATCTCAGCCCTGACCATGTTTTAATCAATCAAGCCATGCTGTTTCCATGGTCATACCTTAGGCTAGCCGTCCTAGGCTAAAAATGAATCAATGGTGTGCAAGCAACCCTAGTTAGTGTGAGATTTCACATGCATACTAAACAATAGAATCATTAGTAACATCCTGAATGTTCATGGCTTTCTGCTACAGTTCCTCATTAGTTTGCGTGATCTTCTGCAAAGCTTGTCGAGAGTATGCGTTCATGGACAGGGCATGGATACGTCAGTTGTTGCACTGCCTATTCAGCTTTCAACCCATTATTTCCTCCAGAGATGTTCCCTGAACTACTCAAAAGGGAACTAAAAGTGGTTTCTGGGCTCCTTGTGAGTTCCCATGATACCAAGCTGAATGAACTTTCATCCAGCTACTACAGTTTGCTCCAAAAGACTTGTCAAAGAGGGGTAAGCAGGGCTACAAAATTGTCCCATTGGATAGTTCAAAACTAGTGCATGTGAGTACGTCCACATGGATCTGCAGCTGGCAAAATCTTGACAGCATTAGCCAACTTAGCTAGCAGTGGGTTTGTTCAGAAAGGACAGTCTGAAGTATGAAGGTTAGACCAGGAGTGGTCCTTCATTCAAAAAAAGCGGTCCTTCATCCAAAATGACCATCAATCATAACAACAAGCCCTGCACCACTAATACAGTGTGCTTCTGTAAGTGTAGATATTCAGTCAGCCTTTGCTTTGCTCTCTTGTACGTGCTACTAGTATGTGTTACAGCAAATTGGCCCAGTGCACAAAGGATATTCAGTGTTGTGCCTCATACAACATTTTCCAGTGGTGTACAATCAGATTTATGGCCCAGGGAGTAAAATACAAAGGAACGAAGCTGACAGTCACTAGCGATGTAACACGAGCAATCATCACGAAGCGCATTATAGCCAATCTCTTCACTTTGACGCGAACATGTGCCTGACAGGGTCAAGTTGTCATTTTGCCATGGTAACATGGGGACTCACAAGGAACCCAGAAACCACTTTTAGTTCCCTTTTGAGTAGTTTTAAATGAGATTTATAAAAGTCCCCTCCATAAAAAACTTCTTCAGGAAACCAAACGTGGTTCTTTTATAGCTATCGCTCCAAATAAGCCTTTTATTTTGAATAGCCTGATGTCGCACCTCCATGAGCTCTGTCTGTCGTATTGTCTTTTGGCTCTATTCATCAGGCATACTCTCGCTGCAGCGGCCTGATAGCGGAGGGGAAGACGCCTGGCGTCCGCAATGCTTTAACAGGCTTTAAAAGAGGTGTAAAGAAGACCCTTTGACAGATTTATCTGATACTATGAATTTCCGCTGATGTTTATGTATCTCTGCCTTTTATGGGAGGACGTGAATGGGGTAATTGAATCAGCAAACTGTGAGCTTCTGAAAGTGTGGGTTTCTTGTTCCTGGGGGCTGAGATGCTTTCCCGGTGCACCTGGGGACGAGAGCTTGGGGGGGGGGGCTCTAAATCAAAATGATGTGCTTACCATTCCGGATTGAGGCAATATATTAAGACACTTTGGATATAAACTGCTGCATAAAGCATGCAGAACAGAAATAAACAGTTAAAGAACGCAAAGGCGCAGCAGAACTAGGCAAATTTATGGTTAAAGTTTCCATGATCGTGCAGCATCGACCCTTTATGACAGCAGGGGTATCTTTAGAACATCTTATAGGGGAAAAAACAGCTTTGATGACATCAGCTGCATAAAAGTGCTAGCACGCCTTTCAACATTCACCCAGTCTCTATGACAAAAAGTTATCCTGTTGACTGTTCGCATTTGAAACCGACTGATCAGAGGCAACAAGAGCTGTATCACGCTGATCTGGGATCTACAACTCATCCCCCAGTGAAACTTCTTGTCCACAGCTGGAGGCTGGCTGATCTATCGTCTCCTTGTTCATGTAGGGGAGACTAGGGCTTTTTTCCCTTTATGTAATTGGGGAAGCTTGAACAGCGGAGCAGCCTTGAGATGAAGCTCTCTTCTCCAGTCTCGTCCGCGGTCAGCCTGGCCCTCCCCAAAGGGCCGCTCACTCAAACTGACGTGATCAAAAGCTACATGGATGGCCCTGTCTAATGAAACCTGATGAAACGCAGAGCTGTTTTCCATTTCCACATCATTTGCTCAAACTGCCAGGCTGCTAAGAGGCTGATTTGGGTGCCGGGTTTCAAGCACAGTATAAAAAAACTGGAGTTAGGGCTTAGCGAAAGGAGGGAAATCACTGCAGAAATGTAGGAGTGCTATGATCATGAATTTTTGAAGAACAATTCAAGTGTCATTGCAGCCAATCGGCTGGTTTTGAAGGTTGGAGTCATTTTAGAGCAACACAGTCTTTGGGATCTGAATTTGAAACTGCACTACATGTTGTGTGTTACACAGTAGACTGACCTGGGACTGACCATATTACACCTGAAAGGTTTATATATACTTCATTAGCATATTTATGACCATCTAATAATGCCTCATAAGGCTGTAAAACTGTATTATGATGTATTAACATGTTATAATAATCATTATAATGCATTTTAATGATAAAGCAACTATATTACTTATAAACAATTATAAATATACAGTATGTACACCCCAGGAGGATCAGGCACCCTCCAGAGAAGTTATTTATGTCATTACTCGTCAGTTAAAGGTATGTAAGATACGTATTAGTATTAGTATTTATAATGTTACTGTGTGTTAGAATATGGGTTTAGTCGTGCTGGTTTTGTTAGCCGTGCTGGTCACTATCAGGGTCAGGTGATAGGCTAAATGTTTAGTGCTTTGTATGTGCTCTACTGCTGAAGTTTCAATAAAAGAGCACTTCTCATTGCAAAATCATGGCCTTCCCTGAGTGACCTGTGTGGACTGATGAGACAGGAAGGCTTGCAGGAAGGCCCAGTGGAACCAGTGCATGGAGGCTTCAGGACCAGGCGCAATGGTAGTGCCAGCTAAAGTGAAAGTGAAAACAGTGTGTAAATCCAGGGGCATGCAGCGAAGAGATTGGTGAGCTCGCACTTCAAAGAAAGAGGACTGCACTGGGTGGTGCCAAAAGCTTGGCTAAAAGAAACATTATTATTAGGAGGTTCGAGTGTGAGGTCATCCTGCCTTGCAAGGTTAGTGAGGTGATGATAATTTAGACATGGCATGACAAACAAACATTCAAAGCAAATGCTCATACCCCACAAATCAAATGTTGTGCCTTTCAATAAGCCCCAACCCCAAAATATCCAGTAATAGCTCTCTCTCTATCACTCACTCACCTTCTAAACCGCCTTATCCCTCTGTGGTCGCGTGGGCTGCTGGAGCTTATCCCAGTGCCTAATGGGCTCACACTCACACCTTCACAACCCGGGGGCCAATTTAAAAACTCCAATTCACCTGACTGCACGTCTTTGGACAGTGAGAGGAAACCAGGGAACCTGGTGGAAGCCCAGGCAAACATGAAGGGAACATGGGCACAGAAAGTATCCCAGTGTGACGAAAAACGCTCAACAAAGCACTGACTCCTCACATGGATTCAATGCCATCTCTACCAAGACTAGAGAATGTTTCATTCCTGTGGGTTTATTCCTTCTGGGTGCAACTACTTGTGCAACTAGTCTTTTGATAATGAGTGTAAGCTAGTTGTCAAGCTTGTGTCACATACAACCTTTGAGAAAGCCAACTACCATTATGGAAAGAACACGCTCATCTGTGGTAGAAGAACTGCTGTCTTTCTAATTCCCGTCTGAGAAGAAAACATCAAAGGCATGTTTTGAACTTTTTGGCTTCTATGTGTAATTGCAGTTGTCTTATAACCTTGGGAGGCTCGGAAGCCCTCCATATCATAAGGCGGAAGACAAGCAGCTTGTTAGCAACGAGGCAGAGGGTGACTTGGTGTCTCAGAGGGGGCAAAACGCTTTTTAATGTATGGCGGATTTTATGTGAAAAGCCCGAGCACCAGAAAATAAGCGTTTTGCATTCTGATGGGTTTGTTCCCATGGATTTAATTACATTGGCTCTTAATCTGCCTGGGTGAATAAGTGAGCCGAGGCCTTATGAAGCCCTTAAAAGTTGCCAGGCATTGTGGCAAGGCAGGAACACTGATTTAGGGGCTATTTTTAGCAAGGCTTCTGAAGTCACTGAGTGGGAGGAAACCTCTGGATCCAGCCCACTGTTTCCATGTTAGCTAAACAAGCATGAAAATGTATCTGGTTTAGAGGAAAAAAAGGAAGAAAAAAGGAGATAGAGCAAGAGACAGAGGAAGCAGAAGCGAGACATGAAAAATATGACAGTCATTTGCTTAAGCAACAATATATAACACAGCAGGATATGGGACAGGCCTCAGAGGACGTTGGGTAATTCGGCATGCGTTGCACACAGTAAGCATTCTTGTCAACAATTAAGGCTGTGCCCAAAAAAAAGAAAGAAAGAAATAAATAAAGCTCAGTGAGTTAATAATCTGGATGCGTCTGGTGGAAAAGAGTGGGATGAAAATGCAAGAGGAAGGATTTTATTTTCTCCGATGCCACTTGGCTCTTGCTAGCTTAGTCATTAGCCGGGTGAGGAAAACGGTTTAACCAGACCATAGATAATCCGGCCAGCATGCAGACCCACACAAGGCAGTCTGGAGTCACAGCTTCAGCCTCATAATTATGACGGAGGCCGTGGATGAAAGGGACTTTTTTTGGACGTTGGCAGAAATTCTGGGAAAGGGCTACCTTTGAAAACTAAAAAGCAGGGGGGAGATGAAAGCGTCCAGCTTGCTCTCATTAGAGCAGAATGGTAGCGCAATTCCTCGGCTCGGAACAGATTGGAGTGCTTTTGGGGTGCAACTTTTGTTTGAGGTTGAATTTGACCGAATTGAGTGCCTGAGACGATGGTTAATTGTGATAATCTCATCTATATGCCTCACGATTGTGTTTCTTCTCGATCAAATATTGATAGTTAAACTTCCAGCCATGCAGAGCACTTTAGATTTGAGAGCTGATTAAGTATTGTTTGGATTATATGGTGTGGTTTTGGTATTTCTTTTAAATTCACTGTCCACAAACTAATCCTCCATTTGTGTAAAGCTTTTTCAACAGGGCCTCTAACTTCTAATCTTTCTACAGTCTAGCCACATCATTTTACAGTAGCTGGTTATTGGTGGCTATGTCTGCATGCTGCTTGCAACAATCTAATTTGGGGGTGTGAATATTATACTAGAAATTCAATAATTGACAAATAAGCATGTCATTTTAATCTAAAATGCATATAAATGGGCATGTCAATCAGACTCTGCTTCTTTCTGTATGAGGAATGTAGAATATAAAATATGGTCAATCAGGGGTCCACCTAGTCTTACGGAGCCAGAAGTGATCATGGACCATGGTTGGGGCTAACCATGAAAAAAAATGCTGATATGAATGTGGTTGGGACATGTTACAGGAGGAAATGTTAAAACCTGTGCCAACTAAGGGCCATGGTGCATTTGTTAACTATGTCCAATAAGCAACAAACCACTAGGAACCCCACAAAAACTCCAAGTAAGCGTGCAGATGTGTAGAAGAGTATCTACTGTCTCTACTTATGAAACTCCAAAAAGAATAAAACCTAATCCAGACAGGATTGCAAGATGTCATTCAGAAGGACGATAAAGATAACCAGGAACAATAAGTGATGACAAATTTAGACTGATATGGACAATATTTATTGAGCTAGACATAGAGAAGTAGTGCCTCTTAGATTGGCACTGGGCTGCCATGTTTGCAAATCCAACAGGCCAGACGTCTCGGCATGGAGGTGCCTAATGGTGTGCTGTGAGTGTTGTGCATTCTATTCTTTTGATGACGAGTGTATTTTTCAAAATAACTTTTACTCAGGATGCAGGGAATCAGAAAAGCATGTCACTGATGATGTAGCCAATAATGGTGCAGACTGTAAGTTTAAAAAATTTGGTCTGAAACTCCATTAACTGCATTCTTTAGAGGACTGGGAAGGAAGAATAGTTGTGCTGGTATGTTAAAGGTGTCTACCAAAGTTGGCTTGCTAACCAGCTGCCCTGGCCCATCCAGGTCTCGCAATACCACTCAAGTGGTGATACTAAGTTACTGCAGCATCAAATCTGAGACTAGTCCAACATGAAAGGATGAAGAAGTAGCACTGTCCCAATTTCATATTCTAACTTTTGTGAAATTTGTTGAAATTGGTTTAATCATTTAAGAGTAAACACAAGCAATATAAGTGTTTGTGTATAAATTACTTTCCCTCTTTATATTAATTTACATCAACCGTTAGGACATTTTTGTTTGGAGACACATATTTTTCTTTGGACAGCCACAAAATCAGACCTAATCACTTTAGTAAAGTTAACTGGGCTTGGCAGTTGGCTTTACTGTATGTGACTTGGTGTGAGTAAAATTAAACTTATAACGACACCATTATATGCACTTTTTAGACATTCCCTTAATGATGTAAGAATCAGTGATCTGTGTTTCTGAACAATTTCAACCGTGTACTGAAATTTAACAGTGTACATTTTGAACCAGATTTAGTTGGTCTTGTGTTCGTCTTCTGAGTAGTGAAAAAGAGTACGTCTGGACATTTTCATAAGAAACTGAGGAAGTATCAAGTGACTGTTCAGCATAAAAGACCTTTACTGTACTGTTACAGATAAAACCATAAAACCTCGGGTTTAGCTCCTGAACATTTTTCTCAGACAGTCTGTTCATTCCTAGCTAATCCCAGTTTTCTACCGTCACAATGAAAGCTTCGGTTAGCTGGAAAGCAGTCATTAATTAGCAACCGGTGCTCAGTGGGATGATACAGTTTGCAGTTTACTGTGAAAAAAGCTGTTATTTGAGATAGTACGCTTCTCAGCCAATCAGACAGTGCTGTAGGAACTAACTGTTATATAAATTTCAATAATTTAAACTGAAAAAAAGTGGTGTTGTTTCACTCCATGACCTCTAAATCAAGCATAACTGCATCAATTCATCTAGCGACTAGCACCAAAAAACAAAGCCCCCTGCAAAACAACAGCCTCTCAGAGAAGCGTTATGAATCTTAATTCTTATTTACTACCATAAACAGCATGAAGCTAGCACGAGGGAGCACCTTGCCGCAAGGGAGATGGAGTATCTTTGGATTTGGCAAATCATTAACTCGATGAGCAATTAATGGCTTGTATGAAACAGGCCTGGGAAAAAAAAGTGCTTCTGGAGAGCAAGAATCAAACAAAATCAAGGCTAAAAGGAGGCTTTCATCTTAACTGGGACACTTTTCAATTGTTTCATATTTATTTATATATTTCTGGGCTGCGTCTTAATTAACTAAATGTTAGCAGCTGGAAACTTGCTGGAAAATTCATCTTAATTTGCAAATACCTTTATTAGCGCTTTATTACCCCCTCCTTGGTATACAACGCCATCGCCCTCAAAGACAATCAACACAGATCATTAACAATGTGCTCACATTAAAAGAGCTTTAAGAGCCTTGTTTATTTCTCAAGAGGAGGAGCATGTAGTCATAGGACGAGAGGCTTAGAATCATCTGATCACATGAAGATCGGCACGGGTCAGCTGACACCATATTAACTGGAATTAGGTCCTGGAATTATGCAGCCCTAGAAAATTCAACACTGCAGTCCAAATCTTTTCTTGTTTTATATGATTATCTCTTGAATGTGGTTAATATCACATGTTAGTTTGAAACATTGGTCCTTGTTTTAATTATGGAAGATTAAATTAACCATCTCAGCCTGGTCCCAATCTTAACATTGTTTAGACTTGGTTTGGTCTCAGGGTATTGTAGACTTGGAAACAGTTCATGAGACAATCCGAGTGCAATGCTTTTCTCGGAGGTAATTGGAAACTGAGTCTTATCACTCCTGAAATCATCAACAAAACCTTCAAACAGGATAAAACAATAACATCTGGTCTCCTGGATGAGGACCTCATTGAAATTTCAATGATGGCTTAACTGGGTATCATTTGTTTGTTGATTTTCATTGATTTCAAAATTCATTCATTCCCTGAGGACAGATTACAGTGTTCATATTACTATGCTTTTATTTAATGACAAATATTCATGTTTGTGATTTGACAGATCTGCTATGGAATTCAGGTGATGATTCTGAATTAGTTTCAGAGATAAAGACAAAGAGAATAAGCTCACCATCATTTGCTCTATCCACTTATTAAATTCCTGCATTATAGTTACAATTTAGCCTTTTTAGGTAAAGACAAGCATAAGTACTTACTCCTGCAAATTTCATCTTCTACTTTACCCCTTTCTTCTCCTTTAACAGTGCGCTTAAAAATGTTGTTTTTGACTGGCATCAGAGTAAGGTGACTCACTCTTTCCTATTGCAAAAGAAATTGGTTGTCTGTTGTTCACAATAGAGAGTTTAGAAGAAGGCCGCTCTGGGCTCATACTGGTCATTGACAAAATGGAGCAAAAGTCAACACTGGAGAAAACAGAACGAAGTTTCAATTACTATATACACTGTATTTGACAAGGTGGACAGTATATAAAGTCAATTAGTGGGCTAATTTTTTTTTGTAATAATTGTAAGTGATTTTGCCAGCTTTGCCAGGTTCCAAATGTGACCAAATACAGACACTGCCTGTTAGCTACTGGCAATTCATACATACAGATACACAATATGTCCAAAGGTTTGCAGCACCCTGATAGTGCAGCTTTTTGTCTGAGTATATTAACAGAGAACTTTACTCCTTTACTGGAGTAACAATTTTAGCTCTCTTAGGAAGACTTTAAACTAGACCTTCAAATATTGCTGTGAAGATTTGATTGCATTTAACCACAACAGCAATGGTGAGGTCAGGTACTGATATCAGGTGATTAGTTCTGAATGCAAGCACCACTTTAGTTCATCCGAAAGGTATGAGATGAAGCTCTAATAAACCAGACAATGCAGACCAATATTAGGGAGACCCTAAGGGTGCTCTTACGGCTTTCCTGTGGAAATTATACAAGCTGTTTGTACACTGCTCAAAAAAATAAAGGGAACACTTTTTAATCAGAGTATAGCATCAACTCAGTTCAACTTCAGGGATATTGATCTGGTCAGTTAGGTAGTAGGGAGGGCCGTTAATCAGTTTCAGCTGCTTTGGTGTTAATGAAATTAACAACAGGTCCAGTAGAGGAGCAACAATGAGACACCCCCCAAAACAGGAATGGTTTAAAAGGACGAGGTCATTGACATTTTGTCCCCTCTCATCTTTTCCTACTGATTCTTCACTAGTTTTGCAGCTGACTTGGGTCAGCGTCACTACTAGTACCATGGTGCGGTACCTGGACCCTACAGAGGTTGCACAGGTAGTCCAACTACTGAAGTATGGCACATCAATATGTGTGCCATTATGTGCCAGCACCATAGAGCTCGATTGGCATTTGCCACAGAACACCAGAATTGGCAAATCTGCCACAGACGCCTTGTGCTTTTCACAGATGAGAGCAGGTTTTACCTGAGCACATGTGACAGACATGACAGGCTCTGGAGACGCCGTGGAGAATGTTATGCCGCCTGCAACATCATTCAGCATGACTGGTTTGGTGGTGGGTCAGTGATGGTCTGGGGAGGCATATCCCTGGAAGGACGCACAGACCTCTACAGGCTAGACAACGGCACCCTGACTGCTATTATGTATCAAGATGAAATCCTCGGACCCGTTGTCAGACCCTACGCTGGTGCAGTAGGTCCTGGGTTCCTCCTGGTGCACAATAATGCCTGTAGAATGAAGGAATTGATACCATTGACTGGCCCACCGGCTCGCCTGACCTAAATCCAATAGAACACCTCTGGGACATTATGTTTCGGTCCATCCGACGCCACCAGGTTGCACTTCAGACTGTCCAGGAGCTCAGTGATGCCCTGGTCCAGATCTGGGAGAAGATCTCCCAAGACATCATTCGTCGTCTCATTAGGAGCATGCCCCCACGTTGCATACAAGCGTGTGGGGTCATACAGACTATTGAGTACCATTTTGAGTTGCTGCTATGGAATTTGGGTTAAATGGACTGCTGCATAATTTTTTCACTTTGATTTTCAGGGTGTCTTTGAACTCAACCCTCTGTAGGGTGATCATTTTCATTTCCATCAAACAATGTAGCATCCTTTTGTTCCTAACACATTACCCAGTCTATATGAGGAAAGATATCTGCATGATTTTTTTCCCATTGAGATCTGATGTGTTTTCAGAGTGTTCCCTTTATTTTTTTGAGCAGTGTATGTAATTGAACTCCTTAAAGTAGCTGGAGTGGTGGCCAAATATTTTGGACAGAAGTGACATTAGTAGTCACTCCTTAACCTGTATGAACAGCTTTTGGGACAGGCACTGAAGTCGACGCGCCAACTATACTAGTCAACAATGACACTATAAGCTTAATGCTGATCACATGATTATGACATGAAAACCTCAGATAACCCAACTGGTGTGGAGCCTGGTAATTCCTGGGTCTGTGTGTGTTCTGAAGGCTATCAATGATGGCTAGGAATCCAGGGCTTGCTGGTGAGGACACTTCATGCTCTATATACCTGTGGGGCTTTGTTCTAACATTTCTCTGCTGATCTACAGTGCTTCGAAGATCAGATACCGAACACCGTTATCTCCAGGTTTTCAGACAACTCCAATAAAAAGTCATGTGTGGTGTAGAGGTGGAATAATGCCCTGTAATACTGTAATGTTTGGAGAGATTTACAGAGCTCTACATTTTTCTGGCCTCTAGGACTCTGTGGGTGAGCATCTCCGAACGGTTACTTACGGGATGCTAAAGTCAAGTACAAATTTGTGAGATTCCGTGGTCCGTGTCTCCAGTTCCATGAAAGCTATCAGTGTAATTCAGGTTTCCCTGGATTCCATGACCCCCTACTGTTTTAAGGATTTTGGTTTTCTGGCAGATTTCTACAGTCACATTGTCACTGGTTGCAAGGCATACCTTCCTTCAGAGGTTTTATTCATGATGTCAGTGATTAGTCGAACGTTATTACAGTACTAGGTTATAAACACCCAAATATGAGAAAATTATTTTAAAGACATATACAGGGACATGCTTAACAGCTCCAACAGGGGTTTTTGAAACAGTAAACTCTGTATATCATATAGCTTATATAACTTTTTTGTTTTACCTTGTACATTTTGTTTTACCCTGTTTTACCTTGTACAAGTTTGCAGATGATACGACTGTGGTGGGTCTCATCAGCAAGAATGACGAATCAGCATACAGAGAGGAAGTGCAACGGTTAACGGACTGGTGCAGAACCAACAACCTGTCTCTGAACGTAGACAAAACCAAAGAGATGGTTGTTGACTTCAGAAGGACAAGGCGTGACCACTCTCCACTACACATCGACGGCTCCACTGTGGAGATCGTCAAGACCACCAAGTTACTTGGAGTTCACCTGGCAGAGGATCTCACCTGGTCCCTCAACACCAGCACCATAACCAAGAAAGCCCAGCAGCGTCTCTACTTCCTGCGAAGGCTGAGGAAGGCACATCTCCCACCTCCCATCCTCACCACCTTCTACAGAGGAACCATCGAGAGCATCCTGAGCAGCTGCATCACTGCCTGGTTTGGGAACTGCACCGCATCGCATTGCAAGTCCCTGCAGCGGGTAGTGAGGACGACTGAGAAGATCATTGGTGTCTCTCTTCCCACCATCACGGACATTTACACCACACGCTGCATCCAGAAAGCAACCAGCATTGTGGGTGACCACACACACCCCTCACACACACTCTTCACCCTCCTATCGTCTAGAAAAAAGATACAGAAGCATCCGGGCCCTCACATCCAGACTGTGCAACAGCTTCTTTCCCCAAGCCATCAGACTCCTTAACACCCAGAGTCTGGTCTGAATAACTGAACACCTTCAGTGACTGGTCTGAACATACACACACACAGTCTCATCTTTTAAATCTGTCCACACATAAACTTAAGGAGTACAATGTTACATTTATACCAAATATGAGCATAACTGCTGCTAAAAACAATGTTCATCTTTAAAAAATGGACATAACCACACTTTACTGCTCCCACTACCAGTGGGCTATCTGCACTGTCCCCTCCCTGTACTTATTGTTTGCTGTTTCGTGTATTGTAAATTGTCTTGTGTATTTATTGTATTATTGTTCTATGTAGCACCTTGGTCCTGGAGGAACGTTGTTTCGTTTCACTGTGTACTGTACACCACTGTATATGGTTGAAATGACAATAAAAACTACTTGACTTGACATATTAATGATGGACAGATAGAATTTCTATAGAACTGCTCCAAAACTTATGTCAACCTTCATTAGATAGTTAAGAAAGTTGGTTATCCTCTTGTAAAGTTCCATTTGGTGCTTTTTAAGGTGTTTTCAGTCACTGTGAGTGTCTTCAGTTTTATTCTAAAGCCAAGTGTTAAGCTAAAATTAAGTAAACCTTCTATAAGTAGCCCTGTCTTTGACCTTTTTCTTTCTTTCTTTTTTGTTTCGGCTTTAGAAATAGATTGAAAGGAAACTCATTACACCCACTACTCATAATTTGAAAGGAATAATTTCTACATCATTTAGAGGCATCATCACAAATTCACAGTTTTAAAGCTGTGAGTGTGAGATATACAAAGTCACTGGGCTAGTTAAGCTTGCTTAAGTCACAGATGGTTAATGTTTGTTTGTCTTAAAGACTGTGGACTGACTACTTTTCTCAGTAGCCACATAATCCACTATGGCTTTTTGTGTTCTTTGTTTTGGGCTTAATTTAGTGCAATTCCGGCAAAATGCTTAGCAGCAAGCTGTAAGAAGCCTAAGGTAAATGACGTGGGGCTTTACTTCCCTAAGACTCAGAGGCAGTTATGCATTGATTAAAGGTGATTGACAGGATTCCAAGAACATGAGCCTCTATGCAAGTGCATACCCCACATGCACAGATGCTATATCGCCATGTAACTACAAATAACAACAAATAATGATCTTCTTGTAGAGCAGGCACCTGCTTTGCTTGGCAAGGTTTGGAAATGGTTAAATGAACACAGTAACATGCATTATTTCACTTTTTAATCCATTAAATATAAGATGGGTTAAATATAGGATGGTCACTGTGTCAATCATTATGCAAATCCATTCTGGCTGGTAGAGTTAGTAGGTATTAGCAACATGCACACATATACACACACACACACACACACACACACACACACACACTCTTTCAGTCAATTGTCACTTTTTTGCCAGACATGCAGTATTACGTCACCTCAGGCCTCTAACCAGATCATTTAAGCTGAAGAATCATTGACTCCAGCGCTGAAGGTGTTCTGATGGGCCACATCACTGGTTAAAATCTCCGAGTGACATTCTGACAGCAACAGCGCGTTTCATCATCAGCCTGCAGCACCGCCTCTGGGCTCTCATCACCTTGTCGCTATAGACAACCATACTCCACTTAGCGTGCTCCGTCTTACACCAGCACATGACCACACACACACACACACACACACTCTCATTCCATTCTGCTCTAGATTCAAAGAACATGCCATCTGAAACTGGACAGGCCATCTTGGGTGGGCGTGATCCTTAAAATTCAGTCATTCTGAATTCCTTCAGATCAGTCAGCAGCGCAGTCTGATGCAATCGATCCAAAATAGCTTCTCATTTGCAATTGGGGCGAAATTCCATTTAAATCCACTAGCCACGAATTGCAGACAAGGCTTGCCTCCGTTTTCACTCACCCTGCTCATTTGGAGCTAATGTCTATCATTGGCATCATTTAAGGCCCACTTATGAATTTCGTAAGCTGAGATATTCCGCTGAAGCTGCTAATGCATCCCGATGCAATTCTTGGACCTGGACGTCATGAAGCAAGAAGCTGTCGATATCTCCCAGCTGTGGTAATGGGAGCGCTAACACAACACTTTGTCTCTGCGCCCTATCGATTTGTAAGTGAGCTAATATAAGCAGCATCAGCAGGGTAGGGAAGGACTAGCAGGCCTAAAATCAGGTGCATCTTTCATGGAAAAGAGTGGAGCTAATCTACTACATTATCTTGCAAATGTTGTGCATAAGGCTGGCTATATGCTTAAAGGGGGAACGGTCACGCCTAGCTAGGTTTTAATAGGGGAAGGTTTTTACCATTAAAGCCATTTCGCAAGGCTGTCACTCTCATCTACTAAACCATTTACCTTAATGAAGCAATAGATGGACTAACCATAGTTCTTAGTGTATACGTCTTTAGGATGGCTTTTTAGTAATGTGTTTTATTATCAGAGTTGAAAAAATGAGCAAAACTACATCATTTGTACCTGAAGTTCATGTAAGAAGTGATATAATAGATGACAGCCCAAAACAAAATATTTCTCAGGTCATTTTGCAGAGCTGAAGACTCTCAGTTGTGAAACAAGTAGGATGGTTTTAGTGGCTAAGCACATTTGGCATATGGTAGTTACCAGTGCTCATTTATTACAATCTACATCAGTTCAGGTTTTCTGCTGTGGTAGTGAGGTTTCTGTCAAGCGAAACTGCCGATGGAGCTCCAATCTGGAGCTCCAAAACTTTAAATCCTTCTTTAAAATCTTCCAGTTTGAAGTGGACTAGACAATTTCAACTATGTAATGAAAACAGGTATCCTGGTACGGTTATCCTCTTTAGGTTTTTGACCATTTTCATTTTTCTGACTACATTTTAGCCTTACCTGCATGCGTCTGACTTTGACCCAAACCTTACAGCCTTATGTTATTGAGTGTTGATAATCTAGGCTACAAGAATACCTTACAAATCTAACACAGGCTTTATTACACTATTGCATTTCCTCTTGAAATGACACCAGGTGTATAAGGTATCCCTGTATAATACGGTAGAGAATACAGAAAGCACATGTCTAGTAAGGAGACTTACTGCTTTAACAAAACAGCAATTTTCTAATTTGTCTACAGTCACTTGCAAAGATTTAGATGCACCTGTTCAGTCACATGTTTTGTTGAACTTTAATGTAGAATTAAATGAACACACCCTCTACAGGGAGAACTATTACTGTTTACTGTTGAATGGAATATAGGATGTGGCCTGGACAAAACTTAAACTTATATTTTACTTAAAATATGTTAAACTCAGCAAGTATAAATGAAAATACAGGTCACCAGGAACAATAAATGATGACATATGATGACGATGTCAGTATGGTGGTGGGCCACCATGTTTGGTTACGCAAAATGCCAGACATCTTGGCATGGTAGTTTTAGAGGTCCATCCCATGCATCTTGAATATTCTAATACAGTTCCTGCGAATTTTGTGGTGGGGTTGGTGGTGGAGTGACACCAGGCCTTCTAAACATGTGACAAAAAACTTGAATCATTCACAAACTTAAGCATTAATCTTGAGTCATTCGCATGTCTCACCATGTCAAACTTACCTGGCAAGTTTCATTCCTGTCAGTGAATTCCAGTACATCCTGAAAGGAGAGGTTGGTGTGGCTCAGAGGATAACACCACTACCCACCGGTGAGTTACCACTCCATGTGGGACATCGGGTTTTGATTCCTGGTCTTGGGTAACCGTGCTACACCAATAAAGAGTCCTTGGGCGAGACTCCTAACACTACACTGGCCTACGAATAACCTAGTGAGCCACTCTGGATAAGAGCATCAGCTAGATGCCATAAACGCATATTCCTTACTACCCGTGCATTGATGATGAGTGTATTTGGACCATGTTCAAACAGCACTACATTATGGCCATGATGGGAAATTGCTGAGTGGTTGTGTATGTGTTACATTTGGAAACATTGCTAAAAGCATATCGTCACTGTCCAAAGAAAAACAAGCACCTCCAAATAAGCAACTTCACAGGCGAGGGCAAAATTTAATTCTAATGTTAGCTGATGGAACCCAGACTTCTTTCCAAGCAGTTTGGGGCCACTTCTGTTGGTCCATTCATCACAATTTTTTTCACAGTACACAGCAGCTGCTGCGTTCAAATGATGCATAAAAGTCAAACCTGACAAAAATGGAGATACATGTGTTTCTTAGGGCAGCCACAACATAGAAGATATCATGTGCTATTAATCCTAAACTTTGGTTCTATCTTTTTCCATTTAACCTTTCTCCTGAACCCCCTCTCCCGTTTCCCTTTTTTCCCCATGACTTGCCACGCTGTATGTGCCGTCAGTGCCTTAGCTCGGTGTCTGGCCTGTAAAAGCTCAGCTACAGTTCAGCAGAGCTTTGCTATCTGCACCCACAGCCGATACCCCAGTGTTAGCTAAAGTCTAACAATGGATCAATTTGACCCTCGCAATATTGCTTTTGTCTGGCTGGGTCCACAGCGGAGGAACGAGATCCTTATCTGCTCCTATTTGTCACGCCAAAATACACTTGGAAACCAAGGCCCCGATAAAGCTGGAGGATTTCGCTTTCGCCCCGTGGAGAAATTGTTCTAATCGCCATGTCATTTGTCACCACGTTTCTCATGTCTCCTCGCTCCTTTCAGAAAGAGGGCCGTCCAGCAGCTCCTTAATGCAGACAGTGATTCATGTCTTGGAGAGAGAGAGAGAGAGAGAGACAGAGACAGAGAGAGAAAGAAAGAAAGAGAGGCTGGTGGACAGTGGAGTGGAGTCATCATGCTAAATGTCTCCAAGCCTGCCAAGATCTGTCCACTCCCGGGGCTATCACGATCACTCGATTAAACTTGATTACTGGACTAAAAAGAATTGGCGATTGCACTGTAAATCCAGAGGTTTATGTTCTAAGCACTTTTCTACATCACAGTGTTTGCTTGAGCAGTCGATCATTTCAGAAAGGCGCAGTTTGAAGACCGGAGTATTGGTAACCATTCAATTTTTTATTTTCCTTTTTTTTTTAGGCCACAAAAGTTGTAGCTTTAACTACTGTACATTTCATCAGAGGACTTTAAATGGAAGACTGATTGTTTATAAGCACACCAAACACATAAATAGTCCCCTAACCTGTGACTAAAATGTACCTAATAGAATTTAATACCTCCACAAGTACGAATTACAGCTGCGATTCATTTTTGCATGGATTGGACAAGTTTCTGGATGAACGTCAATGTTCAGCCACTCTTGCATCAAAGAATTGCACAGTTGGGCCAGATTTGGTGGATGCCTTCCCTCGCATAATTCTGAGGAGAATTTCCTGTAGACTGGGATTTATGCCACTGCTTGTAGACCTGTATGATCGTACGCTTCCATACACCTGCATTAACCTACTTCCTTCACACTATGGCCTTTGGCATGCCCAAATACAATCACTCCTTTTTCCCAGTTATAAACATCTGCCTTGTGACCCATTTGCTAAACATGAAACGAGACACTGATTGCCCTGTACCACAAATCAAAGTTACTGAATTCTGAATCTGATCATCTTCCTCTAATCCTGCTTCTTTCATTATAGCTTCTGCATATAGGTTAAACATGCATGGTGATAGTGTGCAGCCTCGCCTAACTCTGTTGCCAATGTGAACCCGTCTGTTTGTCCATGGCTTGTTGATCAGTGTAGAGATTTCTCATTAGAATGATGGCTTTCTCTGGTGTTCCCATTATCCTGACAACAATCCATAATGTTACAGAACAACCCTCGTTTTTGTCTGTTTTCCCTTCTTGTTTATCTTCCTTGTGTCTCTGGCCATGTGCTTATTTTTTGTTTCGGTTTCCTTACTCCACCCACCCTTTTGTTAGACCCCCTAGTCTGTGTCTTGTGTGGAATGCCACCCCCCTAAATTGTTTGTACGTGTTCCTTGTTCTGTTCCCCCAGTATGTATATCCCCTGTCCACCTTGTATGCCTTTGTTGGTGGTTTATTCTCCTGGTCTGATTTTGCATAGCATTTATAATCTGTTGTTTGTTGAGTAGCCCTTGTAGTTACTTAGCTTGGTTTTCTCTTTTGTTTCAGGTTTTTTTTTTTTTTTGGCCTTCTTTAAAGTGTACTACAATAAAACAGCATGCTCACACTTTCATCCTGCCACCTCGTCTCCTTTATCTTCTTTGACTACATAACATGAAAGGGATAATTACTCAGCAATTACAGGAAAACAATGCAACCTGGCCGAGTTATTCTCTTAATTCATTACAGTCTGCTGTTGGTTTATTCACTTGATCAATATAGTATTCCAACTCTATGGAGGCCCAATTGATATTTTTATCATCACATATCATTTCCAAGATAAACGAAACCAAACCCCTTTCTCTCAAAGCAAGCAATGTATCTACTATAGTGGGTATATTATATAGTATTGGTGGGTAAGTATGACATAAGGAGACATGTGATGCAAGTAAGTACAGGTCTTATTACTGTACCTGACTGACCCAATAGCCACTATTGTTGACAGTAAGCAAGCAGTGATGCCCTCCATGAGTCAACTACATGCACGCAGACCGTTACGACAACTGCCCTTAACACCACATGAACAGGCTGTTATAGGGTGACTCAGAATGGCATCGGTTCATTTTTAGTTAGGAGCTCCACTTTTGTCTTGGTCAAGATGACCAACGAATCCACAGGTGGAGGCTCCATGGTCAGCACCAAGATGAACTGTTTGTTGTCGCATGTCACGCCTTCAGAAGGTCGACACCTGCAAAATCTGTAGGAACTGTGTGAGAATATTTAAGCTGCATGGGCCGGAACCTTTAGAAACCATCCCATCCATGCCAAAATGCCAAACTGAGAGACACCACTTCTGTATGTGTAGCTTAATAAATATTGCCCATATCAGTCTAAATGTGTCACTTATTGTTACTAGTAACATTTATCTTTCTGAATAGCATTGCAATCTGACACTTCCCTTTGGGTGCAACTATTCTTTTGCTGATGAGCTTATATAGAGCTTTCTATATAAGTTCTTATACAGCTATCAATACAGAAGTTGTAGATATTTTTTTTTATTAAACAAAAATCTGTTTAGTAATATTTTACAAGGCTTAAAACATTTATATAATTGTGCTGTAAGTTGTTATTTTTTAATCATTCACTATGCATAATAGCTAATAGCGTCATAGTATACATTATGTTTATTTGGAAAGGTTAGTTATGCAAACCTCTAGTCAAGAAATAGCATTCTGAATAGCCACAATATATTTATTGCTATTATCTGCTACTAAATGAACCTTAAAAACATAGTCATATGTCATGTTTTGTTGATTAAGTATAATAGGTTAAGAGTATATCTCTGTACAGCTTCCTGCACAATTACTGATTATGTGCTGCGTTTAACAAAAACTTGTAGCATTAAGTTTTAGCATATTTTATACTGTATGGTAGTTAGTATACTGTACTTAATATATACTGTCCTAATTCTGTAAATACAGTAAATAAGAAGAAAGGTGCAGAACAATCAACAAAACATGCCATTTAACCAGGGATGTTTAAACTTTTGCCCACAGCTATAATCATACCATCTGCACTCCCAGCACATCCAGTCAGAGAGACGCTGAAACTGTACACCTTAATCACACAATCCCCAATAAAAATGTCAAAGCCAAGAGAAAAAAAAAAGAAGGAAAACAAGAAAGAAATACACAGCAACACTTCCCAGGAACAAAAGGCTCAAGGTTTACACCTGATAAAACCCATCATAATACAGGGCGGATTCAAGGTTGCTCTGTCTCGTATCTATCCTCATGTTCATACGTGCTTTGCCGGTTACTTGGTTTTCACTTATCTTTCTCTTCATGGGCATTGATTGCATGTACCCGGATCAACGGACAAATGCCCTTTGTATATGAATGGCTCAGCTTTGAGTTCAGCTTAAGCAAGCGATTTTATTGGTAAAGAAAGCCCTACATTTAGCTTTTCAAGCACACAGAATGTCAGATCCTTTATTTCTGCTAACACCAAAAGCTGAAATGCCACACGAAAGATCATTTTGCTTCTGTAAAATAAACTAGGCTGCGTTAGCAGAGATAACAAAGCACTATGATCTGTGAAGGATCAGAAAAAGCCAATTAACCTATTTCTGTCAAGTTAAATTGTAAATTGAAAATAAACAATGGTTTTGGAGTTTTTATATAGTAAATATATACACACATAAACGTATATATGAACACAAATAATGTAAATATATCTACCATCAGAAAGAACCTTCTACAGTCCATATCATAAAACAACGTATTTTGCAAAGTACTGTGCTTTGATATGCTTTATATAGTAAAACCAAACAAAAACATGGTCATATTTACAAGTCTGACTGAGAGATGTCAGTGTTTTTCTTTGGAGCACAAGCTTCACTGACTGTTCACAGATTTGCCCACATACCCAGCTAGCAGAGAAGGTTCCCAGAACTTTAGTTTGTGTTTACCTACAACAACTGGGCGTGATGTTAGCAGAGCTCAAAGCTAGCAAAGTCAAAGGAGCTTGATTGAACAGACCGGAGGCTTTACACAACAACAAAGGACGAGCCAGCAATGCAAAGGGGTAATACCTGGCCATGAGCGGTAGAAAGCCGAGAGCCAGGGAGACAAGCAGAAAGATGGACTGAATCAGAGTGAAATAGCAAAGTGTAGTAAGAAGGAAGGAAACAGAATCAAAAACCAGCGACAACAAGCTAGCAAAGCAAAGGGAGAAGTCGAAAAGAGGAGTCGGGATTGAAACGAGTTCAAAACCAGTAAGCAAAGATAGAAAGATAGAAACTCTCATAAATGCAACCAAATTGGGCAATACTTTGCAAAGAGTGAAGGGGTGTGTGGGGTTTATAAACAGGAAGTACAGCTGAATCCAACCAGTATTCTGGAGACCTAGAGCGGGAGTGACTGCTAGACATGTGGGTGTGACGTCATCGGGTAGTGCACTCTAGGAAATGGAGTCCGGGAGATCAGTGGTGTCAGGAAGACCCAGGGACATGACAAAAAGTTGTAATGAAGTCTTAAAAAGGTTTTAGTCTAATGTTCATGTGCCGCTTCAAGGATGTGTATAATTTCAGACAGTATTCCTATAAATCTGAATGTTTACTGAGACATAATGTTTAACTGGAACGTTCAGAGGATGTTTGGAGGGTTTTTTTTTCCGGGACCACAGATTGTTACAGTAATTTAGAAAGAACATTCAGGAAACCAAACGAAAACCACTGAAAACAATAACTGAATATTGTATAGCATGTTCTCAGACTGTTTTTAGAATAAATCATTTCTACTGGGGTAAACACTTTTGATTGGTCAAGATGTACACAGTAAAAGCACATTGTGGTTGGTGGGAGAGCCAGTTTGCATGTACTATCAGTATTGCATTTGTTCATATAATTAAAAGCAGCAATTATCCATAATACTCTTTCATTTGTTTTATTAGACTGTCACTGTTGGCAGCTGAAGACATATCCCGTCTGCAAACACTAAGCTTAAAGATGCCCATCCGACAGTTACAGATTCCTTATTTCTACAACTTAAGAATAAATCAATTAAATAAATCAATCTACACTGTTTTCCATGCAATTATGCAATAATAAGCTTCAGCATATAATAAGCTTGGTAAGGAGTTAAATGAACCATCCTTTGATAATCAGTTCCTAACTATGTAACAATATCCATATTCCAAATCTGCACAGTTTGATGCTAGAAGCTGAAAATGAAGACACAGTGGTATAAGGGTGGATACCAAACTTAGGTTTATAGTCAAGACAAATTAAAACTTAAATAATTTGTATATATAATACACTTTTACAGTGAATATAGTGTAGGTGGATTATCTTATAACTGATTTCCTCAGAAGTATCTCCTGCTTGAAGAATCTCCATGTCGCCATCTCCTAATAGAAGAGCAGCTGAGGTATAAAGTCTTTGGTCTACACCAGGTAGCTGTGAGAGCAGAGCAGGTGCGAGTAAGCTGTAAAAAGTCATTCTATTCTAGTCCACCTTCTGTTGTGCCCTTGAGCAAGACCCCTAACCTCCAGCTGCTGCATGTATGCTGGGAAATAACTGACCTTGGTTCTGACCTTATACCTCCAGTATGTGCATGCAATGTGAAGCATAAAATAACGCAATAATGACAAATTACAGTTTACCTGCTAAACATATGGGGTAAAATGACCTTTGGGGAGCGGGTTGCACTCTACTGGATAAAAATTAATTGTTAGATGCAATACTGTCATAGAACATACTGACTGCTAGAGGCTGCTGATATGAAATATGTTTTATTTTTTATATAAATAATATATAATATAATATAATATAATATAATATAATATAATATAATATAATATAATATAATATAATATAATATAATATAATATAATATGCATCTAAGGTTTTATTTTCTATTATATTATAGTATTTTAGTGTCTTGAGAGGTAGGGAATGATTTGTGTCTCTGAATGTTCTACACAAGCCAAAAGATGCACCTGTAACGAACTCTATTCGAATGTATACTGTCAACTCAAGACAATATTATATATTTACAAAATTTGAGCATAATAAAAATAATAATTATTATTATTTATCAATCAATCAATCAATGTTTATTTGTATAGTGCTTTTTACAACCAATGTTGTCTCAAAGCAGCTTCACAGACAATCAATTTGTTATAGAAAAGAAAAGAAAAGAAAAACGCAAAGTTAATGTACAGACATTTGAGGGTGGGGGGGTGGAGGAAAACCGGGTCCAAGACCCCTTTAGCAAGCCAGAGGCAACAGTCGCGAGGAGAAACTCCCGTGAGAAGGAAGAAACCTCTAGAGGAACCAGGCTCAAGGGTGGAACCCAACCTCCTCAGGTCGAACCCGGATGAGACGAGAAAGACAGAACTAAGAGGAGAAGTACCTCTATTGGATCCAGTCTGATTAGTCCAGGAGGAAGTAACTGCAAGATAGAGTCGACCCATAGAAAGCGTATGATCAGAGCCATGTGCTGGTCAGTGTAACAGTTATGGTCATGCCAGTTGATAAAACAGGGCAGGAGACCCACAGAGGTGCTGATGCTCAGGTACCTCAAGCTGTTTTGGTGGTTCTGATGTGATGATTTATTATTATGTAATAACATAAAATGAAAATGAAAAAAACAT
>JAMWET010004392.1:352500-422197 GCA_024036415.1 Prochilodus magdalenae
GAAAAAAAGTTGTCACTTGGAGCTAACGCATGCTTTGACTCCAGATTCACTTTGGATTAATGTTAGATTTCTAATGAGAAGAACCCACTTGTATGAAAAGGTCTGGATTCTCTACTATCGCTGTTAATAACGAGGAAACAATTGGTTCATAATATGCATGCAAATGCATTTTAGTCCTCACTTAGCAAACTAAAGATGACAAACTAAGCTCTAAGGTATTTTCAATGTGGATGACTATTTTCCTACATTCTGCATTGATACATTTAAACAAGAGCTATGAGTAAGTTTAACTGGGCATGAAAATCTCATTCTACTTCTCCTACAAAATGTCAAATTCAGTCTCTAAATTAACTTCTAATTGCCAAGTAATCACATATTCCCTGTGTTAGCACTGCAGATTTTTAAAAATCTGCTGCTACCTGACTTTAGGGAGCACAAATGCCCTCCACTCAAGGAAGGAGGAATACATAACATTAAAGTCTTTAGCTTCTACACAGCTGTGAAAAGAATTCCCTAAGCTTTCCAAGTCAGTTATACTCAAGAGATGCTTACCCAAGACCGACAAAATAGATGCTACCCAGATAAGGCATCTTTAGCAGAGGGATGCTGGGCACTTGCTTAAGTAAAAGCTATTGTAGAGATAAAAGCTAACAAACTACTTCCATAGTTCTTGTGAAGCACTACAAAAAGGTATCCTTTTGGGAGGTTCTGATAAGCTCTCTTATGGGTAAACAATTAAAGAGCTGAAGAGAACTCCCAAACAGCAATAAAACATAAAAGAATTTCTGCTAACATTTCTATTATTTGCCTGTCTATATCTTTTGGTACATATATTGCATATCCCTAGTCAAAATCAGTTTGATATTAAAAGCTACTTGCATGTTGTGCTACAACGTTTTAGAATAGGCATTAGATTAGTATATGCGTCAACTTTATTTGCCAATGAAGCCTAAGGATGATTAAGCTTATTGTCGATCAGCCACTGGTCACGTAATTATGACACAACATGGGTGCCTCAAAAAAGACAACAGGTGAGAAACCTGGGCTCCATATCAGCAGTTTCCTGAAGGCTAATAATGCTTTTGGTTGAAAAGGGCCAGAGGTCTACCAAGGTGTAGAGTTTGACCTTGTCTTAACATTTCCCTATCAACACTACAGAGCTTTAAATATCAGGTACTAAATGTCGCCAGTTTCCCGAAGAATCTCCAGTTTCCCAAAGACTGCACATCTCCAAAATGTCATATGCCATTGATGAGGGGGCATAACGGCCAATAATCCAGTAAAGTTTGATCACAGTTATTTTATTTTGGCTGGAAGTTACAGAGCTCTACATTTCTCTGGTTCTCATGAGCGTGTGCCTTAGCAAAACTGCCTATGGTGCACCAATCTAGGATACAAATTTGTTAAATTCTGGAGTCTTTCAAATGCAGTGTGAGTGCAAAAATGCCTGGACCCCTTATTCTTATAAATAAGGCTTACTATGATGTTATGCTGTTACCTTTCTGCATCCACAATCAGCAAGTGTGTGTCTTTCTTAGCTAACTAGATTTGTAGCACTGATCTGCCTCAGGGTGGTGCTGTAACAATCTGGTTTACCATGAAGAACTTAAAGATCGAACTGTTTAACAATGAGTAAGATCTCAGTTAATGTGTAGAAGGCCTACCAGACTACTGAAGGGCACTTCCTGGTGATGAACCATTAAAGCAAACATCTTGTTACCATTGAAGGAGCATTACGGCAAGTGAGCAGCCAAGCAAATGGTGGATTAGTGAGCCAACATGGGACCCCTTGAATACCAGGGGGTATTTCACACAGAGTGCACTCAGCTCAGCACAGTATTTGCATATAAAAATTCCCAAAGAAAGCAGCAAAAATAATAATAACAACAATACTGGATAATTAACAATGTGCTGGATCAATCAGCTAGAATTCCAATCCAGGACTAGTGTTTTCACTGTTACTAATGCAAAGCACCATTTGTTTTCTATGTGGTCATTTCCAGGAAGTGTTTCAACACAACTGATTTGTTATTTGAATAATAAGTGACCCATAATACAATTGAATATTCATATGTTAAAAATATCAGTGTCTGGACGGGGTTCTTTAAGACCTGTGGGGAAAACTGAAGCATTACATCCAGAGAGCATTGTATTCCATAAAGTCCCCGTTGCCAAGGAGTCTGTTTTCAGTCTTTGCAATTCTGTTTTGTGACATTTAACTGCAGTGTATGCCATTTGCTGGATGCTTCCGACTCTTTTGAAGGAACAGCTGCAAATATGTGAAGTTTACTTTCGGTTACTCTCCTTCCTGAAATGTGCTTTCTGTCTGGCTTTTGTGCACAATACTGTGCAAGCTCTGGTGCAGATATGATTTTAGAGAGGAAACAGAAATAGATCAATCAAAACACAAATGTCATGTTTATACGTCATTACTGTACTGCAACATAGAGTAGCAGGTAGTGCTCTGGAAGCACTCATTAAGACATCTTTCATGAATACAGCTTTGTGGCATTTTTAAATCAACATGGACCTTTCTTTAGTTCATGTTCCAGGTCACCTTAAGCACAATTCATTATGTCATAGCATTTAAAAGACAAAATACTTGTTTTCAAATTATATCTCCATTAAATGTATTGATATTTGCTTACTGTGAAAACACTGCTTGAGCTTTCATTCTATTGCCGAGCACAAGCAGGCAGGGAAAAATGGTATTTACCAGTAATATCATGTTTCATCTCACCCTCAGACCAACCCCACCCAACATGGCTCAAGAAAGCCGGAAAAGCTGGAAAATGGGAAAAAACGGAAGTAAGATCCATTACGTACTTGAGTACATTTGACATTACAGCCTCAAACACAAGATTACTGTTATGGCCAATGTTTTATCTGGTCTGTTTCATTTACTGTAAATTGTACTATAAATCAGGCTGTAGCCACACTGTCCTGGGTGTGAGTTATACACCCAGACATATATCCAACCTTTACACACAGTGTTAACAAACATTCTCCTTGATTTGGTCTATACTGCCCAGCACAACATTCATATAGCCTTTACTTTAGAGTGGTATATACACAAGCACAGTTGCTGTGATTGGTTAACATTGTAGTGTTAGCACGAACACAAACATTCAGCACTGCTATGGTTTACAGAGGAATTGGGCAGATTTGCTCTGTTCTTCTAGCACTACACTGTACACAAGTGAACAAGAATATAAAATATGAAATAGCTCAACATACTGTGTTTACTGCTTAACTTATTGTATTGTAACATGCCATATGTCTCAGCTTGGAGCTGTAGAAGTTCCTAATGGTGTCCTGTGATAATCCATCCAATGCATTCTCAAACAGTTCCTGCAGATTTTGTGGTAAGGGTGGAGGTGGAGTGACACTGGGCCTTCAGGACATGTAACAACAAACCATTCATCTTGGCACTCACCACGATGCCTCCACACACAGATTCACTGTTGTCTTCACCAGGACCAAAGCTGGACAGTGAAGATGACTCTGGCACGACACCATTGCAGTCTTTGACGACGCTGACGTGGCATTAGGTGCATTGGCATAACAGAACTAACAGGATGACTCATGGTGGGCATCACTGCTTGCTGAATATTGGCAATTGTGGCTGCTGGGTCAGTCAGGTACAGTGATAAGAGCCGTCTTTGCTTATGTCACATGCGGGCCAAGTGTGAAACTTAAATCATTAACATGTCTCATAATACCAAACCTACCCACAAAGTTTCATTCCTGTTGGTTGATTTATTCTGAGTGCAGCTATTTATGGAACTATACTTGATGATGAGTGTATAAAAACACAAACACGTTTTAATAAATTCTAAAAGTATGTCTCTAAAATGTCACTTGCTTTAGGTTTCCACTAAAATGCCTCATCTAGTCCTTACAAATGTGTAAATGCACTCAAATACAGAGCATTTAGTAAAAATAATATTTATTAAAGTAGTCACTAATTAGGAAATTAGGCTCAGTTTCCAAACATTTGGAGACACTCGCTTTTTTTTCCTCCATAGCTCTTCCACTTTGGTGAGAAATCATTGCACATGAAATGGATTGTGGAAGAAAGGGGTCTTGAAAAAGACTAATTAAGAAATCCCAGAAGAATATTAGCATTCCATTTTTCCCCTCCATTTCAAACACAGATAACACAGTCCTGTGCCTATCGCGCTCGTAATGATTTTTCGAAGCCGCACAATTCAATCTTTTAACAAAACTGGAGCTCATTAGCCACAACACTACATTTAGAGGGCCATTAGCGCAGGGTGGAATTTGCATCTGTTGATTCTCCGTGGCTGTGAAGAGAAGAGCAATGCAAAAGCCACACTTAGTCATATCAATGAGGACAGTGACCCCATTACAGGCATGACAGTCCAGCATTGCATCTCTGTAAACCTGATGTATGCTCCCAGAGAGTTCAGTTAAGCGTAAATACAAGGGGATATCAAACAATTACTTGGATCATTAAATACAACTTCTCTCATTATTGCACTCTGTATGACCCCTATGAAAAAGCCTGTATAACGAATGGTTGATTTGGATCTAGTGCCTTTTAAGCGCTGTAAAGATCGAACATCATGGAGGGAGGAGAGTAGATAGGCCAAAGCAGAAGTACGTCTTACAAGTTATGGTCAAATGATCGCCATTTCACAGCTGCAGAAAACATGGAAAGCTGTCTTGCTATGTCAACAGTCGGCTGAAGCTTTAAGAACGAGTGATGTTAAGGATGTTTTTTAAACTGCACCTTTAAAATCAAGAACTGTGTAGATATGAAGGGCTCATTCTAAGCTAACAAGGACACAGTGATTAATACTTACAGGTGATAACACAGTAATGATGTTATGGGTATTCCATTTCTGCTAATAAATACCTCTACATCTTACACACTGCATTTTCTGCTGATCTGAGGCATCTAATTTGGATCATTTGCCAAGTTCTTTAGTAGTAATGATAAGTAATATGAATCATTTTGTAAAAAGCAATTAACATATCAAACATACCATCTGAGCCTACATTATAGTCCGCTGGTGGTCATGTAATAGTGTTTAGTGAGTATTTCCCTCACCTATTGGCTTCACTTATATCTTTAAAAGACAGAAATGACCAGTTCCACTGGGTTCATAAGCCTTTGTAGGTAACGAACCTGTGCAAGTACTAAGTCCCATATAACTGCAACCTCAAGGTCAATGGAAACAGCACAGGTCCAGTCTCCAGGTGCCAAAGATTCCAATTTTGTTCCACAGTGGAAATCCCACCTGACACATTCACAAGTATCCACCTGTTCAGCTGACACTGTAACTCATTCACACTCAAGTTAAAAGGAGTGTTTGAGCCCTGACTGCTGGTTTTACAGTGCAGCCAATCATCAGAACCGGCAATTTATACTTAACAGTCTTAATGGGACAGCAACAAAACCAGCCAGTTTAATACTAAGTAATAAAGAGAGGATGGAAAATGATCATTTAGAGTAAGAGTTATGACTGCTTTTGGTCCATAAAACAGCATGAGCATCCTAAGAGGACCTCAGGGAAAAAAATAAACAGAAGAAAAATATGGTCATTTAGTGATGCACAATACTGTGTGTATGTTATCGTAGTATTGCCCTTTGCAGTGATATCCTTGAAGGCTGCAATATGCCAAAGAGCCCTCCAACAAACCTCTACATGTTTTGCCATGTGCTCTGAGCATCTTGAACCATTTTTCCTCCATCAACTTGCTTCCGATAAGAATTTGCAGTGGGGTGGGGGTGCTGGGGGGTGGGGTTGGGGGTTTCTCATGACTCAAGGAATTCAGAAAATCCAAACGCCAAGCAAAATCTGTGAAATGTAACCCAGGACAGTCTAATACTTGCTGATCATCTAGACAAACTTTGTGCACCTGAAACTGAGTTATTCATGATCTGCACTAGTAGACCTTACTTTCACGTTTGGGTCCTCCACTTTTGGTCTACTGTCTGGCGTAAGGTCCAATAGGTACAGTGTGGTTTAAAAATACATGCATGTAGCTGTATTTTTAGAACATCGCCGACACAAAGCTCACCCCAAAGATTACAGAAAAAGGAGCATTAAGCTGCAAATTTGTGCGACAGAAAAATGACACAGGGTGGGTGGTGGTGGTGATGGTGGTTGTGGTGGTGGAGATGGAGGGGAGGGAGCATTGAGCTGCAAATTTGTGCGACAGTAAAATGACATGGGGTGGGTGGTGGTTTTGGTGGTGATGGAGGGGAGGGGTGTAGGGAGGGAGGAGGAGTAGGGCCGAGATCAGTGTGAGGTTTGGAAGCGGTAAGAAGCACGGCACTCTGAAGCCCCACAGGAGTGTGCTGTGTGTACACAAAGCGAGAGAGTGCTGCCCAGGCTGCACCTACACTCCCGTTGCCATGGCAACCGAGTGCCACGAGTTCTCAGGAAACTCTGCATCTGAATGCTGCACCTCCATCGCCCCTCAACTCCAAAAACCGGATTAGCATCGCGCCGCATGAAAGGAAGAACAGACCTGGGTCAGGTGACCCACACCACTGTGCTACCATTGACATTTAGCGTGCGGCACTAACCAATGAGCTAACCACCCACTAACCAACTGCTGCTGACATGAAGATTGCCTGGCATGGGCGTTTTTCCTGAAAAAAAAAGACAGTGACTGCAGCAATCCGTACGCTCCCTCCCCATCTGAAAAAGCTGCATTATCTTGCCAAGAGTAACTCGATTTGCATAGTGCGATGGCGTGCTTCAGTGTCAATAGCGGTAATGGGATTTCGTGGAGACGTGGGCTACGAGCTCAGCCTGGGAAACAAGTAAGAGTCCAGAACTGGCACTGGCAGCCAATATGCAGTGCATTCGAGGAAATGACTTTGAGGAACACTGGACAAGTTTAACCCTTTAAACTCTGAATGTGGATGCACAGTTTAAGTTCCTACTCTGATAAACATAACATGCAGATTGTAGAAGTCTGATCTATGGCTAAACAACTTAGAGAAAAAGTCACAGCATGGTTTTGGCAACATTGCAATATTGGACAACTGAGAAAGGAGTTCTCAAATGGAGCTAACTATCACTCCGACAGTCCTATAGGTGCAGGACATTCTGTTAGGGCTGCATAAAATGTGCCTAAGGTCATATTGACACAGTCAGAACAGGACCTTTTATCTCCATTTAGTTTGATTTTATCTTCTTTTAAAATAACTATTTTAGCTTTTGGGTCAGAATTACTGGGAAATAAATATTTTAACTTACATTATAAATTAGAAATGACTTTTACTACTATAAGGATGTGTTCTGACAGTTATGATAAGCTCACTGCACAAAATAATGAGTCACCTGTGACTGAATCATATCTAATAACATATAATACCTCAATGACCATGATCTGTTATGGACTGGACACGTTTCTATATGTGGACGACATTAACTGTGTAGTTGGGCCGGATTTGACTTCCCTGGTACAATTCTGTGGATAATTTCCTGTAGACTGGGATTTGTGCCACAGAAGTTACTGCCACCTTTTTGTCTGGTGAGCTTATATTGATACACATAAGCTGATTAAACATTGACCTGTGATAGTTTAATCAAAATATGCATTGTTCTTGGGCCAAGTTTTAAAATTTTACATTCAGGTTTTAACTTTTTTCACAGGAAGCCTCCGCACTTTAATTACCATTTAATTCCCAGCCACTCGTGTTGTTGCCAAAAGCAAATATCAAGGTTAGTATGTTCTATGTAAGGTAAGAGGGCTTCAGTTTTAAACAAGTAAAGGGTAACATCTTGCATCTGATTTTTGGATTATGTTGTTTTGTATTATATGTAGTTCTAATCTAAACCCAGATGTAAATGCTGCTATGTGGCAGTTCAAGGAACTATTATTATTAGAAATATCAGTTTTGGACCCAATTACAGGCATGGAGTTGGACTGAGACCTAATGCTTGGTGCAGAGAGGTGGTTGGGTTTGGGAGGAAGGTTTCGGGCTGTATTTGGGGTTTAGGCAAGAGCCAACACCATTAAAGTCCATTAACAATCAATAAATATGCAGCATTAATTCTTAGTGTTCACTGAACTTGATAGCTGAATAATACATCTGTAGTTTAAGAAGTGATCTTAACCATGTACACTAACACTGAATGAATCACTAGGCCCAGCCCCGCTGCTGAGCAATACCTAACCAAACACATAAAACCTTTCCATGAACAGAATAAGCTTTTACCGCATTCTGTAATACACACCTGGAAGATTCCTCTGAATGCGCTCTTATCTAAATACGCTCTGAAGTGACGGTTGTTAGTACACAAAGGTTTAGTGTCTGATCATATTTATCACACAGATTCCTGATAAGCCCGCTGCTCTTACTGAGGTGTAGCCCTGTGCTCTGCAGGTGCTTCATCTCCTCTAAAAGCCTGGTGCTGTAATTTCAGCTATATTCTCAATATTGTCTGACAATATTGTGACAAATATGTAGTACTGTAACAGTCTGATACAAGACTTGCACTGCAGTATGTGATTAGCTGGCATTATTTAGGCCAAATAACATGATTTGTTGTATAAAATTAATTCCGTCATTTATTAAAACACCCACACAAGCTATGATTGGATGACCACAGCATACATTTTAAAGTCATAAAGTGTATATAGAAAGCATTCATCTGCATATCATCAGTTTCTGAGCATTTAAGGCTGGGATAATATGCAACAGTAACACAAAATTGTAAACAATTGTTACATTTGTACCAGTGAGGGCAAAAAAGAAATGTTTGGGAAATGTACATGTTAATATTAAAGCAAGCTTTCTATATCTATTTTTCAGCAGTATGGGCTGTTACCAAAGTCAGCATCTTGGAGTCAAGAAAAGTGGTAACCAAAGTCAAAATGGTAAAAGTCAACTGGCAAGAAAAGTGCATAAAAAAATATATTTAAAAAACAAAACTGGCAAAAAAAGTATTTCAGCTTTTCAGGGAAAAAATATGTATGAGGTGTTTGATGTGATGGAATGTTCTGAGTTGTTTTAAGGTGATGTCACTGTATTCTGCTGTTTGTTGAAGTGATGTCACTGTATACTGAAGTGTTTTGAGGTGTTGTCACTATACTCAGAGTTGTTTTAAGGTGATGTCACTGTATTCTGCTGTTTGTTGAGGTGATGTCACTGTATACTGAGTTGTTTTAAGGTGATGTCACTGTATGCTGAGGTGTTTTGAGGTGTTGTCACTATACTCCGAGTTGTTTTAAGGTGATTCCACTGTATTCTGCTGTTTGTTGAGGTGATGTCACTGTATACTGAGTTGTTTTAAGGTGATGTCACTGTATTCTGCTGTTTGTTGAAGTGATATCACTGTATACTGAGTTGTTTTAAGGTGATGTCACTGTATTCTGTTGCTTGTTGAGGTGATGTCACTATAATCTCAGTTGATTTTGGTTGATGTCACTGTATTCTGAAATGTTTTAGGTGACAGCTGTATTTTGTGGTGTTTTGAGGTGATGTAGAAGTATCCTGATGTATTTTAAGGTGATGAACATCAACATTATTTTGGAATTCTGGGTATTTTAATAACTGATCATTACATTGATTGATCAGTCACTCAGACTTTAGCAGAGCTCAGTAACACTGAGATTAATAACTAATATTAATAACTATATGTATACAGCAAACATGTCGTAAGTGACTATATTTAAGAGGAGGGGACAATGGTAATTTTAATTTTTAATCTTAATAAGCAAAACCAAACCAGACCATGCATCTACTGCTGATGAGCACATGCACTTCACACCTTTATTAGTGTGTTTTGAACAGAAGTAAGAACATTAACAGGTTAGAAACTCAAATAGAGACATTAAAGCATCCTAAATACCACTTTTGATGATCACTCAGTGTATCACTCAGTCTACTGTGTTGAGAAACATGCCAGTGCACACCTACATCAAAATGAACAAACGCTTAATTAAGATCAGTTACTGTTTTATGACTGTCACATTTTTATTTTTAATGAATGAACTCAGTAATGATACAGTTTTATCTGCTGCACAGATTTCAAACACAGAACAAAGATTATAAAGGATTATGTGGTTGAATTATTATGCCCTGTTTTTCACTGTATTTAATTAAACTACAAAAAGAATAAAGCTTCATTGCCACCAGCTTTGAGATGCATTCACACATGAGAAAAATCAAATCACAAATTACGTTAACAAGAAGAAATTGTTGCTTTGCAGGAGCTCAGAAGGCAGGTTACAGCAAGACGGAATTTGTGTTGGCTGCAGAACTGCAAGTAGTGATCTACATACTGCGCTTTCCATTTTATATTAGTGTTTAGATTCTAAATGGAAGATTTGACTCCCTATATACTGTGGGTACTATATCGAACACTCACAATGCAATGCAAATTGTAGTGTACAGATGTATGCCTTATTTCTCCACTGTATACTCTAAAGTGCCGAGCAAACACATCCTCTCGAAGTAGACCTACAGTCTGTCACAGCTTTACAAGATGGCACAAACCAGTAATTTCATATGCAAATGCATGTAGCTGTCATCTGTATTTTTTAAACAACTGCAAAAACTTACTTACTGCTGATTTCAGCAAATCTATAACACTTTCTAAAGCTAATGTGACATAAGGGTTTCTGTTCTATTGGACCTGTCACATCAACTGGTTCTCCTCTCACCTCTGCTCTCCTAGACTTTATTTCCCTTAACCTACCACCCGATAACGTCACTGTCACATGTCCACAATCCTTCAATCCTGTTCCATTCTCCAAATCCTCATCCCAGGAGTACTGCTCACACACACCTATGGCCAGTGTAGTCTGTTTGTACAATGATCACACTGATCATTGTGAAGCTTTGCAGGGAGTGTTTTCTCCCTGTTTCTTATCTAGGTTACTAATCTGGTTCTTGATTCTCTGGTTTAAACTTTTGTTTGTCTTTTGGTACCTTTGCAGATCTGAGTGTTTGTTTGTTTTGCCTCTTGCCAGTTTACTGACTTTGTCTCTGTCTTGCTCTTTTATTATGTCCACTTTGCTTTTGTTGCTGCTGTATCTGACTACAAATCTGTTAAATAAACCTCGTCTTGATTTTAGCTCAGCACACACACATTAATCACACATTATAATAATAAATAATATAATAAAAATATAAATAAATATATAAAATATAAAAAGGTATATATATATATATATATATATATATATATATATATATATATATATATATATATATATATATATACAGAGGTTGGACAATGAAACTGAAACACCTGGTTTTAGACCACAATCATTTATTAGTATGGTGTAGGGCCTCCTTTTGCGGCCAATACAGCGTCATTTGGGCAGCCATGGTTTTATGTTTTTTGGGTACAATCCGGGTTAGCACCCGAACATCCCTTTCAGACAGCTTCCTCTTGCGTCCACAGTTAATCCCGTTGGATGTGGTTCATCCTTCTTGGTGGTATGCTGACATTACCCTGGATACCGTGGCTCTTGATACATCACAAAGACTTGCTGTCTTGGTCACAGATGCGCCAGCAAGACGTGCACCAACAAGTTGTCCTCTTTTGAACTCTGGTATGTCATCCATAATGTTGTGTGCATTGCAGTATTTTGAGCAGAACTGTGCTCTTACCTGCTAACTGAACCTTCACACTCTGCTCTTACTGGTGCAATGTGCAATTAATGAAGATTGGCCACCAGGCTGGTCCAATTTAGCCATGAAACCTCCCACACTAAAATGACAGGTGTTTCAGTTTCATTGTCCAACCCCTGTATTTCAGGTGTTTTGAGGTGATGTCACTGCATTCTGAAATGTTATAAGGTGAGTTAAGTGTTTTGTTCAGATGTTGCTGTATTTTGTAGTATTTTGTGCCGATATAGCTGTATTCTGTGTTGTTTGATGCTTTTCTTGGCCGGTGAGTTTTAATTCTCCTTTTAAAAAACCTTATATATATTTCCATTATGTTTCCTCCATTTAATGTAATGCCCCAGTACTGTTAGCAGTGAAGCAGCCTGTATCATTAGTTTGATAGAAATTTTGTGTGGTGCGCCTGCTTCAGGAAAAATTACTTGTGGTACCATAAACTTTCCAATTCTTTATTACTAAAACAAACGTATTTACAGAAATGTTTGCTATGACTATGGATTTTTCCAATGTTGTTTAATAAAGTTCCTTAGAATGTTAGAAAGTACGTTTCTCTCGACCATGATCACTATGTTTTGCATAACCTCTTCCCATATAATAGTAACATCTTTAATATTACCATAATGATGAAGAACCTGATTAATGTTTCTGTTTAACCTATATATTTTATATTACATAATGTAAGATGCGTTTTTGTTAGCTTTAAATTTATAAAATCCAAAGATGATTTGGCTTGAGTTTGTTGACATTAAAAACCAAAAAGAAAACTAATGTGTCATATAATGCAAGTGGGGAACCATTCCAAGCACAGCGGCTGTTCAGTCCAGTGCTGACCCCTCCTCTCTTTTCTGGCTGGTCAGGAACAGAGTGCTGATCTGCAGGAGGTTAACCCTGCCACATTCCAGGTAATGCGGCGTGGCACTCAACAGGCAGCCAGGCGGAAACCCCTCAGTCTTCAGCACAGAGGGGTCCGCTGGGACGAGCCAGGCTATCTCTTCATTAGAATGACATAATCAGAACAAGCACAGCGTGAGGTGAACCACCAGGCACTTTCATTGAGGGAGAAGAAGTCTCTGTGGACTTCTCCCAAGATTCAGAGCGCTCTCCTTCTCCCCCGCACATAATGCATCGATGGTTTCGAGGTGATAATGCGCCATTTATAGCTCTGGCAGAAACGCAAGTGATCACCGCATTAACATTTCCTCGCCGGAATTACAAAAGCCTCGGTGGTCTAATCTGTGGTCTGCCTGGAAATAAAACGAGCCTGTGACAAGAGCGCCTGGGCGCGATATCGCATGCTCTTAAGACGAATTTATGCATCCGCCTAGCTGGTATTAGTGTTCGCACTAATACTTTCTTGCTTCTAAACGAATGCTAGTAGCGCTTACAAAGTGAGTGTGTTTCCCGCTTTTTCCACATGTGCTAAAGGGCATTATACTGCAAGAGCAGCGCTTAAAATGCAGCATGCTAAAATTGCTCTCTTTTTGTTTCGCTTTAATAATGCACCGAAATGGCAATGAAAATTTAAGGAACCAAATGTAGAACCTTTTTTTCAATATTTATGATGTATCAGTAGAATGAGGCGGTAAATTGGGCTCGGTGACACGGAGCAGGCCTTGCAGGCGCTTTCGCTAGATTACCTTTTAATCTTGTTCATAACTTTTTTTTTGCGCATATTTCAGGTGCAAGGGAACAAACAGCTCCAATGTTCGCCTTCTCTGTGTATTATTAATGAGACAGCTCCAGCAAAAAAATAACCATGATATACGCTCAAGTTACGCAAACACCATAAATCACTTGAAGTACTAAAAAATGCATAGAGGAAGACATTCTTAATCATCTGGCTAGACTGTATATCTCTCCGAATCTGGATTTATATAAACTCTATCTTATATAAAAGCACTAATGCACTGTATTCTTATTCTGTTCATTGTTTGTCACTCTCAGGGAGTAGAGGCATTAACTCTAAGGATTTCACTGAATGTACTACTGTTACAGCTCCGAAGCACAGCCAAATAAGCAGATGGAACCAACGCTGGCCACTTTTATCATTTATTTTCCTTTACAAGCCAAATTCAGTTTTGTTTCTAAGTAAAAGCGGTGTATACACTTATCATCAAAACAACAGTTGCACCCAGAAGGAAGTGTTGGATTGCAATGGTGTTGGGAAGGAAGAATAAAGGTTACCAGGAACAATAAATGATGATACATTTCGACTGATATGGGTAATATTAATTGAGCTACACATACAGAAACAGTGTCTCTCAGTATGGCATAGGACTGCCATGTTTGCCTGGGGTCTCTGAATGGATTTCTAGAGGTTCCTAATGGTGTCCTGTGATAATCCGTCCCATGCAGCTGGAATATTCTCACACAGTTCCTGCAGATCACCTCTAGGGGTGGAGGTGGAGTGACACCAGGCCTTCTGGACATGTGACGCATGACAAGAGAGCATGCTTTCTCTGCTCATGGTGCCTCCACACACAGATTCGTTGGTCATCTCCACCAAGACAAAAGCAGGACTCGTCAATGAAGATGACCCTCCACCATTTACAGTCACTCCATGACAGTCTGGTACAACACTATTGCAGTCTTTGGCAACAGTGACGTCACCATAACTGTCAGCCAAAGGTGTTGCCAGTAACAGGATGACTCATGGAGGGGCATCACTGCTCTCTGAATCTCCAGAATAAGGCCTGTCCCTGCTTACGTCCTATGCACAACAGTGTATGATGTGAGACTCTTTGCTGTACACATGAAAACCACCTCCATAACTAGTTTTACTTAAACTAATGCACAGTACTGTGTTTGTACCATGTACTTATCAAGTTAATAGCTAGAAGTTGCTGGGCATTTCAGTGCAATTTATAGCAATCCACACTTACATCTAGAACTACTGAATTGCTGTGGCATTAGTACACTATCCAAATAATCTGGTCAACAGTGCAATCCTGTGGTTAAAAACAGACCAACAATAAATGAGTTTGACTCCAAATTTGATAAATTAAAACTTGAGAAATTTAGTTGGACTTGAACAATGGTGACCTGGACTTGAACTTGACTCGGAAAGACTCAAGGCCCAAAATCCCCATTTACACCCTGTCACAGTATACAGCCCAAGCAAGTGGTCTGAGAAGCATTTGAGCCACATACTATAGTAGTACAAAGGCATTTCAGATAAATTCAACAACTAATACAAACCAAACTCCTCCCAGTATAGCCAAATCCCCTCCTCATGCAGTATGGGATACAATTTTGCGACGGATGGAGGAATGGTGGAAACACCTTGTTCCTTATGGAGGAAACACCTTGTTGGGAAATATATACAACAAAGTGTTTGTTATGGGTCTTCGCTGAGTTAATCAGTCTAAACAGTCATTGCCTTATTAACACAGACTGCTGAAGCCGATACCTAAGTTTGAAGAAATACACAACAGCATGAAAAATTGTGAATTCTGATGCGGTTCTTTAACATACCTCAGGAAAAGGCTGAAAGGATAAACAATTGGTAATTGGTTGCTGGGTAATGAGTGGATTTGCATATTCTTTCCCACAGCAATCAGATTTTAGTCTGACTAACTGAAAACGTATTTGACTAGTAATTGTAAGTGCATGTGGTTAAAATCCTATCAGGATATCAGGACACAATCCGCATACTAGTCACAGAGTGTGACCAGGTCTAAACAGGGTCAAAGGGAGGTATCTGGCACTCCACAGACAGCACTTTCTACAGTGGGTTCATTTTCAAACGTAGGCATACCAGAACTGCATCAAAAGTTCATTTGATATAAACCCCCTGACAGCAACGGTGTCAATAACTGCTTCGCTGATTTCTTTCAGAAGACAAGCAAAAAAGTTTAAATTGGCCTCCATAAGCAGAAAAGAAGTGAAGTTCAAATAAGCATCAATAATCCTTCACTCAGCCGTTAAAACTTACCACGCATCATCATAGATCCGCATATATAAATGACTTCTGAAGTTAAATGCAATGAAACCTCATTTTGCTGTCTGTTCTGTAAACCTTGCCCCGTGTGGTTGTTTTGGATACTGCAGGGGTTGGACAATGAAACTGAAACACCTGTCATTTTAGTGTGGGAGGTCTCATGGCTAAATTGGACCAGCCTGGTGGCCAATCTTCATTAATTGCACATTGCACCAGTAAGAGCAGAGGGTGAAGGTTCAGTTAGCAGGTAAGAGCACAGTTCTGCTCCAAATACTGCAATGCACACAACATTATGGGTGACATACCAGAGTTCAAAAGAGGACAAACTGTTGGTGCACGTCTTGCTGGCGCATCTGTGACCAAGACAGCAAGTCTTTGTGATGTATCAAGAGCCACGGTATCCAGGGTAATGTCAGCATAGCACCAAGAAGGACGAACCTCCACCAGCATCACGTAGTGACCTGGCCACTATCCTGCAAGAAGAATGGCTTAAAATCCCTCTGACCACTGTGCAGGACGCAGTATATGTCATTCCCAAGACAAACTGACGCTGTATTGGCCGCAAAAGGAGGCCCTACACCATACTAATAAATGATTGCGGTCTAAAACCAGGTGTTTCAGTTTCATTGACCAACCCCTGTACTGTCTGTCGTCTAAACTCTTTTTTGTGTGTGTGTGTATTTTCAGGTAGTTAAAATGACTGACCCTGTCCCTTTATTAGAATAGTATGAATAGAATCCTTCTATTGTCATTGTACTTGCATACAACACTCTCCAAGAAGAAACAAACTATAAATAATACCATCACCTACAGATACATATATCTCACTTACAATGAGGCAAACAAAAAACAAAAAGTCAGACATACAAATATCACTGTAGATGTAGACGAGTAGAAAATATATAAAATATGCATTAAGATACTGGAGATAAAAAGGCAGTGCAATAATATGTGTGTGTGCGTATATATATTAATGTTTATGAATTTGTATTAGTGTTAGTGTATAACTGGAGGTCTGTTACGTGAAAATCCCTCATTGCTGAATTATTAATGGTAGCATATAATAAACACTCTGTTAAGAGCTTCTTATACTGATTATTGTAAATATTAGAATACAGTTGATAGCATATGATTACTTACAGGGCTTACTATTAAGGTTATTGGCTTATTGCAGTTCATTACTTAGAACCTAATATGAGTGTTATGTGTTTAGGCGTTAATACTTCAGGATGCCTTCCATATTTTTAAGTGCTATGTTGGTTATTATACACATGCAGGCATATTACTGAGGTATTCAATCAATTTGGCAAGAAAAGTATCATGAATAGATGTTAAATTTGTGATGCAAATCGACTTCCTGAAAACTTGTTTAGCATTATTTAGCATCTAATTAGTAATGATGAATACTGCACTTTAAAATATGGAACACATCTTCAAGAGCTGGTACTTATTAGCTCTAAAACTCCAAACATCAGTGCTTGAATTCTACCAAATTATACACTTAATTCATGCTCAATCATTAGCATAACAAAGCTTAACAAATCTTTTATTGTGTATTATCATGACTATGATTGCAGTTACTCATCATTTTCACATAACAGACCTCCAATTATGTTCTAACATAGGTCATAATGAATAAAGGTTATGCACAGTGAATAAACAGGTAAACCATTCAGTACTTTGTACTTTCATGTGTAGCTTCTTTACTTTTTGCATATCGTCGCTGTCCAAAGAGAAACAAGTATCTCCAAAATGGCAACTTTACAGGAGATGCCAAACACCTCATTCGATTTTAATGTAAGTCAATGGAACCAGACGTCTTTCCAAGCACTTCTGGGCCATTTCAGTTGGTCCATTCATCATGCAAATCTCACAAAGTGTAAACGGCAGCAGCTGTTTTTAAATGACACATAAAAGTCAAAATGGACAAAAATGGAGATACATATTTTTCATTGGACAGCGACGATATACTGTATGGTTGTTTTAGTCGTCCATTGATTTTATAATAGCAAAAATTTTAAATATTAATAATACTGTTAGTTTAGTATACTACCATACAACAAGGACATGCATCTGGCTAGGCTGAACTGAACTGAACTGAACTGAACTGAACTGAACTGAACTGAACTGAACTGAACTGAACTGAATTTAATTGAATTGAATTGAATAAGCCAACTTGCTACAACCATCAGATTTTGTGTTCAGTAATAAAATAGAATTATATTTGCTTAAGAATGCATACTAACAAATTCATGACCAAAGTCTAAGTACTTGACACTGCCTTTATTGACTCAAGACTCAACATGAGACCTGCTTGAATTAACACTAGAATCAAGACACCTTGTTCTATTAGTGATTTGTTCTTCAGCAAATATGGTAAGGGTTGTGGGCACAATACACTGGCAACAGTCTGCAATTACATCTGGTTATAATGAACATATATTGTAGTGTGTGGGACTACAACGTAGGACTTGGATGGTGAGTGTATCTTAATTTTTTTGGAATCCTTCTTGCCGAAGGGCAACAGAACTCTCCTCCATGGAAATTTGCTCCATCTAGACTTGCTGAGTGTGGCCGAGGCTTTCTGGGAGTGTGTGTAGGGTTTGAAGCAGCAGGTTGCACGCTGGTGTGCATTACAAAATCCTCAAACAGAGGCAGAGGAGATAAGTTCAGCCTTGGTAATGAAGAACCCACCGCTGCGATCTTTTAATTCAAACAGCCGCCGCCTGTTTTCCGATTAGATGCGGTGATTCCCGAAGGTGGGGATCAACCTCAGGATCGCCTGAGCGAGGTTAAGGAATGAGGAGTCCACAGTTTAGTCAAATAGAAGGGAGAGATTAAAGAAACACTGACTGCCAAGCATTGATAATTGATTTACAATGCGGAACGCCTAGAGTTGAGCAGGAAGTCACTGGGGACAAAGAATTGGTTCTTATTACCACCTCTCACTTTTTGATCAGCAGTCAATAGTTGAGGTTGACGGCTTTGTCAGCAGTGGGTTCCATCAAACCTGCAGCCTGTCAAAGTAAAAATACTCCCGAGCTGCTAAAGTATTCATAAGAGCCAGTCTCTGCACTGCATTCCTAGCATGAAAAGAAAGGTATGGCTGTACGATGCATTATTAATTAATTATTTGATTACTGTTATTGGAATATCTATGCTTATATTCCAAAATGAACATAAGCATCTTGACCAAGCGCAGTTATAGGCTTAAATAGAATAGGTGTTTGGATGAAAGTCAATCAGGCAAATTGCTAGGGTTAATTAATGCAGAATCCCTAATTATCAATTATCTAACCAAACCTTTCATGCTTATTTAAATGTATGGCATTTAGCTGACGCTCTTATCCAGAGCGACTTACAAGGGTATTCATATTACAGGTAGGCCAGTGTGGTGTTAAGAGTCTTGTCCAAGGACTCTTATTAGTGTAGCACAGCATAGTCACCCAGACCAGGATTCAAACCCCAGTCTCCCAAATGTGGTGTTGACTCCCTGGCAGGTAGTGTTATCTGCTAAACTACACCAACCACATTACTAAGTCTGAAGTATTCACAATTTCCGGGACCAAATGCTCTAGCTGGGAACCTTTTCATGATCACTTCCTTCTTTTGCTTGTTAAGACGTCCAGGTTCAAGCTTCTCCTGCGTTGGCTGAGGGTCTCATCTTTTCAACATGCAGCAATGGCCTTTGTTGTTCAAAGAGATTTGAGTCCCAAAAATATCTCAATTGTCATTCTACTTGTGACGAGAAAGAGAAACTTCAGCATGTGCCTGCTAACTTAGCTAGTACTTAGAACCCACCAACTAAAGCACAACTCGCCATTTACTGATACCCCTGATATAAGCTTTGGGTTCATAGGGTGGTCCTTGCTATGGACCCACATTTTTATGTTTTGGTTGTTAGCCCTTTATTCATGCTGCTAAACTGAGGTAAAGGTAGCTACAACCAAACAAAACAAGAGCCTTAGCCAACTTAGCTGGCTTGGACCAGGATGTGAAAGTTGATATGTTATGTCTTTCCAGATGAATTATTAGCAGATTGTGAGTTTGAACTATGGTGATACCTAGGAAAGTCAAAGAAAGCAAAAATGCCCTCCCTCCCAGGGTAGGGAGGATGGCCCACCCTTTCCCCCATTAATAAACATGATGTTAGCCAATGCTGACATCTGTTAGCTGTCAAGCTCGTTCAGCTGTCCATTGAAGGTACATTAAATCAAAACGATGCAGCAACACATGATTGCATGCTAGTCCTAACCCTCCTAGCTTGGAGCTGAAGTTCTAAGTAGTGGGTAGGAATCGGCTCCTACTAAACTGGATGGCAAACCACTGTGTGAAAATGGTATCGCAATATGGTATTTTGTCCATACTGTGAAACCTCTAAATGGAATTACAAGCCATCTTGCAGATTCCTTTGTCTGAACTCAGAGAGCACAGCGTCTATGATGATATCAAGCACACTGGTTATCATTGCCATTCACCTTTCATAAACATATGCAATGCGACAAAGTTAACCTTCACGTAAGCCTCACACAGTCAATCTCACAAGCAAGAGACTTTGCAAAAAACAACAAACAAATTCCTCAAGATTCCATTCTGATTCAATGGTACTGTCGAAATGTGCGGCATGATATATGAGACTGTGGCTAATATGTAAAGTGCTATTAATCTCTTTTTGTCCTGTCTCAGAAAGGTCAGAATTTGCAAATATGAGTCTGGAGTCGCTTGAGCTGTTGAGGTACAGAACCCAAGGTTGAATCAAAGGCAGTGGCCTACAGGCGCACACTGCGATGTTCCCTGTTTGTTTACTAATGACATGCGCAAATCTGCAAAGCGGTCCATTAATCGTTCAATAAACAAAACATGCAGCGTGTGCTAATGTAATCCCATGATTATTACTGATAGGACTACTACTAGTCATAATGAAAACAACAGTGAAAATTGCTTGTAATTTGTTTATAATTATGAGTAATATTATATATGTTCTCCTGTTGCAGGCCTATAAGAAGGGCTAGCTAATGTTTTTCAGGCTTGTCCCGCTTCGCTGGGCACATGCTGTCTGGTGATTATGGCCTTTATAATAACTCATTTATGATATTATTGTATTTTCATGATCATCCGTTTTCCTCACTTACAGCTAACAAAAGATGGGCGGTGGTCCATACTGGGAAACGAACGGGTCTAGAGGTGCTGAAGCAGATTTAACGGATCACTGAATTTTCTGACCCCTAATGATGACCAATACATTGGTGCTAAATGCTTATGAATGGGGTTCTGTTGCAGACTTAGTCTGATTATAAAAGCTGCATGCTCTTTAAACAATGATTTATCCATTTGTGACTAAGCAAACCAATAAGCAACCCCAAATGGAAGCTTTTTAGCTTGGGCTGTTGGACAGCATTAGTCTTTTTATTCATAATTGAGCCACAGAACTAATTTAACCCCTTAAAGCACCGGGTCAGCCAACAAAGCTGATGGTGTTAACAGTGAATGAAAGTGAATGGCCAACCATTAGCATTGTGTAAATGGCATCATGATAACTGATGTCTACTACTTTCGGTTCAGTGTTAGCTATCTTACTATGTTGGTTTCTTTCAAAATGAAAGGTACTAATGGGGAATCTGCTTCTGTAACAGCTTCCACTACTCAGGAAAGGTTTTATACTGGAAGTTGGAATATCATTGTGAGGACGAGCATCAGTGAGCTCAGTTACTAATGTTGGGTGATTAGCTAATGACTCACGGTGAAGTAATCGTAACAATGTGCCAAGGTCAACTTTCATATAGGAGCTCAATGACAAATATATATTTAAAAAATTTTGCATATATATTTGCATTCACATTCTTGTGCAACTTACACATAAGAGAACAGTTATATTATATGTTACTATGACTTGCAATTGCCTTTTATTAAAACTATGCTCTTGTGGTTGCACCATTTGACTTATTGGATCTGACTTAAACAGCTACTGACCTTGGCATTACACCACAAAGGTCACACTATTCAAAAAAATAGGTGTTCTTTGTTTTTATATTATTTTTTAAGTTTTAACATGATTTATTAACATGAGTTATTATAATGTTATAAAATGGTGTATTAAAGTATTTATACACAATACCAGGGCAGTTTAAAGTTTATTCAATCATCAAATGTGGCTGGATGGTTGTACCATTTTGGTGCACTGAAAAGTACTGAAAATGAAATTCACATAAAAAGTGAATAATTGTATATATGTAATGTACTAATTATATTATATTTTGGGAAATTAACAGACCTTCCACACCTCCAGTGTTGACGGTTTTCTTTTCTGCTTCTGCTTCTCAATTGCAAATACAGACTCATCAGTTCTTTTCTCTGCATCATGTTGATATTGTAGCATGGAATTTCTTTACAGGAACAGCTTTTTAATACTTATACTCTTGTTCAGAATCATATAACTGGAGTGAAAGGATGGCAAGACACACAAGGTTTCTCCTTACTCTCACAGATGAACGTTTTAAGTACTGTGTATTGCTGATCAGGATAGACGTAGTATTAGTATTTATAGCTCTGTTCTATAACACCCTGAAGATTTCTCTCACACCTTATGTATTATAGATGTTAGTATATGAACGTTTAGTGTCTGATGATATTTGTAAATACACTTACTGCTGTCATATCTCCATAATGTACAGCTTTATTTCCTAGTAGTTACCAAATAATTCATAGGTGTTACTAAAACAATGATTCACAATACCGAAAAATAAGGCAGATAATTCATGTAACTCTAATTTGTCATTGGTTAAGAGTATTCTATGTGCCTAGGTCTAATAGTAGGCACTGCTTGGTGAGCTTGGACTTTCTCAGGTGGGGAAGAGGCAGATAGAAATGTAAAAGAGACCCTGTAGCCATGCCTTGGGCATAATGTATTGAGCTAGACAACTTATGCACAACCGTTTTCTACAGGTGGGTTAATATTCAATTTGAGCGATAAAAAAAGGGGCTACAAATGTGCAAGAAAATAATCTCACATTGCCATAAAAGATCTCACATCTTTATACAAGTCAATGTCATCCAGTAGGACAACCAAAAGGTTCTGTGCTGAGGTTGGCCCCGGTTTGTGCCACCCTCAGGCTAGACCATGGGACACTATTGATTCTGCGATTTGGCAGTTGCTTTGACACCTATTGAAGAGTTTGTATGCTGTTGAAAACTCATATTTCCCCAGTCAAACTTGAAGCACCGAAGCACCGATATCAGTCTGGCAAATGTTCAGCAGCAACAGTTTGATGTTCATTAATCAAAACACATGCCGCAGCAGTAAAGAATGGCACAGTGGCAGAAAACAAAGGAGTCCTCCATTCTAAAACACATAATTGAGTCTAACGTTCACACTGCGCCGTGCACCAACTGGTGTCTAATAAGTAAAAGTGCCCAGCTGTGATGTATTAAAACATGGCACTGACCGGCCGAATATCACATCAGGGTCCCCAGCCGGGACGCACCATGCCATCTCGCTACAGTTGGATCTCTTTCCACAACTGATTTATCAGTGCTTAGCACTGAGAGAGATATTTGGTGGCTTAAAGCAGACAGTTAATAAGACAGCAAGTAATACATTGATAAATTATTCATGATTGTCATTCCTGCCATTATTGCTGCCAAATGCTTGTAAACAAAGGCTTTAAAAAAGGGTTCTTTGGAGTTATGATATAAAAGAATGGCATTTAGGGACAAATTTAGCACACAAAACGATTAGCACATGCTAATATTTTGTGAGTGCAACAGACTCTAGTGTAAGAGATCAAGATATATTTTTATCTTTGGCAACAGGTTAGATTGAACAAGGGCAAGACAGAAGTCCTAATTGTGGGTTCAGAGAATATGCTCAAAGTGTTGATTGTGTTGGGTTGATGGTTTGGCTTTTAATCCTCACCTCAAGTTTACTGCTCACATCAAGAAGTTTTTTTAGTCCTGCTTCCTCCTACATAGGAACATCAGCAGGGTCAAAGATTTCTTGTCCTTTTTGGACACTGACAAATGTATTTATGCATTTGTCTCCTCCCGAGTGGATTACCAGAATGCCCTTTTTACCTATTTGAGTCAATTGTTCAAAATGCAGCAGCCCATCTTCTAACCAGGAGAAGATGCATATCACTCCAGTGCTGGCCTCTCTTCATTGGCTGGCTGTGAGCTACAGGATTTAAAGTAGTAGTGCTGACCTATCAGGCATTACACAACGATGCTCCTCCATACCTCACTGAGATTTTATGTCCTCTTAGCAACATAAGGTCTTCAAATCAGGGGCTATTAGCTGTCCCCCGGGCCAAACTAAATTCAAAGTCCCAAAACTGTGGAATAACTCCCTGCTGAGATCAGACTTTCAACCTCAGTTCATGTTTTCAAAAACGCGTAACAAGTTATTTTAATTCCCTTGATTTTAGTAGTGAATATTGTTTGGTGATTTTGTGTGTTGTTTTTTTTTTTTTTTTGTATTTTATTGTATTTTAATGTGTGGCATGGTATTCTATATTTACAGAGACTTACTTTATAAAACCTACTTATGTAGATTTAGAGTATGTAGATTTCTCTTTTTGTTCTTTTTGATCATTGAATTGCTACTTTTGAACTATTCCTTGCTATTTAAATTGTTTAGTCTGTTTAAATCGTCCTGTAAATGCTTTCATTGAGCAATGCACTGGCAGTGGCTGCTGATGTCGGTGCTATGTCAAAAAATTTGACTGCATTTGTTATTCATTTAGAATATTAATAGATTTGCACACTTTTCACTGTTGGACTCTTTCCGAAGCAGTTGCGCCTCCTCGTGCCTTAAAATATTAAGAAATTTTGTGTGCATGTTAATAAATAAGATCTAAGCTGTTTTTACTTGTGGGAAATGCATTAGTGCCATGCAAGGTTTTAGGAAATCCTTGTTTTTTTGAAGAACCATTCAAAGGATAGTTCATCAAACAACCACTTTTAAATGAGCTGTGTGAGGAACCATTTTAGGTGTAAAGACACATTAAAGAACAAAGGTTCTATACCACTAAAAGGGTTATCCCAGATCTGTGTGTGCAAGCCAAACACCATTTAGGAACCTTTACCTGGAAATGCTTAAATTGTATAAGTATAAAATGTTAAGTATATAAGTGTTCTTTTTATTAATATTATTGATTCCTTTTATGTCCCAATATGTAAATATATATTTATTTATAAAATAAATACAGAAATAAAATAAAAATATTTATTTATTCAAATTTATTAGAATAGAAATTTGAATAAAGAAATATATTTATATATAAGAAATGTATTTCCTGCTATAAAATGTATGACAGCATGAATGTTTTAGTACTCGTACTTAACAGAGTTCATGACAGCAAAGTGAACCGAAAATGTAAAAAAAAAAAGTTCTTTTCCTATCCACCTTAAGAGGAACGGCAGTGTACTGCTACAGTAGTGTTAGTAGTGCTCTTCCATTTAAGGCAGAATGAAAAACCTTAATACAAAGTCCTCGAATAAGAAGCCAACTTCAGTCACACCAACTTCACTAACCACAGGTCTCGGCAGCTACTTCCTCACACATGATTCAAGTAGTTGCTAAGTGCCGATTATAAATGAGTAGCTATGAATAATTATACTTTTTCAACTGTGGTGTGACTGTAGTGGTGTTGACTTCACTGCCAGATGCCTTTGAGAGCTACAAGCTCAAACCAGACAGTAGGTAAGTCAATTAATTACCCTTGCCTACTATTACTACTATTCCTATAATAATTAGCATAATAATAAAGATCCAGAGTAGTACATTCTTTACGGTCATGAATAATACTATTTCTACTTCTCATTTCCATATATATCATATCATTTCTACTCCTTCTAACTGCAGTGTCGCTTCTACTACAAAGACAGGCTTATATTTCGCACTAAGCATTGCGAGCGATATTTCATGGCTCAAACCAGACAAGAGGAAAACAGCTGAAGCCGAAGTTTAAACGGAGCAGCTTGCATGAAAACAGAAACAGTTTTTCAGACCATGTGGCTGTTGCGCTCCGAGGCTGAAAGCACCCAGGCTTTTTTTGCGGATCGCTGCCGTAATGAGCACAATTACGCCGCTTGGATCTCCACCATAGTGCGGCGCTGTGTGTAAAAAGCAATGAAAAGGACAATTCCTCCACAAAGTGCTCCTCTACTCACCCTGTACCAGACAATCTCCCGCAATCTGCCATCAGTCTTGAAGTTGCACTTCAGCGTCACTGTCTCTCCGACAACAACAGGTGGTAGGGGCTCTATTGTCACTGTCAAATACCCTGCAGGGCAAAAAAAGAGACATCATTACAACAGCGCTCATTTACACACACTTGCACAGGCAGCCAGCTGGTGCTATCTTGATTCAAGGTTCAATGAATTGAACAGAATTTGTGCAAACTCTGAGGGAAAAAGGGGGAGGGCTCTTCTTAATGCAGGTAAAGGCTGTAATCTAAATCACTGTCCATTATTTACAGATTAGAGTCAGTTTTCTGGACACGTTCTGACATTAAGTGTTGGGCTAAATCATACCTACAGACGGGTGGAGAGGTAGGGATGGTGGATGTCTGTTTCTTTTGATTCAGTGTTTTATTTTGACAACATAGGATTAGACAGTATTTAGACAGTTTTTAGACTCCCCAATATCCCCACTCCCCTGCTCTAGACTGCGGTCCCACCATCCACTCTGACTCATTTTAGAGTCAGGCCTCTTCTCCTGCGTTTATAAGGATGACAGTAAACATTAGACTATTCATATTTGTTTGTGTTTGTGCTGCTCGATGTACTCAGGTTTCGAGGCCGCTTAGAAACCGACACAAACGGAAGCTTTTGGAAGCTTTTGCAGGTGGAAACAATGATTGCAATAATTGGGTTTTTAGGCAGGCACTGTTTGCTGGCTTTCTAGATCTTGCATCAACTTTTATTCGTTATCAAAAGTGCATGATGTGCACAAGGAGAAAATATAAATATCACATTTCCGTTGTATGGCTAAAGTGGTTTAGATTTGCAGGCATGCAGCTTAGTCTAATTGCTGTCAGTGTTTTGGTTGTTGCAGGAAACTGGGAGACGATGTAAGACAGATACAGTTTGGCTTCATGCCAGTAGAAAAGATACATTCATGTTAAAGTATTCAGATTCAAACGGTTTAGCATGGTTTTTTGCTCTTTAGGAAAACAACACACAAAAACAATACCATGTCATTGAGATTATACAGTCAAACAAATAATTGCACAAATTGTTGCACCCAGAAGGAATCAGTCGACAGGAATGAAGCTTGGTGGGTAGGTTTGACATTGTGAGACATGCGAATGATTTGATTCTTTTATGGCCGTTCATGTGACATAAGCAAGGACGAGCCTTAGCGCTGTACCTGACTGACCTAACAGCCACGATTGCAGTCATTCAGTGAGCAGTGATTCCCTCCATGAGTCATACTGCTAGCTCCAGCACCACTGGCAGACGGCTACATGACACAAGACTACATGCACACAGACTGTTACGACAACTGCCCCGAACTCCACATCAGCAACACCAAAGACTGTAATGGTGTCGTGCCAGACTGTCATGTAGTGACTCAAAATAGCGGTGGGTCATCTTCACTGACGAGTCCTGCTTTTGTCTTGGTGGAGACAATGAATCTGTGTGTGGAGGCACCGTGGACAGTGCCAAGAGGTACAGGTTGTTGTCACGTGTCCAGAATTCCTGAAGGCCTGGTGTCAATGCACCTCCTGCTAAATCTGCAAGAACTGTGTGGGAATATTCAAGCTGCATGAGATGAATTATCACAAGACACCATAAGGAACCTGTACAACTCCATGCCGAGACGTCTGGTATGTTGCATTAGCAGACACTGCTGCCCAAAGCTTTACTGAGAGAGACTTCTGCATATGTAACTCAATAAATATGGCCCATATCAGTCTAAGTTTATCATCATTTATTGTTCCTGGTAACCTTTATCTTATTTCCCAATAGCACTCCAACACATGAAACTATTCTATTGATGATGAGAATTGCTCTAGTGCCACCCACTGGTCAAAAACCTGGCTGGGCAGCACACACATGACTGTTTTCAACAATTTCTGTATTTTAGCCTGCACAAATTCCTTAGGACATTATGATCAATGCTGTTTCAATGTATGAATATATGAATGCATGTCGCAAAATCAAGAAAAAAATAATAATATCCAGCTTCCTCATCTTTGACTGAACATTTTGCTGATTTATTTTGGGTTCTGTCAATGTCAACGCCTTTGGTTGAGAACAAAAACTAATCTGCCAATGCAAATATGAATGCAAATACAGGGTGCACTGCAGTCGCCACCCTGGAACGTTCTTCGCGTACACAGTAATGAGTTCTCAGTCGAAAAGGATCTTTGCACTCATTTTCTCTGTGTATTAACTTCTGGATGTATGGTTCATGTTCTGCTCTAACCCACCAAAAAATAGTTGGGTAGAAGCTCTTTTGCCTCATTAATTACAATAAGCGTCGGACAGTTTGCCATCTGTTTCATTACTGCTCCAAGTCAGATAGGCTTGAACAGCCCCACCCATGCTTGAGCTCACTTCTGCTTAGCAAACAATTAGACCCCAAAGTTTCTGATGACCCATATTTGATCTTTGGCATATAGCACTCTTTATGAAGTCTTTTCTTACAACCAGTCTCTTCCAATTTGTGTCTAACGATGATGTATGACAATAACACTGTGCTATTTTGCACCACAATTAATTATTTCTGTATTATGAATAAAGTGTAAATGTCAGTGAGCGTATACAACTGTACTGCAAACAAGCGACACGTTCCTAGATCAGCCTAAATGACTAATTTATGTGTGCTGTACTTTGGCTGGATGGCGCAATTCTGTCGGGTTTCTTACCGAGTTAATGACTGTAATTACAAAAGGCTGTTCCAGTTTCCGGCATGTGGCATGGCACATTTGTCAAAATGTTGAGATGTGGGGCGAGGCCGCATGAATAAAAGTGATCTGACTTGTTAGAGGCAAAATGAGGGGTGCCCTGAAGTGTTGCATGATATATTATCTATCAGAGAGGGAGTCACAATCTAATTGCATGTTAACCTAATTTGTGCCTTGACTCGGAATCACACTGCACTGACTCGTGACTTGACTCAAAAAAAAGTGTTTAACTGAACTGTGTCTTGACTAGGGCTCACACCTAACTGACTCATGACTCAACACATCCGTGTGCTTAACTGACTTATGACTCAACTGGGACCTGAGCTTACTCATGACTGAATTCACACGAACACTTAAATGGCTTGTGCTTTGATCCAGATTGCCAATAACTAACTCATAACTCAACTCAAAAGAAAACGTAACTTAGTTGTGTCTCGGCTATGATTCACTCCTACCTGACCCACAGTTCTGTCTCACACTTAACTAACCCATGGCTTGACACTTAACTGACTCTAAACTTAGATGCACACTTAAATTACTTGTGTCTTGGCTCAGACTTGCATATATCTGACTCATTACTTGACTCTAATGCATGCTTAACTCAGTTGTGAGCTTGACTTTGCCTCACCCTTAACTGGCTCACAGCCCTGACTCACACATAACTAACTCATGACTCGACTTAGACTTGAGCGTCACTGGCTCACGACTCGACTTGACTCAACTCAACACTTAACTGACCTTGGACTCCTACTGCACGCAGCCTTAAGTGAATCTTTACTTAGATTCACACATAACAGACTTCTGATTTCACTCTCGATTACCTGACTCATGACTGATTGTCGACTGTACTCGCATTTGCGGTTAACTCTGTATTTAACTTAAACTTAATTATTTCAGGACCTAATTCAGACTTGCACTTAACTGACTCTCAACATCACTCAGATTTGTGCTCCACTGATTCATGATTTGTGTTTATCTGACTCATAATTTAACTAACATGCCTGCTTGCATTGGACTTCATTTAGACTTGTGCTTAACTGACTTACGAATTGACTTGGACTTTGCTTAACTGATTGACAAATCGACTTGGGCTTGCAATAAAAGACAGATGGATTGACTTGGACTTGTGCTTAACTGACTGAAGAATCGTCTTGGACTTGTGCTTAACTGACCTGTGAGTCAAAATGGACTCAAACGTAACTAACTTACGACTCAACTTACAATAGAAACTCAAAATTCCAGTCAGTATAGTATAAAGTATAAGCAAAACTTGAATTAGAACTGTCAATCATAATCCTGAACACAAAGAAAACCTCTTGTTTCCAACCTTATGTGTGTGATTTTGCTACTCAGTCATACCATAACATATTTAGAAAATATTGCGACATTAATTCTTATTATTTAATTTCCTGTGGAAATGTACTAAACACAAAATTCATGCACACCATGTACATTATACCACCAGACGTTTAAACTTCTCATATTTTTTCATCATTTAAATGAAATGATCAATAGTATTTCACACATTTATTTAAGACTTCTTCAATGTCATGTGATATATACTGGACAAAGAAAGATATTTTTATCAATCCCACCCAACACTACTGCCACACTTCCTTATCTATTGGTGAGCATTTCGTTCTTCTGCCATGTAGGTGGTCAAGATTAAACTGACCACACACAGCCAATCCATCTCCAGAGCCAATATCTGTTCAGCTGCAGACAGCTGAGGAAAGGAAGACTATAAGTGCTTCTGAACATCAAAGAGGGTGAGAGTCTGATTAGATTATTGGCCAGCTATCTCATTTCATTTATGGTAATATCCAATTTCGCAGCATCTTCACATATGGATTTAAAAGTTTAGAGCTTTCACATTAGGCAATGCGTCTGCAATAAGTCTGGTGATGAAATTTACTCATGCCATATGCTCACCGCTTAGGTAGGCCACAGGTCAATACGTTTAAGAATTCCTGTTTGGTAAACCTGAACAGATCTTTGATCTTTTTAGTCCAAGCCAATTATTTAGCTCAAATCATTCAACCACATTTTTAACTTCCCCCAAAAGTCAATAGCTGGTTTTACCACACGGCCTCCATAATGACAGCAACGAAATGGTGATAGGTAATTGCCCGCCAGTCTGTTCCATTCCCTGCTAATCTCTTCATTTGCCTTAAGGGATGTACGAATTTAATTGCAGACTACAGACTATGGAAAAAACTCAAGCAGCTGTACAGAACACTTGATGAAAGTATTAACCAGAATGGGGACTTCCACAATTAATGTGTATGTAAAGTCTGAAACGTGGAGCTTAAATCCCTCTGAGTGCGTTATTAACGTGAGCATTCACTTCTGCAATATTGTACTTAATATGCGTGGCTCAACAGGAAACCCCAAATTGAGTGTTTTTTAAATTAAGTTTGATTAAAGCCTTAACATAGCTTTTGAAATCAAATAAAATTGCTGTGACAAATTTGAACTTAACTGGAGAGGCATGTTGTAGCAATTTGCAGAAGCACTTCAACTCAGATCCACTCAGGCACACTTAAAAGGCTACGAAGGAGGTTCAGCACCATGGAGAGCAACACAAACAGTAAGGCATTATTTCTGACTTAGGTTGAACATAGACCCCTAGAGATGGCATGATACCACTATCTGATACTAAAAACTTGATTATCAGCTGAAATCAATACTGATCTAATTTATTTTTCTTAGCTGGACTATTTAGCACTTAGTTTAAGACGGTTAGCTACTAGTACCCTGCTCAGGCTGCCCAAAAACGACCAAACAAAAATCATAGGCATCTGTCAATTAAAAAAGTTGTTGTCAACTTATTTTGATAATCTGCTTCTGCATGAATGTACTATTTACAACTTAGCAGACAAATTCTCTCATTGCTTAAATAAGGTGTCACATATTGTAACTATTTAGCTTAGTACCATACTTTAGCCAAGCATCGCTGTCCAATAAAAAACCATCTCCAAAATGACAGCTTTACAGAAGAGGGCAAAAAACTAATTTAAAATAATGTCAAAGTCAAAAGAACCAGACTTGATTTTGGGACATTTCTGTTGGTCCATTCATCATGAAATTTCACAACATGTAAACGGCAGCTGCTGTGTTAAAAAAAATGCATGTAAAAATCAACAAAAATGGAGATACATTTTTATTTGGACAACAATGAAAACCTAATGGCGACTACATGACTAGTATAACTGGTATTTCCTACATACAATGGTCATAATTACTGTAGTCACTCTTAAATGAATATAGCTTTACTTCTGTAATTTAATAGATTTAACCAACTGTGGTGGTTGGTGTAGCTTAGTGGGTAACACCACTACCCAGAGTGCCATCTCTACACGTGGGAGACTGGGGTTCAAATCCCGGTCTAGGTGACTATGCTGTGCTACACTAATAAGAGTCCTTGGGCAAGACTCCTAACACTACATTGGCCTACCTGTAATATGATTAACCTTGTAAGTCGCTCTGGATAAGAGTGTCAGCTAAATGCCGTAAATGTAATATCGGACCACTACCTGAACACCAAAGTGGTGGTAAACCTTTCTAGGGGTACAACACTGTTAGTTTCTGTGTGGCCTGATACCCCTGATAAGGCTGAAAGTTATGTCAGTTGTTGTCAAAGTTTTACCTAGCCCAATGATCACTATGTGCTAAAACAGATTTCAGATGATTTCAGTATTTCCAATTAGGTTGCCAGCCCCCAACTTACAATGCAAATAAATGCTAAATTACATTATTTAACATAGATCTGGTTAAATTCTCATAAACTATTTAGCTAGCCACTTGTTGTACTTAGTGTATTAGTACTAAGGTACATGCAGCTTAGTCTCTGGTGCTCTACATGTTGTAGAAACAAATCAGACAAATGTATCATTCTTTATTTCCACCAATATCTGACCCAAATGATATCAGCCAGATACCGATACTGGATCAATGCTATTCCTAATCTCTTTTGACTGCTCAACTGTAGTAACCCACTTTTATCAAAACATTCAATTCAGGGTCTTCAAGATTTAGTTCTTTCAGCATTTTGTGTAAGCAGACTAGGTGCGAGTCAAAATCATTTCCTGAATTCTGTGAAGTTCTCAACATGACTCTGGGGAAGATGTTCTACCCGCAGCCAAACTGACAGTTGTTATGAGTCGTGATCATTATCTGCATATCAGAGAGCGACTCTAGCCAGGAGCAGGTTCCTGCAGCTGTGACACCTGCTGGTATTGGTGTTTCATGGTGAGGACATTTCTAACATGTGGTCACTTCTGATTGTTCCTCGGAGACAAGCTCATGTTTAAACAATACTAAATCTGGTCAAGACCAAACTGAATGACTGTGGGAGAGAAGAAGCTCTATCTATCTGGTAACTTGTAGTATTTATACTGTATCTGCTTTTTATAATAGCTTAATGTAAATGTAATGTAAATGTAATCTGTAAACCATTGAGTCGTGTACTGTACACAAACCAATCTGTGTTTTCTCTAAAATATGTGAAGCTCATCCTTCTAAATGGCACTGACTAAAGAAGACAAATACATGGCTAAACAGTATATAAGCACAGTCAGGTTTGGCAGGGCTGCATGATTAAATAAATTCAGTAAATTTAAAATCATAATGGATTGATGTCTTCAAATTTCAGCAGACTATCAAGTATACTTTGATCTTTAAGTGGAGCAAAACAAGAAATTTGCCATGAATTATATGGAACGAGGAATTATACTCAACATAATCGGGTAGATTAACTAACAGCGGGAAATGAAAGTTCATTTGGTCAACACTGGGTAATCTATAATGTGATATAGTTGAAGATTAGTCAGATTATGTGAATACCTTGATATATCAAAAACACCCCCAGAAACATTCATTCAGCACACTGTAAAACAATGACCACATTCCTCAGTGGCAATACAGCAAAGGCTAATATTTCAATAATGACTAAAAAGCAATGTACTGCTTAGTGAAACATCTTCAGCGTAACATTCCTCAGAATGTAGTGCTAACATGCTTCAAAGTTTTCTCTTCATTACAGTGCTTAAACATCGACAGATGGCGGTACCAGTGTAAACTGTGAGTTTTCCAAACACTGAAAAGTGTTATGTAGTGTCCCTCAAGGCTCTGTTCTAGGCCCCTTCCTGTTTTTCCCTCATTTACAATCCACACATAATCCATAAAAACAATGTTGCCTTTAAACGTTTCGCTTGTGACTCCCCCTTTATATAACCAGCCAGATTGCACATTTTATCCCTCATCTTGTTCTTTCATTGCAACAGAAAGCTACAAGGCCTTGGTCTAACACTGGATGCTAGTTTCACATGTGAGTAAGTCCCATATTTGTAATATCCTTAAGACAAGATTTTATTACTTAACAAACACATGGGAAATAAGACACATGCTAGCCCTACAAGATGCTAAAAAATAACTGATGCTTTCATAACTGCAGTCGTACAAGACACAAAACTCTTACTGGGGCAGCATCTTCCTTGATACTAGGGTGGTACCCACATAGGATAGTTCAGCTAATGCAGCAGTCGGTGCTCTTACCAGGAAATAGCAAGACTGAGCATATTACTCCGGTCTTATTCAGTTTACATTGACATCCAGCAAAGCAGCAAGTTTACTTCAAGGTCATCTAAACTTCTTAATGGCCCATCTCCAACATATCTTACTAATGTGCTGAAATGTTATAGCCAGTCCAGACCACTTACAGCATCGAAGCATTCCTACTGCAAGCTCTTAGGATCACTTACGGCTAAGATGTCTTTATTTATTTATTTACTATTTTGAAAATAACTTTGTATTTGGATTTACAAAAGCCCAGAATCAATGCCTACACACACACACACACATGCAACAACACGCACACATACATATGTATGCACATATACACATACAGGGGTTGGACAATGAAACTGAAACACCTGTTTTTAGACCACAATCATTTATTAGTATGGTGTAGGGCCTCCTTTTGACCACAGTGGTCAGAGGGATTTTAAGCCATTCTTCTTGCAGGATAGTGGCCAGGTCACTACGTGATGCTGGTGGAGGTTCGTCCTTCTCGGTGGTATGCTGACATAACCCTGGATACCGTGGCTCTTGATACATCACAAAGACTTGCTGTCTTGGTCACAGATGCGCCAGCAAGACGTGCACCAACAGTTTGTCCTCTTTTGAACTCTGGTATGTCATAATGTTGTGTGCATTGCAATATTTTGAGCAGAACTGTGCTCTTACCTGCTAACTGAACCTTCACACTCTGCTCTTACTGGTGCAATGTGCAATTAATGAAGATTGGCCACCAGGCTGGTCCAATTTAGCCATGAGACCTCCCACACTAAAATGACAGGTGTTTCAGTTTCATTGTCCAACCCCTGTACATTTAACTGCAGGGGACAAACATTAGATACACCCTCCTTTCAAATATGATTCTTCACAAACCAAACAGCATGCCCAGTTATTAAAAGTGGTTGGAGTAGCATTAGGCAGTTTTCTTATATAGTTTTTACATTTCTACAAAATATTCTATATTTTTCACAAAATATGATTCTCATAGTTTTGGTTCGGAATCACTTTTATAAAGGCTGTCAACCCTGCCACAAGAAATCTTCTTTATAGAAAATTTAAAACCAGAAACATCATATAATTAGAAAAGAGCTAGGAATATTGGGTCTTACATCTAACAGTATGAAAAAAAGAAAGAGTACTAAATTTCAAAACCATGTCACTACTGGACATTATAAATTTAGATCAATTTAAAGTTATATGTTTAATATTTATTGAGCTACACATACAAAAATAGTGCTGCTCAGTATGGCATCGGGCCTCAATGATTGCTAATGCGCCAGTCCATGACAGTCTGGTATGACACCACTGCAGTCTTTGGCAACATTATCATGGTGTTAAGTGCTGCTAAGGGTCTGCGTGCATGTAGTCCTGCGTCATGCAGCCGTCTGCACATGGTGCTGGCACTAAGAGGATGACTCATAAACCGCTGTAGGGTTAGTCAGGTACAGAGATAAGGTCCATCCTTGCTTATGTCACATGTGAAGCCGAGCATGAGATTTGAATCATTTGCATTTCTCACAATGTCAAACCTACCCGCCATGTTCATTCCTGTAGGTTGATTTCTTATGGGTGCAGCTATTTGTGGCACTATTCTTTTGATGATGGGTGTTTACAGAACTTCTGTTTAATCTTATGTGTATAAGTAATTGATTAACTGATGGCAAAAGCTAAGATGTTTTCTTGCATATCTTCTAAACACTGAAACAGAACTCCAGAGAGTATTAGGAAGCCAAGCTTGATTAATCTTTACAAATAGAGTTTGAGCACAACGATTATACACAAAGATCCGGCCTACAGAGGTAACACAAACATTGTTCTTGTCCTTATTTGATCCCTGTTAAGGTCTCAGTTGAACTCTTGTCAAGCAAAACAGCCCATCTGCTTGCCACACTGTCCAGGGCAGTGTTTCTAAAGCCTTATCAATGTGTCAGCGAGCTGGGAGCGACTCGGCTATTCTGTACATTTATCTTAGCGGTGGACAGATGAGCCTCACTCTGACACTCAGGGGAAATCTGACCAACTGGATAAGAACAAATTCCTTCCGATTTGCAACCTACCTTTGTCTTAGAGTTTGCTGGGGCCCCGGAAATCACTTATAAAACTTTGTTTGGCCAGTGACCTCATAGGAAACAATTCATGTCTTTGTCCCTACAAGTCCAACACATTAAGCTCTAACAGATTTCAATGCACAGTAGGTACGGAACAGCTACTAGTCAGTGTAAGTACAGCCTGCTGTGAAGCATGTATCAGGGCAACATGTTTACATAGTCATAGCTTAAACACTACACAGTAGCAGTGATGGTTATCATTTCATAATGACTCCGACTGAAGGTTATTTTCAATGATAAAAGAGCAAAAAGAAATATTTATGCTCTTTTCAGTACAATATCTGTTAATACAATAGTCGTCATGAAATGTGTTGGTGCTTTTCAAATATTTGCAACATATTTTCATATATTTTAAAACATTTTTATTACTGTTTTGCTCTGCTATTTAAATATTGCACAATTTGATGATTAATTACATTATAACTATATGTAATTACATTGTATTTACACTCAGCAATTCAGTAATGCCATATGCCTAACATAATGCATTTATATCATTTTAAAGATTCTTCTTAGTACCTTTTAATTAGGTGGCGGGTCTTTGAACTTTAAAACGTTAAAAAAACTCAAACATCTCATTTATAGAAGTGGTTCTCTAAAGAATTATGATTTTAAAGGGGAGTAAGGGACGTTTTCTAATGCACTGCACAGTTAAAAGAGCAATTAGGAAAAGAGCAAAAAGCATATCGTCGCTGTCCAAAGAAAAACAGGTATATCCAAAATGGCAACTTTACAGGAGAGGCCAAAAACCTCCTTTATTTTGAATGGAAGTCAATGGAACCGGACGTCCTTCCAAGTGGTTTTGGGTCATTTCTGTTGGTTCATTCTTCAGGAAATCTCCACACAGTGTAAACAGCCACTCATGTGATCAAATGAGGCATAAAAGTAAAAATAAACAAAAATGGAGATACATGTTTTTCATTGGACAGCAACGATATATTTGCCAGAAAACTGCACCGAAGCCTCAGCAACAAAATACATTTCGTGTTTTTTCAGGGTCTAGTATGCTAACACTTTGTCATAGCCTCTATTTTTTTAAGAGACTTGCTTTTAGTTTTTTCAGAGAGCTCTTGTTGAACTTGTTTTGACTTCTTTTCAAGTATACCCTCTTGCTTTTTCATTTGTTCTGAGGGTTAACTTGTTACAAACAATACAGGATGATTCATTAACTCCTCCTTTTCTTATAGACTTCAAAGGGTCAGTAACACTACCACAATCTTGACCATTTTGAAAACTGATACAATGATAGACAGTGTTTACATAATTCCATCCAAAGTTAGCATACTCAGTGGGTCTAATTTTAAATTCTAAACTTTACCCCTGTATGGGGAACACCCGAGGCCGGAAGTGGATTCTGTGGTGGTCCGCTGCAGGGCGAACATGAATGGGATCCACTTCAATGGACTCCGTGCACCTCGACATGCTTGTTAAGAAGAATCTTAATTTAATCATCACACTCCAGGGATCTCCAAGCTGGAGGAGATTTGAATGGATAAGCCCCAGTAAGGGCTGCGGGTCATTAACACGAGTCAGAGCTTTTACAACAAATCCCCTCCACTTAGCACCCATGCATTGCTCTCAGCCTCGGAAGGAACTTTTAACTCAGTTTTTTTTTTAGCATCAAAGAAGGCACAGCAGAGGTGGGGAATGTACAGGAGATAGACAGAAGCGATTGCATGGCCGGCTTGATGGGATCTCTTCTACTTAAATGTCAAATGACTAAGTAAGGTAAAGCCATTTGCCAAAAGAGGTAGACCATTATCCCTTTAAAATGGCACGGCCATTTGAAACATGGGAAACGGTGCATTCTTCACTGCTGGTAATATTTGAGGTTTTTAAGAAGATGGGAATCTGCTCCCAGCGTCAAGTGCTTGAGTGTATCTTGCTATAAACAAGGTCCACTTTCACCCAGTATTACCTAAAATTGCCAATAAATTGTACAAATTTATGCATAATTGTAGGAGATGAAAGATGAACAGATGTGGATTAAAAAGCAATTTTGAAGAAAAGCTTGAATTCAAATATAATAAAATAATAAAGCAATAAACCATGAAAGGCTGCGCATTACGGAGGTTTTATGATGGGTTAGAGGGGAGGCATCATGCAAGGTTTCAATAAATGGTTTATTTTTCAGAATAATCTCGATGAACAATTGTTCAGACAAACAATATATCGTCGCTGTCCAAAGAAAAACAGGTATCTCCAAAATAGCAACTTTACAGGAGAAGCCAAAAACCTCATTTCATTTGAATGGGAGTCAATGGAACCAGACGTCTTTCAAAACAGTTTTGGGCCATTCCTGTTGGTCCATTCTTTGTGAACTTTCCACACAGTGTAAACAATAGCTCATGTGATCAAATAAGGCATAAAAGTAAAAATCAACAAAAATGGAGATACATGTTTTTCTTTGGACAGCGACGATATGCTCACCGTCAAAAACTAGTTACTGAGATTCCAATGCTTTTGGGAAAGAAGATAACGCTTACCAGGAACAATAAATGATGCTACATTTAGACTGATATGGACAATATTTATTGAGTAGTAGTAGAGTCTCTCACTATTGTTCGGGCTGCCATGTTTGCTAATGTAACATGACAGACATCTTGGCATGGTGTTGTAGAGATTCCTAATGGTGTCCTGGGATAATCCATAACATGCAGCTTAAAAATTCTCACATAGTTCCTGCAGATAGGTAGTGGTAGAGGTGGAGTGACACCAGACCTTCTGGACATGTGACGCATGGCAACTGAGTCACTCCATGACAGTCTTGCACAACACCAATGTAACGGCCTGCATGCGTGTAGTCCTGTGCAAATGGTGCTGGCACCAATAGGATGACTCATGAAGGACATCACTGCTTGCTGACTGTCTGCAATCGTGACTGTTGGGTCAGTCAGGTACAGAGATAAGGCCTGTCCTTGCGTGCACCAGTGTGTTACCAGTAGAATAGGATCACATAGGTCTTCAATTAGAGGTGTATAAACCTACAGCATTCAGCTGTGCAACATTCAGAGTGATGGAGCTTCATATAGAACCTTAGGGATGCAGGATTGCAGAACTAACCAGCTAACATCACTACCTAACCTCATGTTCCAGCAGCTGATGTAAACGCTAAGAATGTAGCATGGTACTTTAGTAAAGAGAGGACGGAAGGGGAATTAAATAGCATGCCTAATTTTAGAAGGCAATGCAGGGTCTGTTCTTCCCAAGCTGAGCGAGTGCCTTTGCTGTCCGGTATGATGCCTGTAAAAGATCGATCCTGATCTTGATCCTGTTCCTGCTCACCTGCTGTCCGGACCAGCTTGACCACCATGGAGCCACCTGCGTGTGCCATTCACCCTGATGGAAAGCCTCATCTGGATGTCACTGAGGCTGTAATGAACAGTTAATCATCACTTCCCTCTTGAATTCTTGTTAGAGCCTGTATTTGGGCTGATGTCTGCAGAACCCTGCACAACCACCAGTCAAATCAGGACACTGTACACCTACCATATGCTATGCTGAGTTATTTACCTGCTCCTCATAGATAACACTCAGAGCCAGATACACATAGAGACAGAGTGCAGGGGCAGCGGCAAATGCGCATTGATGCGACTGTAATAATGCAACAATGCACCTGGACTGAGCATTCGAATTGCTATCGCTGGCTTGCATAGAGGAAGTTTTAGGAAAAGTTGGTGGCACTTCTTTTCGTTTCCAACACATATGAGTTTCTCAGAGCTAATTTTGTCAAACCAGCTGCATAACTAGCCAGCTAACAGTAACAGCTAAATGGCTAAATGATTACTTTACCCATCGTTAGCCTGCTCTTGTCGTGCACTATGTGTCAGCTGTGATGTGACTCATTTCCTGCTCATGCTATGCCCTCTAATTTTACACAGAGGTCAGATTCATGTGAAATCCAATTGCATTTTAGACCTAAAGATTGAGCGAGACTATCTTTTCAAGCCTGTGCATGTGAATTTAATACAGAGGACATGGTCTGAGAATCTCCCACAGACATATGACCCAACACCTCTGACTTTTAAGCTTTACCGGGTGACTCACAGCAGAGCACGGACACTATATTTTACACTCGCTCTTGACACCGTAATGCTACCTCTTGCATTTCTATCAAATAACTTCTCCTATAGTGCAGTATTAATTACTGCTTTCCACTGATGGGGTTGAATGCTTCTGCTTAATGTTTTTCATTACTTTTTATTGGCTTAGAGGTGCCACAGAATGAAAAACTGTATTTACAATGGCATAGTTAAAAAAGTAGAGTTCAGAACACACAACTGACAAACCAGGAACATTGTTGGACCTCTTTTAAATACAAACCTTGCATTTACAAAAGATGTCAGTAAAATGGGCCAATTCCAAATCCTAGACTGTTATTTAACAGTCATACATGTAAAAATGTATATTCAACAATCGAGCAACACTGGCAGTCTATGTGGAGAAATGGGCTGCAAACGGGATGTCTGTCAGGAAAACAGGAAAACTGTCAGTGGGCACGGAGGATGTTCATCTCAAAATGATGTTGAAGCTGGATTCCTATTTCCCAGCTCCTTCATCTAATATTCCCTTCCTCCTTGCACATGCACTAGTATGTTCCTTGCACATGCACTAGTATGTACAGTAGCTGGCACCATTTAAGGCGTAATGTAAAATTAGCTAAACAAGCCCCTGCAAACGTTAATAAGACCCCAGCCAATTTTAATGCAATGTGGTTCGTTTCCTGCATGCTTTATTATCAAACTGTGACGTGAAGCACCCGCACACACTAGAGGGCAGTGGGCACACTTGCCCAGAGCAGTAGGGAGCCCTTTTCATGGCAGCCAGGGAGTAATTGAGAGTTCTGTGCTTCTATCAAGGACACTTCAGTCTTGTCCTGACTGTTCCGGGATTTGTAACTGTGACCCTCTGTTCACAAGGCTGGTTCCCTAACCTCCAGCCCACAACTCCAGCCCCGGACTTTATTCTTACAAGTCCTAGTTCCTTTCTGTGTTTCTTTATGCTCATTGAGAGCTTCTCTTTTTGAGTCTTGTTTCTTGTCAGTGGTTTTTCTTCATGTGTTTTTTCTTTAGTTCCTTTTGTGTTTTCTTTTTCAGTCTCAGCTTTACTCAGCCATGATATCAGGATGTTTTCATTTTCAGCAGGTTCCTCTCATAGTCTTGTTCAACCACAAGAACGCTGTTTATTGAACTGGTTCAATTCAGACCTTCGTAGAACCTTGAGGCTATCCAAAGAACCAGTCTGCAATGGCATCACCTTTTACTGGAACCAAAGAACGTCAATAAATACATCATCAGCGTTAGCGTAGGGGGAAATTTCAGTTTCAGCAAATTTCCTTTTTTAGTCTCAGCAAAAGTCTGTGCTGTTATTACAGATTTTTGTTTATTTCCGGAATGCAAGCACAAACCAACTACAGGTGATAAGAAGAGATAGAAGAGGTAATGCAGGACATGCCCATGGATGCCATCATCTCTTATGTTAAATCACAAGTTTATTTATCTGCACTATATGACACATTACTCCTGAAAACTATAGACAGTCTAGACTATCTATCTATCTATCTATCTATCTATCTATCTATCTATCTATCTATCTATCTATCTATCTATCTATCTATCTATCTATCACAGTTTGTGCTGAAGAACCTACTATTATTTGGTTCCAGCTGGGAACAACCTTTCCGGGTTTCGAACCTGTTCAGTGGAAATGCAAAACTGTCCAATGTTGGTGGAAAAGAACTATCAGAGGTCCTTTCTCCCTGGGCTCCTCGTTCTGTAAAAGGTGCCCTGAGACCAGTTTTGAACAGAACTGAATCTGAACATGTAGCATCATACAACACAATGCATCATTCATATTGCTATATTAAAATTGAAATGATGCAAGGTCAGTGGTACATCCCCTCTTCCACGGCAGCTGTGAAAGGCTTCGTGTTCGTATGCTAAATGTGGGTGAGGAGCGCTGTGAGCGGGCCAGTGTAATATTGCGTGACTTGCTGATAGTGAAAGAGCCGTGAGCAGAGGGATTTTAAAAGAGCTCATTACATGGCCCGCGCGCTCATGCTTCAGCTGCGCTTCAGACTTCATACGATTTCCCCCACTGATGTCCGAGCCAGAGTGACTACTAAAAGGCCCAATTACCACACGCCTCAACAGCAAAACGGCAGCACACAAACACAGTTTTTAATGACGGAAGGAAAGCCTGTGCGGTCCTCCAACACGACTTTTCCTCCACTTGGAAATCTCAGCTTGAAAGTTTCCAATGGTTCACCAATCAACATATCTGCAGCAGATGGGCTCGGCTTGCCTCAGCTATTAAAACTCCAACCCCACACACACACTAGCACTCACTTCTGAAGAGCCCACAGTTGGATCAGCCAATTACTTGGTGCGGTGATAAGATGTCCGCGAGCTTCACTTTGGTATCGACGTTCGCTGCTAACTTGCGCCCACTGTTCGATTTCTGCTCCACTGCTGCGAGTTACATCATGCATGGCGCTCCATGACTGGGTGGTAATTTAATCATCCTAGCAGAGTTTATCACAGGCAGCATCGGTGCCATCCCTCAACACCACTGCACCAGCGTAATGCCATGTTCTCCCTCATGGAGCACTAGGAAAGAGGGAAGATAATGAGCACCTTGGCCAGTCTAAAGGTCAGCAAAGCCTTCACAAGATCAAGACATCTACTGTAGGTGTAAAAATACAAAGCACACTTCGAGTGATGTCTACCTTCAGTTCTGCAGATGCCTGTATATGGGTCCACACTTGAGTTCCTCACTCTTATAGCTACTTAAGCTAACAGGTTAATGTGAGTGTTGTTTGTTTATTGTACTCTGATATTAAGTAGTCAAGTCAAGTCAAGTCAAGTATGCACATCATCCCCACCCATCCCCTCATGAATATCACTTAAAATCATTATGGGATAGAGCTTTGTTCTAGACCCAGCTTTTTTCTATTTGGTCTAAAGTGTAAGCTGTTTTTGAGCTTGGATAAACGATTTCTTGTACTTCTGAAATTGGTGATCTTGGAGTTCGCTTCCAGAGCTGTAGAGTAGGAATGGGTAGCAGAGCACTGTGATTTTGCTCAAAGTGCAGAAACTCCTTTAGTTCCTCTCTATCCCGTGAGTCAAACAGTCCTTCATGCCACACTGACCAGCTGCGAGTCATGCTGCAGTGACTGTTACAGCTCACATGTGACAGCCATTCATATACAGCATCTGTGTTGTTGAGCTGTTCAGTAGACCTACATACTGGAAATTCTTACTGAACACAGAAAAGTTCTATAGACATACACAGAACCCTGTCTCATGTGGTCCAATCTGCTGCAAGAATGATGAAGTAGATGGTGATAAGGGTATGTGTCTTTGTTTATGATCAGCAGTCGTCTAGCCTGTGTTTGGGCCATTGCTTCGAGCCTATATACTTTCTGAAAACATGCCTGTATAGAACAGAAAGTTTAGCTAGTTTTTAGTTTAATAAAGGTCATTAAATACATAACTGGGAAGTGCACATGCTACGGAGCGCTTTTGCTGATCCACAAGCAAGCAGGGACCAGGAAATAGAAAATCTAGAGTGAAGCTGAAGTGGAGTGATTATAGAAACATTTGAATGATGAGTGGAAATGTCTGCCACTCCACTCACATGCTCTGCTTCCAGCAAACTCTGGTGCAGGCCACTGTGGAAGGTGTGGAAGCTGTGGGGTCATGTGATTGGTTCATTTTGTGAAGTGGCTGCTTCCACTTATCGGGTTACTTCCATTTTCAAGTTTTGTGATGCAGTGAAAAGTTCAGGGCCATTTTCTGCCAGCACAATTTGCCTTTCGTAGTTAACCAGTCCGTGAAGCGAAACACCCACATACAGACACACTGGTGGGCAGTGAGCACACTTGCCATTTTGTGGCAAGTGCTGGGCAGCCCTATCCATGGCACCCAGGGGTTAGATGCCTTGCTCAAGGGCACTTCAGTCATTACCGTTGGTCCAGGGAACTGAACCAGAGACCCTTTAGTCACAAGCCTGTTTTCCTAACCTCCTGCCCACAACTGCCCGAGGATTGTTGTGGACAGAATGCGCTAGTCCTAAACTAAAACAAAAAACAGATAAAGCTAATTCCTACCATTTTACAAACCTGCATACCTAAAAGTGACATAAGTAATTGAGAGCAGAATCAGTCCTGGACAAGTGTGATAAGGTCCTAATAAGATAAAATGTAAATATTGCTGCATGCCTTAGTAAAAAAGTGGAACTTCACTTTAAACTATCATTAACAATAATAGGTATTAAAGGTTTGGGTGAATTTTACATGTTGTGTTTATTCATGATGGCCATAAATGCACATCCTCTGCAGAGAACAGGCTTTTACACATAACTGCCATTTATACATAACTTACACACTAAAAAACAGAATTAAACTTTATCATTAGATATGGCCTAGGCAAACGTTAAACTTCATGTTGTATGTTTTGTTTGTGTTTCAATATGTTAAACTTAGCAAATAAACACGTTATGCATTACAACTTGCACTGTGTAACATTGGGGTTGAAGCAGGTTGCAGTCCAATAATCAAGACACACAGGGGTTAAAAAATACATCATAGCAAAAACCAGGAGACAAAAGCAGGAGGCCAGGACCCGAGAGAACACAATAGAAACATGGGTTAGCACTCAGGTATGAAACAGAGACTTTGCAATGAGGGTATACACCGTATGTCTTAATGAATTCTACATCAGCAGTGGATGTAAGTAGTAGTGGAGAGTGGGCGGAGCCAGAGAGAGTAGCACCCCAACCAAGAGGAAGCAATAATTACCAGCAGAGGACTTTTTAGCTTATTTTTACTTGGAACACCAACAAAGCATCCACACTGACTGAGGGTGTTCAAATTTCTGCATATGACTGTAAGAACACCAGCTACAAGCTATCAGCCTTTAAGCTATTACTGCAGATGTGTGCTTAATGCAGTATTTAAGTGAGGTTGCTGTTCTTACAATGTCGGTTTAATGCACAGCAGTGTTGGCCTGTATCTCAAATTAAAATTTTTGGAATGTTTCAACAGAACAATTTCTTAGATACCTCAAAGTGCTGTCTACTGAGGTACCTTATTTGGCCCGAATATCAAGTGAGCATCAATATACAATCCCATAAATCAATCCCGTAATGTAGAGTAGCTATTGTCTGAAGATGGCGGAGAGTAGTGGAGCGGAAGGAAGGTTATTCTACTTTTCTGTGGTGTTCTATTTGTTTGTTTTCTTGTCTCTTTAATGACTTTAACTTAATAGGTTCCAGACATATCACAGGAATAAAGGACAAATACATTAGCTTGGGGACACTAGAGGCGACTTTTGAAAACAGCATTTGTTTTTTCTCCCAGACAAAAAAAGACCCAGGATTTAATTGGCATCAAGCAATTGTCACCAACAACAATATAATGAAACAAGTTTACTGTGATGCAGAACCTGGAACCTATTATACAGATCATTGATATTACACAGTTGGACACCAATAAACATACATGACTCGCTACTGAGCTCTACATGTGTTAAAGCACCAGTCAGAGGTTAGGCTGTTTTCGTAAGAGCTAGATGATTGCGTACTTATCATCAACAAAGACGATAATAATCATAATATGCATTTCCATGGTAAATGTGAATGTGCTAGCTCAGAAACTAATACGGTGTCTCCAACAATACAGGCAGCATGCAGCTTCTTTTATGTAGTAATAGGAAACAAGGAAGTCTGCATGCTAATTCATTTCAATCTGGACAACATGGTCATCAGTGTTTCTACTCTAGAGGCAGTATTTAATAAGTTCAAGTGGAGAAAACCTTTTAACAGGTCAATAATATAACTTTAGGTAAAATAGGGTTATTCAAGGTAAGCACTTCTGCTGTTCAGTTTCAGTTCACATTTCTCAATGTTACAATGTGTCTTGTAAGCTAGTGCCAGTGGTCAGATCACTCATTGGGAATAGAGCTAAATAAAAAGCTAGTGATGGGATTCTATGTTCTTGGCAAACTTAACCTTCATATCATAAAGAGTTATGCATGGTAAGTATTTTTGCATGCATGCTCAATTCATATTTTAATACTATAATGTGGCTAGTGCCACTGGTCAGCCCATTCATTGTGAAAACTGCTGAAATGAAAAGCTAGCGATGGCAACCTAACCTCTTAGCTAACTTGCAGGATGTGAGTGCTAAAAGTTAATGCCAACCCTTATTATCATATTCAGTTATAAAGTGATTCATTTTGTAGACATTTTGTAGTGCGGCTGTACAAGTACATCTCTCAGGAAGAAAATATTTGTGCTTACATTTTTTTAAGGGGCATTATGCTTTACGATGTATGCATGCTTTCCAGAATGAATGTTATGTAATGCTACATAATTCCCTTGTTTCCAATGTTTCCAGCTTTGAATAAAAGTAATATAGAAAGGCTGTGCCATGTTTGGTTAGCTAGTCAGACAAAATGGGCTAATGACCATGGATAACAGCATGTGCAAGGACAGCAAAGAGAGCCTAAACATGTATAACTACATGTATATTAAGCTATCAGACCTTTATATGTGTAATATGCACTGCACAGCGTTAATGAAATCAGTCCGCATGTTGGCCTAGCAGCACGTAGATCTCATACTGTTCATAAATTGGTTTTGAGCGATAGAAATGCATTACAGCAGCCCTTCTGCTAGAGGGCAAGTCACTATGGGCATACATTTGTTTTGAATTTACAGTAGCCAGGCTCTATTAGCAGAAATAACACCAAGCAGAGCAGCATCTTCCATATTGCATGGCGCTTGCTAATGCTTTCATGCTTGCTAAGCAAAAGTGATGGCACAGCTGTAAGTGGCTGTGTATATATGAACTAATCTGGAAGTCATGGCGAGACCAGATATCGCAGAAGTGTGCAATATGCAAATTGTGGGGAAATTGAACTGTGCTGTGTGCATCCTGACCACACTAGCCAGTCACTGAATGTTTTATTGTGCTGTGAACATCCAGGCAACAGATCACGTCTATTTTTTTGTGGAAATTAAGGTTTATTGTCATGTTTTCAATATGGGTACCATTTTAGATTAAGGCTACCCTTATAACTGTTTCTTGAATGGTTTAAATGAGGTTATTAGCAGCTATTGAATATGTTATAAACACCTGGAAATCATTAATAAGCAGTTCGAACATATAAATGGGAAGGGCAACAGTGTTTACTGATGTTTGCCTTTTCCAATGGTCAGCTCTAAACCTGTCAGTTTCAGTGCAAATTCATACTCAGCATTTGATGCAGATAGAAGACCTTTTTATTAATGTGTTATAGATGCTTATTAACACTTTGTAAAGTGCTTATGAACTAACTAATAACCATTAACAAACTCACTTTAAACCTTCCATGGATGCTTTATAAGGATAGCCTTATTCTAAAGTGGTATCCTCATATGATAACATGTTCATTGCAATGTATGCAGCAATATGATACCGGCATTATGGTACCTTATATGGTCAATATTGTCCATATCTCCAAAATGATTTTACAGAATTTACAGGAGAAGGCATGTAATGTAAGTTGGTGTAAACAGATTTTATTCCAAACAAATTTGGAGTATGTCTATTGGCCCATTCCTCATGAAATTGCCACACAATGTTAAGGACAACCACTGTGTTAAAAAAAAACAACTTCATCCTCCTCCAGCATTCCTTGGTCAAAGTCTCAATTTACTAATGGAAAAAATAAACAAATAACATTTTGGAATGTTTGTCTTGACCCCTTAAGCTTGCTCATTACTGGTCCTGACCTGCTGCTTTGGAACAATGGCTTTGAAGAAAGGTGCCATACAAACTGGACTGAATTGAATTCTGTAGCCAGTGTGAAAGTGTATTTGTCCATGAAGCATATAGATCTGTTTACATATGTTAGATTTTGTACTGGTCAATAAATAACATTTGTTCAAAAACACATTTAGACATTGCACAAATGTCTTAATACCAGTGATGATTAATGTCCATCTACTGCCTTCCTGAGGCTTAATTAAGCCATTACAGGTAAGCTGTCATTTAATTATCAAATACTGGTTTGCTCAGGCTTAATAAGTGCACTATAAAGGCATTATAAATCCACCTGCACAAGGAAAGGGGAAAAAATGAGTTTTTAAAAATGATATATTTTTGTGTGTATACTATATAGTAAACTTTGCTGTAAGTAAAATGAGTTTGAATAAAACAGTAAAAACAGAGAGAAAGTTGACTGTAATATATACACTGCCTCAGCAAACCACTCTGGGTTTTTCTCAATGTCTGAGCTTATAAAAGTAATGCAGGAGTGACGATGAACTGCATAAATAGAGTTTATTGTTGTATTTGTGATATTCATAAGGGTTTTTACCACATAACAAAAATGTGCTTCACAAAGAGGTTGAATAGCATATGAGGATGTAGATTTATCAGGCAGAAAGTGGGCAGTTTTAGGCCACAGTGGTTTTGCTCATATTGCCTTGAATGGAGATCGCAAGGCTATGCATATGATTGTATAGATCTGTTAGTAGTGGTTGTGGCTGAAACACCAGAACTCAATAATTAAGAGGGTTGTCCACATACTTCTGGCCATATATGGTACATTGGTGTATCCATCAGGCTGTTTCTTACTGTTACAGAGACCAGTGGGGCAGTTTACAATACATACCATCATGCAGCTTGATTTTTATAATTGAGTAATTGAGTTTAATTGAGTAATCGTGACGGCCCTACTTCAAACGAAATCATCCAATCACCAATGCAACTAACCTAATCCAATCACTGCAAGCCTTTTCTGTGCTGACTGATCACAGCAGGGCTGCAGATTGCCTGGGTCTACTCTGCAGCAGCCTGTCAGGGGCCAACTGTATCCCATCACACACGTGCCCAGATGCATAGTGGGTCCCTGTGCACCTGAGAGTGCGCCGGGCCCTCTGGTGTCAGCACGCTGTTCGCTCCGCACATCAATGAGGCCGCCTAACCGTCTGCTGCCAATCAGAACAGCCGCTCCCACGGGTGACACACTGCTGCTGTCATGACTGGCAGCGATGTAACCAGTGCAGGTGGAAGACAGATGCAATAACTGACGACAAAACAGCCTTGACTAAAGCTGTTCGGGCCTGAGCGAGTAAATGGGATGTGCAGAGTAGTGTTAATACTGTACTGGCCGGCAATGATTAGCTAGCAGTTTGCATGATGATAATGCATGTTTTATTTCTGCTACTGGCCCACTACTGGACACACTCATGTCTATGCACTTTGCACACACTCATTCAATCACCTGCACGAAGATCAGGAATTATAGCTAATTCTTTTGGTTCCCAAGCAAAACATTACATAGGGATCATATGTAAAAAGTCTAGAATATGAAAAAATGGATAGACAAAAATGGACTCTGACCTGGAATTACAGAAGACCTGGTAGAACATCAAAACTGCCACTATGCGATAAACAGTTTTATCCTTATGAGAAATATTATGGGTCTGAAAGGATGTGTAACTGTCGAAAAATTAATTACTGAAAAACCAAAACAGACAAAAAAGAAGAACCAAGCAAAGAAGCCGCTGGTGTAGTGGAGTGACTAGCCCAGGCCCCAACATCACTACATGTATTTGGTTTTACTTGGAAAATGAGAAGCAGAAAATGTAACCTGCTTCTAAGACTGAACTATGGAAAGATATCCCTGTGGACGTCTTTAGAAAAAAAGGAAGGTACATTTCCAGAAAAGAATGGAGGCTGTAATTAAGCCAAAGAGCGGACAAAACCCCAAAGAACAGCTCATTTTATGTTTAGTTGTTGAGGCATTTGTGTAAGTATGATTGTGTAAGTTGTTCCTAATGGCTGTTTTGAATGTAAACTAATGAAGGGTGTACTGTACTTCCTCCATTGCGATAACACTAATTTCCACTAGTGCCTCTCTGGGATTTCCCATTCCCTCTTTTTCTTATTCTGTGCCTTTTTGGAACAACTGATTATGTAAACAAGTCTGGACATCCGCATATTCAAATAGCCTCCTCTAGCCCCTCATTCGGCTTCCAACAGGATTGTTTCAGACATGTGGGAAACATGGTTTTATTCTTATTTTATTTTTTAAAACTAGCTAGTTTATTGGTTCTAACAACAACAACAACAAAAATGACAACAAACTAAACTATTATATTACTACATACTACTACTACTATTATTATTATTAACAATAATAATAATAATAATAATAATAATAATAATAATCAATATTAATTGATTAATCTTTTAATCATGCCCCAACTGAGCTACCATGATGCTTCTGCTTGAAAACGTATTCTCTGTACATATCAACACTATTATACCTGTATACACATATACTGTACACTACTGTGAAACAAAATAAATACTCCGCCATATCACCCCCAGCAGGTCAGCAACATCCAGTTTGGCACTCTACACTGCCATGTAGAGTTTAGCCAGGCTTATATCCGTCAGAAAGGCTTACGCTACATTCTGTTTCTCACGCTTGTTGCTACACGGTATTGATCCTTCCTGTAGCATAAGCCTCTGATACCAAAAAAGCTGGGAAACAACCTTACAAAGCCCTGGACTCTCCATCTGCTCACTTTCACCCACCACAGGGTTCAGGACCCACCACAGAACTCAGTGGCTCCACCAAAACAAGGACACCTGCTAAACACCAGTCAGTCATATTGATTAATACCCATCCATCACCTGCCAGCAAAGCTTATGCTTATGTTGCCTCATACTTGTGAAGACATATTTCCTCTAATTGGTCAAAGTTGCCTCCTGTTTCCATCACCTTGCATTTCGTTATACAAGTGTACTATGTGTTTACTGATGTGTTTCATGCAATTTAGTCTTGAACAATCAGTTAAAGAAATGTCTTGGCAACAATCTAACGTACACACTTTAACCTAGATGTAGCTGATCCCCCAAGAAATGTTCTGTGTCCAAATTTGTAGCCCTAGAGTTAGAGGCTTTCTCATAAACTAACATGACTTTAGAGCTAAACCAACATGGCGGATGACAGTGAGGCTAATGCTATGCTGGTACTGTGTGGTTTCTACACAGTTCAAATCCAAGCAGAAGAAAAAAAAATCAGCCATGTCTTAAAAAAGGGGTCAGCAGAGCTTATAGTAAGTATATGTTCACTTCAGATGTTTGTAGTGTACTGTTTTAGCTGCCAGGCTTCCAACCTCGTCCATATACACCATTAAGTTCCATTTAGCTCTTACTGCCTGATGGTCTATCGGGCATCACGTCAGCATCAAGTATCACATCAGTGAATCAGCCTTTACCCCACACTACAGGATAATGAGTCGTAAATACTGAACTTGTTCAATAGTTACGATTCACAACTGGGAGGCCCCAATTGGGTGGAGAGTAAAGATTTACAGACCCCCTTATAGACCCCCCCCCACACACACACACTTCAGGATCATCTCAAAAGATCTTCAATTAAGATCACCGTGATAACTAGAGAATTTTTGAGACTGTATGGAGGACCAAATCAGCCTTATTGTATAGATTATCCTGTAGTGTGGGCCAGACATTAGTTTGTTATCGACTGCAAGCATAGCATTGTGCAAAACGAAACTACTAAAAACCTGTCATGTTCATGTTCAAAGAACAATGTTTATTATCACGCTAAGGAAAGAACTGAAATGCTGAAAGCACAGATTAAAGCACAATGGTTGCTTAAACCCTATACGGACAGGATTCGTTTTACATGAAGAGGCACAGTAGCTTTACTACAGGAAGATTTATACTTATGTAAAATTTATGACAGATTTACATGGGATAATCTCAGCAAGGAATCAAATTAAGTGGCTAATTGAGTTTGCACCATCAAATAAATAGTGCCACCACCTACTAAACAAGTCCACCAACCAAAACTATCCAGCCAACAGGATTCTGTGAAAAAAGGTTAGAGGTTAATAGTAACCACTAATAAAGAATTTTTCGTTTCATAGCACTTATGTAGTCCATAGGCTACGCTACACAATGACTCATCTAAAGCTGCCAGAAGCATTGTGCCTCCGGGGAGGCCTTTAGCTAGTCTTCTGGATTTGAGTTTGTTGTACATCGAGCAGTATCTGAGGTTTGCCTCAGACTCTAATGACCCGAGGTATCCGTGCCATGCATGATGATACCAAATGTGTCCTCCATGTTTAAGAAAAAAATGTACCCCACAGGATTTGACTGAAAATGTACACACATGCCAATTTACATTTGGCATTTTACAGGTAGAGGCAAAAGGCTCCGGAATCTTTATTAACATGGAAAATGTAAAACTAATCCTGTTCAAATAGGGCTTTAGTCTGTAAATCACATAGCGCATCATGTAGCTCAATATAATAATCCATATAACACTTCATGTTTTAAAGAAACGTGATCTGTACTGAAACAGCACTAGCTGGACTAGCTGGCATACTTGCTATCCAAACATAGGCGATGTCTAAAATCCAGTTATACTTAATGTGCATCCTGCAGACATGGATTATGAAACTTTAGATTATCTTTAGCAATTGTATTAAATTGTATAAAATTGAAGCCTAGCAGTCATAACTAAAAAGAAACAAACAGAATCTGGTTGTTTTGGGGATCATTTATGGAAAATATTAAAATAAATATTTGTGTGACTATTGACTTCTAGTATTTGTCAGCACCATTATCCTCATAGCTCCAGTTTATAAGTAAAAAGGCTAGATTTGAACATCACAACATGTTTTGTCTGATTGCGTCAAATAGATTTTTTGCTAACCTAATTCTCTATTTCATCAAATCACCCGCAGATACGCTGAGCACTTCTGAGGCTCTTACCGCGCTCTTCTGCAGTATCATTATTGCAAAGACCAAAATCACAATACTGAGTGTTTCAGGGTCTCTGATTGGTCGTATTTTAATGAGATTTATTTATTCCTCTTCACCAACTGAGCCTATCCAGACTGATCACTTACCCAATCAAATGGGGAAGGAACATTTTTATTAAGTCAAATTTTTAAGGTCTAAGATTCAGTGAATATTGTATCCTATGAGTGCTCTCAGGGCATCATGACTGTCAAATCACACACTCCTCACCAAATCCTACCTTCTTTCATCTGAGCTCCAATCGCTGCACAGCAACTGCTGCTATCCCTCAGTCTTCATTTTCTACCTTTATTATCAGCACACCAGTTTTTGAATCTGAAACTCCAACTGTGGTTAAAAGATGAAACTGTGGGCATTTTAAAATTGGATTTCATCCTTTACAGAATCCTGTATGGAATAGAGTATATTGTTTTCTACCCACCCAAAGCCAAAGTCATCAGTTTTCTGTGAATGCTCTTTTACAAAAGAGGCTGAAATAGGCTGCATGGAAATGTCAAAGCAAATGGCTAATGCTAATTCAGTAGCTACATTAAGGGTGGGACATGAATCAACATTATTTATGCCCACCATGGCAGCATGTTTTTGGCTTTGATGATTAGGTTTGCTGGGTTTCCTGCCTTTGTACATCTCAGCAGTCTGTTATAACTAAGCTTGCTAGATAGGTTATCAGGGGGTATGTGTTTGTGGTGTGTGGAAGCCATGTTGTTTTTTTCAACATCAGTTCTGATACATTTGGTGGAGTCATCACGTTTGGTATCAACTAACAAACTTTTCTTAAACCCACTGTTTTTGCATGAAAGAGGCTGAAACTGACTTCCTTTGCACTAGCTTCTTTTGAATAGTCAGTTCGTCAGGCATCAGGATGTAACTGCTGCACCATTTAAATAGGAAATTTGAAAGTGAACCCAGAAAAACCCACTAGAGCTTTGTACTCAGAATGAACTGCCTTCTGACTATGGTTCTGGGCACTGGACGGCAGTGCTGGGGTTGCTAACTGGCTGTGGTGTTGTACCTTCATTAAGTTTTGGACATAGAGTGTTACTAGATGAATGGGCCCATAGCCGCCTGTAGGGCACACAAGTAGGTTAAAGCCACCTTGCCAAATGCCAAATAGTTGTTCTGCATTTAAATGCATAAATATTATCACAGCTCCCCATGTGAAACTAATCCCGTCCAAACAGGGCTTTAGTTTGTAATTCACATAGCACATAAGGAACGTTATTACTATAACTGGTTTATTTAAAGCATGGGTTTATGCTTTGTGGCCCACATAAAAACAAAAAGCAACCGTAAAAAATTCTGCCAATGAAGTAGCTAGCTTTCAGGGCACACTTGGGCCACGTTATAGTTTTGGGTTACCATCATTATCACCCCACAAACATCCATTCTTGATGTAGACTGGGTTGTACTTGTGATCTCTCAATTTTTAATTCTAGCAGTTTTCCCCCACTTATTCTTTAGTTATTATTTATTGGCCCAATACAGACTACTACCATCCTGCAGACCACCAAAGGATGCTTTATGGCTCACTTTTGGTCTGCGCCCAACAAATTAAAAAACCCAGTTTTACAGCAATGTGATCTGTAACAAAACGCTTGGTAGGTTGGCTGACAGCGTTAGCAACAATAGCTACTCCACTAACTGGCATACCAGTAGTCAAAACCTAGGCATTGTCTAAAATGCCAATCCCCTTAATGTGAATCCTGCAGACATATGGATTTTAGATTCTGTCTGTAAATTGTATTGCTTTAATTTGTTTTTTTATACCTAACCATCACTAAAAGGAAACAATCAGGGTTTGTAGTATCCACATTCCTTTAACAACAAACCTGGATGCAGATTGAGAAAAGTTTTGTACATTTTTTTTGGAAAATACTAAAAGAAATATTTGGGTGACTATTGAGTTCAAGTATTGTCAGCACCGCTATCCCCCATAGCTCCAGTTTACAAATAAAGTCAGGGGCCCACAAGTAAGTGAAGCTCCCTCACCAAATGCAACCATTTTCAATGCACAAAAATAGCAGTAATAACTCTAAAATCTGCTAATAGATTATGATAGTATACAGAAATAAAATGTCAGAAAGAACACTATGCTTTTTTTTTTATGTCGTAGCCTGTGTGGACAGTCATCACTGACATGCTGCCGGTGCCACATATAAGGCACTTTATCTCCAATTACCACTAGCAGACAAATGCAGAGTAAAAAGAGAACTGAGGGTGTACCAACGGTGATAACTACTGAATAGTCCATGTGATGAAATAAAGTGTGTGCACTTGGTGTTGAAATCACTTTGAAATGGACTGGAGAAAAAGAGCTGATGATCACTGCTAAAACAGGAAGAAAGAAAAACATATATCCATAATAAAGGGCACAGCAAGGCATGCAGAGTGTGTTGCGGTAATTGACTCATATTAGCTGGTCATAGAAGCACGAGAATGCCTTTGGTGCATCTTAATCCATCAGGGTCTCCATTAAAACAACATCTAATGAGGGTTTGCGAAGCAGCTTTCTGCCATTAATAATGCAGATCTGCCAAAACGCACAACAAGAAAACGAAACGCCTCGTGTGATGGACTGAGCCGGATTGGCCTTTGTGTAATTTTCGGGCCATGATTAATGGTAACGGCCTTCTCGGGCTGTGTTTTGCTGGTGGGGCTGCCTGCCGGAAGAGAAGAATGGCAGACTTTGTCTTCAACAAGAGTACCTCTTGCTGTATCATAAGAAGCGTAAACACGGAGCTGATTTGTGGTGCCAGGGACACGTTTAAGCACTTTCACGCTAGCTAGCAAAGCTCACGGAAAGAAAACAGGGTGGAACAAAGCAGGCCTATTGTTCCTCGGGGAAATGGCGGGAGCAGGAGGAAAGGAAGTGTTTTTCGTGCTGAGAAAACGTCTCCGGAACAAAGCCTCGCGAAAAGGAAAAGAAAAAAACCCGTCATGACACAAGGCCAACTGGCCCACAGTATACAGCCATGTTGCTGTAGCAGCGATTTAGAGCTATAACCACTCAGTGGCCAGGCTGAATTGTGTTTAATTAGCAGCTCACATTCATGTTTGGAACCGCCTTCTGGATGAACTGCGCAGGGGAATTTTTGCAGAACAGAATGGGCTAGATGTAAACTCAGGCTCCTGTCCACACGCACATGGGTATTTTTCTTTGCATTTTGGCCCTCGGTACACACACACACCCAGGCGGCGTTTTAGGCCACTGAAAACAGACCTTTTCCAGTGCTGATGGACAAAAGTGCTGAGCTAAAATCAAGGCGAGGTTTATTTAATAGGTTTATAATCATCCACAGCAGCAACAAGAGCAAGGCAGACATAACAGAAGGGCAAGACAGAGTTTGAGTCAAGAAAAAAGCGGACATCAAAACCAGGCGAACAACCAGAACAGCAAAAGGGCAAAGACAAAAGAGTAAATCAGAGAATCAGAATAAAGTCAAAACCAGTATATCAAACAAGAGTAATAGCAGAGAGAAAACGGAATGGGATTGGGAGATGGCAGACATGTAAAGTGATGTCATCGGGTGCTGGGTTATGGGAAACAGAGCCCAGGAGATCAGCTTGTAACATTTGCGTTGAGTGTGTGTTGAGTCTCCTTTGTTTACATGAGGCGATTTTGTGCAATGCCGAGCGTAGCCAAAATAGTGCTAGCCTTAACATCACTAACTGGACTAACATGTTTACACATGCAGTTACTCTTACACTATACTAAGGAACAGAGGCGTCAGAATGCGCTACAGAAGTCACTGCTATATCCAGGACTCCCACGACACTGCTGGATCTTTAAAAATGCAGTAATTAGAGATGCAAGCATATAAATTCATGGTTTGGGATGCAGCCCAGCTTTTGATTGGCCAACATGGCTTTACAGTTAGGGTTATATTGCTTGCCCGCTGGTTTGGCATGCTCTAGACAGTGGCTGACAGTATGTGTGGACAAGGCCTAAGTCATTCAGAGCAGCGTAATGTAAAACTGTTCGCTGTGGGGTAGTCTATAACACAAATACAGATATTTCATTTATATTTTATTTACCCTCCAGATGTCTTCTGAGTTTTATATGTAATGTAATAATGATAAAATAAGGGTAAATTGAAATTACGTTTTCTTTGGAGGTCATATATGTCTCACAATGCCATGCCACGTATCTGTCCGCTCTCCAACCGGAATGGCTTATCACAACTACCATAAAACAACATCACAGACATCAGACAAAAACATTCTTTGTTGGTCAGTAGTGAGCAATATCTATACCATTTCACTCTAGAAAGTGTCATGACACAGACCAGTGTCAGAATATCAACTTCAAATTAAGAGTCCATCACCAACAGTTCTCAAGAAGACATTGTCTTCCTAAATCCAGCTTATGCAGCTTTTACACAATATCTTGACCTAGAAACTATGTTTGATCAAATAATTCTGCAGTTTAAGAACATAGACTTTTACTTAGAACCTTTCACAAGACCAAATTTAACAGCTGAGCCTAGAAATAGAACTACTGAATGAACTTAAGACACTAAGGAGTGACAAGAGTGTTCATAAATACAATAAAGGTAAGAAAGGGCTGTAGGTTATGCCATATTTCCTTTAACCATTTAATCGCAACACCAAAATGAATCAAATCACTTTTATTGTCACATCCCATTTTCACAGGTGTGAAGGTGAGTGAAAAACTTAGGTGCTTAGGTTCTTACAGTACTTAAACACAAACATATACATTAGACAATACAAATATACAATACTAAGCACAAAATCTCTGTTTATACTAATTTACATGTATGAATAAAAGTTATTAATAAAACTATAATATATATATATATATATATAGATATATAGATAGATAGATAGATAGAGATATATATATAGATAGACAGATAGATAGATTAGGAGTTAGGATTACACAAACGGAACTATGCTACTGCTATAATCCTTTAGACAAAAGTACTGTAATATAGGGTGGTCAGGAGATCTGAGCCTCCTGAATTATTTAAACCCAGAAAACATTCTGTACACATTAACCTAATCTAGCATTGGCCAAACCACTGACGTGGAATCAGTTTTATGGAAGGCACACCCAGATTCCACTTATTTCCGAGTCATTTTTCATCATAAAACCAAAGACAAGTAATGAGGCAGGATATATTGCTGTCTATCATGCAGTTCATATGCATTCCTGGTTGACAGCACCAATCAGATTCCCTTCGCTCAATTCCGCAGTGAAATTATGCCATGCAGGAATGTCCTTGCCCGACTAAAGATCGGAGGAAGCAATCACAGAGAATCAAAAGTGTCAATGTTAAATTGTCTCCTACATAGTTACAGAAAAGAAATACACTTATCTCTCTGGAGCCGCGTTTATATGCCGCTGCAGAAAAAACACAACTTTCAGGCTTTTTAAACAGAGTAAACAATGTGCATGTTTACTGGTGACCAAAAATGTAAATGAAGACATTTTAAAACGGAATGTCCTTCAGCTTCTAGCCATAACTCAAGAATGGGAGATAATTTTACTGACTGTCAGCAATTAAAACTCTTCAGAGGAGGAGCTGATACTGTAAATATGTCCTGATTGCCTCTTGTTTCAGAGCTATTTTGGCAAACAGGAGAGAGAGAGATAAAAAGTAAACTCCTACTCCAAAACCACTCATCCTCCAGCGGCAGTGAGGGGACACGGCACACAAATGAGATGTTAATTGCTATGACAGTAACTTCAGCTTGAAAGTTTTAAAATTCAGGCAGTGTAGAAAACCTTTTCGTTTCATCGTGTTTTTCAACAATGACTAAGCACAGTTGCAATCAGGCTCATTTGCAAAGCACAGCCAGTTAAGAGTAATTATCCATCCAATAAATTAAATACATTCATACATGTATTGCAAAGCAAGAGTATACATATTTTCGTGCATATCAGATGACATGTGGTAAGGCAATCTAAAATGTAAATCAGCAATTATTAACAAGTATCCAATTCTGAGCAGCTTGTTCAATAACATTCATTCATACATGCATATATAGTGCTCATGGTTCCTGTTAAAACTATGGATTATTACAGAGCCTTTAGCTATAGTAAAATTAATTCCCATGTAATCCAGCACAGCAAAATCTTGTTTTATGTTTTATAGAGCTTAAAGGACCCAATAGTTTATGACAGAAGTGTCATAAGTTTAATATAGCAATGATAATTGTTTTTGTTTGTTTTGTTTGTTTGTTTGTTTGTTTGTAGATGTAAAGCAAGCTGACATGGTTTTGAAACTCACTCATGCATCTTTAGCAGCCTCATGTTTTCCAGAATGGGGGCACACACACCACATTTAGGGTAACAGGCAGCCATTAGCCCACACTAGCATGTGCTCACAAATACACATGCCAGGTTCTTGACAGATTGTGTTGCAGTTCACCGAAACTTTTCTACACCTTTTGAGCAGTACATAGCATAGTACACTTACTATGTAGGTAAATTACATGACAAATGGACCAACAGAAATGCACCAAAATTGCTTGAAACGACTTGCAATGAAAGTCAGGAATGTTTTGCAGTTAGTTGGGGTTTTTTTTTGGACAGTGATGATACACAATATACATGATTCTCATTAATGACATTTAATTAAATCAGTTAAGGCTAGTGAGAAAGTCTAGCACCTTGTATTCCCAGTATATTTTCAAGCAGTGTTTTCCGTAGTTGTTGGAGAAACCAGTCCGAAACTGCTTACCAGGTGGTTCAGATTGGATTAGTATGTATGGTCATAGTTTTTAATTATATAGAGTGTGCTATAGAATGGTTATTTACAATAAGAACAATAATAAAGAAAAATAATATACACATTTTATATGGCTAAAACATAGAGGTTTTGCCTAGTAACCACTATGAATATATGGGTCACATGGTTAAAACTGGTGGCTTTTCAGAGTAACCACAGTGCATTCACAGAGAGATGGGGACAAGTATACTTATTAACTGTTTATCTGTTTGCTTATCACTTCAAAAAAAAAAAATAAAAAAAATAAATAAATATATATATATATATATATATATATATATATATAAAGACTCGCCAACTCTGGACTTGGAAAGCCACTTTCATGTGAGCACAATTCGTCGCACTTTCTCATGCTCAACAACCTCTTCTCAAATCCCTGACTGACTGATAAGACCAAGGGAGTTAAGAAAGGGAACTAAACTCTGCAAAATAAGTAGCCCTCCAGGAGGAGGGTTGGAGACCACTGATATATAGTGTCTTTCACAGTGCACCCTGGGAAAACAAAAAATTAGTGCTGATGGAACTTAAATTAAATTTTCATGCCCACAGCATATGGGTTGTGTGGACTTCAGAGACATACTCAAGTCTCTGTAAGCTACACACTGCTGGAGCAGAAAGTGGTGGCACTTGCTTTAAAGGCACTTTGTAGATGTAACAGCTATAAATGCTCACATTCTGTACAGCAAGCAGTTTCTGAGCAGACAAGATGACCTTGAGTGACAGCCATTGTCCTGTGGCAATAGGTTAAGTGAATACCAAGACATATCCCAATGAAGATCTAAGACATGCTCATAGACAAGCAAGTCTGCTTTAGTTCCCACAATACAAACCACACATTCAAGTCAGAAAAGAAAATCTGAAGATGCTGTACTAAGTTGGGCTGCGCATTAGCCAGACAAAGAATTCATTTGTTCATTCATCTTCTGAGCAGTTTATCCTTCTCTGTCACAGGAGGGTGCTGGAGTCATTGGGTGGAAGGCAGGAAATACCGTGGACAGGGAAGAAGTCCATCACATGACAGACACACTCATACCTATGGGGTAATTTAGCATTTCTAATTCACCTGACTGCAAGTCTTTGGAGCATGGAAGGAAACCCACATAGATGCAGGGAAACATGCAAAGCTCACACAAAAACGACCTCATATGCCCCAACCGGAAACACAGGTCTTGCTAGCTGTAAGGCGACAGAGCTAGCCATTGCACCAGCATGATGCCCATCAGAAAAAAATGGCTCTTAATATTTACCAAAGATGTGTGCCTGAAAGGGTTAAATTAACAAAGATCAAGAAAATGCAGCTAACTATCATGAGCTTAGTTGGACATGTGATTAAATATCAACCAATTTTACTAAATCATGTTGGCTCAACGAAGTTGCCTTTTCTTAAAAGAAGGCCATTTGTGTGGAAATCCTGTCCATAATTCACCTAGGCTGAGATAAGGAATGATTCTGAAAGGCTGTTGGTTACTCCCTGTGCTGTTTAACCCTCCATTTAAACCAAAACATACCATGAGCAGAAGAACCTTATGCTGGAAGTACAAATAAGTTGCACTGCAGCTGCCCAGTGAATGCAGGACTTATTTGCTCAAGTTTATTTTTCGCTAGGCTGGTATTACTTCAGCTTGAGTTATTAGTTCATTGAAGCAATGGCTGACTTTTGGCTACTCTATAAGACTTCCTGAACAAAGAAATTCTACATCTCAACACAATGAAATATGCCTCTGCATATGTGCTAACAGTGGCTATGAACCATTGTTAGGGGCCTTGATAGGTCCGGGGCTGAAGGCCAAGTGTTTCAGTGGCTGGCAGGTGCGTTACACCACTGTTGTTTGTTCTCCAGAATAATGTAGTTAGCTGGACCACACACAGTGCAGCTGTAACTCAAACCCAAAGCTCAACTGAAGAATTTACCTCTTAGCAATGCTAAGCTGCGAACAACTGAAATTGAAGATTAGCACCAAGTGACCTTTTCCAAGGATGTTCATTATATATTACTTTCTAGAACAGAATCATTTGTTCTCGGTTGTTTTTCAGACGTTAATTAAGACACTGAACGTGTTTCTAATCGTATGCGTTACTCCGGTTATGGAAATAATGTTATTATGTAGCTCATAAAACAAAGTGAGAGCTAACTAACAGAAAAGGCAAGGTTTTCTTATTCTGCTGTAGGGCTTGCCTAGGAGAATGAGAGGAAGGAAAAGAGAGAAAGGGTTTCATAACGATCTGTGCCCGTGTCGCCCACACAGTCCACAACTATTATTGCACTTCAGTCTGAACAGTCCTGTTGACAGCCAATTAGAACGAGATCAGAAATACGCAATCAATGCAATCATGGCAAGCATCACTTCAGGCTTAGCTAGACAACGACTGTGTTCTCCGCAGTGATCAAGAGCTTGATGAAAAGCACGGTTTATGAATACATCTAGTGTCGCTTGTATTATTTGCCTACAAAATAAGCACCAAAGAAGAAATATTGGTGTCACATTTTATGCTGCAATCTGGATCTGGGGCCACCAAAGTTCATAAACAGGTGTGCCTACTACATATCAACCATGTGATTAGCTGAAAGCATCATAATTAAATATCTACAGTGCTATAAAGGCTTTATGAAGCTCAAATAATGGAAGAAATCAGCATCTCAAGTGGATTTACACATGATGAGCCTGTAGATTTACACTGCTTAAGAAGACGATGCTTGTGGATGGCTATACTAGACTTCAAACAGTCTGCCTCCTGGAGTTGGTCTTGGTTCGTGAACAGGATGTTGTGAGCCGTACAATCAGCGTGATTCGCTGTTTAATAATGACATGCTTCAGCTTGCAGAGTGCAATGCTTAGGGCTGGTGGGTCTTGTCTTTAATCTACCTCCCTCCATGTGGCACAGAGCGGAATGGCAATCAGGAGGCAGCAGTCGGCCGCTAACTCAGACTGGGGGGGTTTTAATTGCTGAAACGTGGTGATGTCATCTCGCCATGTATGATAAGCAGTGCAGTGCCTGGATTAAGATGGTATCGGAAATCGTTTTTGATAAATTACCAGTTGAGATATCTTCCCTGAGGTGACTGTTTGACTAATCTGTTGTAGAGTCTGAGTACTATGACTTGACCAGTTTGTTTTTGGCGCTCTAATTCAATCCAGGTACTTTAGAATTGAGTACCTGTGTCTCCAGGTTACAGTAAGGTTGTGCTGTTTTTAGTCTGTGAATAATCTGACCATTTATGTCAATATGAGTTAAAAACCAGCAGGGAATTTATCTATCTATCTATCTATCTATCTATCTATCTATCTATCTATCTATCTATCTATCTATCTATCTATCTATCTATCTATCTATTTGTCTGTCTGTCTGTCTGTCTGTCTGTCTGCCTGCCCGTCCATCCATCCATCCGCCGCCCGCCCGCCTGTCCATCCATCCATCCATCCATCCATCCATCTATCTATCTATCTATCTATCTATCTATCTATCTATCTATCTATCTATCTATCTATCTATCTATCTATCTATCTTTTTGTCTGTCTGTCTGTCTGTCTGCTTGTCCATCCATCCATCCATCCCTCCATCCATCCATCCATCCATCCATCCATCCATCCATCTATCTATCTATCTATCTATCTATCTATCTATCTATCTATCTATCTATCTATCTATCTATCTATTTGTCTGTCTGTCTGTCTGTCTGTCTGTCCATCCATCCATCCATCCATCCATCCATCCATCCATCCATCCATCTATCTATCTATCTATCTATCTATCTATCTATCTATCTATCTATCTATCTATCTAATAGATCTAATCTAATCTTGCATCAGAGCTGATTATAATGTACCCAATGTTTGGGGTCTCCATGCCTGACCCATTTCTCACTAGGGCACTCAAATGAACCGATGAAATAAATAGCAGCCGATGCCCTGCCCAGGAGCAGCAATACAATCCAAAGGGAGGGGAGATGGAGGAAGGTTAGATGTGTGTGATCAAATGCTTCAGCATGGATGAATTTGAAACATCTGGCTGGGCAGAGCAAGCCCGAGTAACTCTCTCATTTACTGCCAGGCTCACAGACATGAAGTCAAACTTTCTTCATTTATAGCTCCAATTGTACTAGCTAGGTTCCTGTATCTCATCCACTACATCTATCTCTCTTTCTCACTCTCTCTTTTTCCTTTGCTTTGTCTTTCTCTGTCTCTCTCATATTCCTCTCTCTGCTATCTCATCTTCTCTCCAGGGCACACAAGACAAAACTTCAATCCCCAAGCCAATCTTTCTCTTTCTCGGTACTGGAAAGAAAAAGATTGGAACTTGGAAAGATGGTGCATAGTGGGACCGGAGTGAAACAGAAACCATGTGCTACATTAGTGTTCCAGTTCCAGTAAGAGAGCTGGACCAAAATATGCTGAGCAACATCGACTTGGATAAAAACAGGAGCAGTCAGCGTATATATGCACACTCTTAATATAGTCCAAACCAGGAGCACAAGTAAAAAGTCGCATAAAATGTTCATGAAGTTTTCAAACACAAAAAAAGTTGCTGGCTAGGGTGCATATACACATGAAAACAATGGATAAATGGTGGAAATGATTCCAAATATAAAAGCCTCTTGGTATGACATTCATATCGCTGTTAGTGTAATACAGCCTTGCAAATCTGCCATGGCGTTAATGCAAGCCATTTTGCAGCACATCTTTTGGCCCATTTATAATTAAGTGTTCACACAATGTAAACGGCAGCTGAAGATGGGCTTAGGGCTGGGATAATGCATTATGAGCATTAATGAAATACTCATCCAACCAAACCATGTAACAAATGCTGTAACAGTATAACTGTTTTGGCATATAACACTGTCACAACAGGCAGGTGATGTGGTGGTTCTACAGATTCTTAGGAATTGCTTCTTGATGCTGTCAAGTTAAATAACCACCAACCAATATTATCCATCATACTGTTTCACACACACACACACACACACACACACACACACACACACACACACACACACACACACACACACATATATATATACAGGGGTTGGACAATGAAACTGAAACACCTGTCATTTTAGTGTGGGAGGTTTCATGGCTAAATTGGACCAGCCTGGTGGCCAATCTTCATTAATTGCACATTGCACCAGTAAGAGCAGAGTGTAAAGGTTCAGTTAGCAGGTAAGAGCACAGTTCTGCTCAAAATACTGCAATGCACACAACATTATGGGTGACATACCAGAGTTCAAAAGAGGACAGATTGTTGGTGCACGTCTTGCTGGCGCATCTGTGACCAAGACAGCAAGTCTTTGTAATGTATCAAGAGCCACGGTATCCAGGGTAATGTCAGCATACCACCAAGAAGGACCACCTCCACCAGCATCACGTAGTGACCTGGCCACTATCCTGCAAGAAGAATGGCTTAAAATCCCTCTGACCACTGTGCAGGACGCAGTATATGTCATTCCCAAGACGAACTGACGCTGTATTGGCCGCAAAAGGAGGCCCTACACCATACTAATAAATGATTATGGTCTAAAACCAGGTGTTTCAATTTCATTGTCCAACCCCTGTATATATATATATATATATATATATATATATATATATATATATATATATATATATATATATATATATATAAACACACTTACAATGTATATATGTATACTAGAATGAAGCAACAGGCCTAAACAGCAACATGTATTGTTCCTGGCTGTGAAGGTGATGTTAGCACTCCTCATGCCACTCTCAAATATACCAAAACTCCTGATGGCCATGATTGATGTTTATCTTTAAACAAGACTGAAACAGCGAAAGCGCATTTCAGAATAACAGACCTCTGTATGTTGCTGTTGTTGGTAATTTTACAGAAGTGGGAAAACCATGCTTTATGTTCAAGTAAGTCAATGCAATCAGACTTTTACTTGGGCCACTTTAATTTGGGCCATTTATTTATTACATTTACCGGAAATGTTCAGGGCTCCAGGCATTTTCAAATTATTCCAGAAACGCAAAAAAAAAACATTTAAATTAATGTACAAGTATTGCATGTAACAGCAAAGATATACACTGTCAAATATTCTACTATTGGTCGAAGCTTTTCATTACATCCGTATATTTAATCAGACACAAAATAGCAATAGTCTTTCATCACTGTAAAGGGCAGGCCAACAAAGAAAGCAGACAACATGCAGTCTATGTGCAAAGGCTGGTCATCAATCAGAGCTCCATCAGAGTGATCAATCAGAGTTAAAGGCAGTTACACAAGCAGTTAATTGGCTTGGCTCTGAGCTAAATGTTGCTTTATCCCGGTCAGGCTTTTTAGCAACATGATGTTGGCCAGATCTGGTACATTTTATCACCTTCGATGACGCATGTCCGCGTGCTGAATTCATCATAGCTGCTATTGTGGCACCGAATGCAAATGCGCAACATTTCCATTACAGCTGTCTGAACCCCAAAAAAAGACTACTTGAATGACCTGCTGCTGCTGCTGCTCCACGAGAATCTCTAACGGGTTGTTAAAATACTGTCTGCTGCCACGCAGTCATAAAAAATAAATATGCAGAGCATTTACAGTGGACTCCAATCCTAATGGTTAAATTGGAGAACAGCTGTTCCGTGCTCCAGAAAATGGGAAACAAAGTGAACGCGTTTTAGTCAGCGGGGCACCCTGTAGGTTTAGCGTAAAGCTCATCCAGTACAGAAGATGGGTTATTTTTAGCAAGCCCTCTAATTGCAATGGTGTTCAAACACATGCGCTGCCACACAAAGAGCAAAGAGCGAAAGCATGGAAGCAGGGCGTTTGAAAGTCTGATACTGCGTTTTGCGTCAGGCATCAGTGGGGTTTATTTGTGGTGCAAACATATATAGAGCTGTAGAAAATAGCTTCTTCGTACAGAAGTGTAAATATGATCTAGCCTAAATAGCTAAAATGGATAGCGACACTATTGTTATCCAACAGTTTAGTTTCCTTCTTCTTCCTCTTCTACTTCCTCCTCTATTCCTGGTAAGCATTTTTTTGTTCGCTAACTAGTCCCACAGATTTGATTTTTTTCATTAAAAATGAATGCTGGCACTGATTTGCACTGTCTCTATGGCTCATCAGTCATCTTCTCGATTTGCACAGCAAATGGTATACCACTACCTCCATTACGCAAATACTAAAGAACTTTACACAGACACTAAGGACTCCATTTTTCATACTTTCATACTTTACATTGTATCTTTGTCTTTATCTGTATCAATCAATCTATCTATCTATCTATCTATCTATCTATCTATCTATCTATCTATCTATCTATCTATCTATCTATCTATCTATCTATCTATCAATCTATCTATCTATCTATCTAGCTATCTACCTACCTGTCTGTCTCTCTATCTATCTATCTATCTATCTATCTATCTATCTATCTATCTATCTATCTATCTATCTATCTATCTATCTATCTCTCGCTGTCTACCTGTCTGTCTGTCTATCTATCTTTTCGCTTTTCGACATACCCCCACCCCCATTCCATCGGTCCGTTTTTCCCATTACTCTTTTCTGCTATAGAGTCTGATTAATTTTTATCCTCACCTATCTCAAGTCTTATTGTTTCCCTTTAACCTATTGTCAGCAAACTGCATGTACTTGCTCAGAGCAGATCCCCAAACTCTAATCCACAGCCATACGGATCCACACTCCTCTATGTGTTCCTCCCATACACTCATACACACTGTTGTTTGATTTGTATACTTTATTAGAAAACCTGTAGTGATAGTACAGTGTATGAGTATCTAATGGTTGGTCACTGTTGGTCACCTGGGTGTGTTATGAAAACAAGCAGTTCCAGGGGTCCAGCGTGAGGGAGTTATACTTCTGTCACCTAATCTGTGCCTTTTTATAACATAACGACATGATATTGTTAGCATTACTACAACTACTAATAACAATAATACTGTCCCACATTTTTATTATATGAACTTTCTCATTAACATACAGGTTATCCAGAGGGAGAGAAAGCAGAGCAGGGTCATTTTCAGTGGTTTGGTGTGCCAGTTTCCATGTATGTATTGTATGTTGTTGTTTCTCCTCACATAACCGGGGGATATGATATGTTCTGCTTGGTATAAATTAGACCAAAACAAAAAAAAAATCAAATAGAAAAAAAAAGACAAACCATTTGAAGCTATATACATTCCAGCCCCCCATTGCCTTCACCCACCCCAATTTAAATAGCCAGCATTATGGTTCAACTGCTATAGGGCACTATAGGCCCAACTTCATGAAAAATTGATCAACAGAAATACATTTACAATGAATGCAATCCTGTTACAATGACCCTCTAGACTCTGCTGCGGCCCCTGCTGGCTGTTCTGCTGGCTGCTCTGATTTTGATTGTAATGGTCACAGATGGCCATGATTAAATGAGGTGAATTCTGACAAAACATGCAACAAGAATTATGTTTCAGATCATTCAATATATACAGAGAAAATACAGAGAAGTCAGCTCAGTCAGACAGCAGTGATAACATGGAGGTATGTTCAGCATTTACATCCTTAAAAACCTGTTTAGTTATGTGCTATCACAGTTATTATAGGTGTTTTGCTTAACACAGTTATGTGGTTGATGTTAATTTGTAGGGTGTGCAGTCTTTTTAAGCATTTAGCTGACGCTCTTATCCACAGCGACGTACAAGGTTATTCGTATTACAGGTAGTCCAGTACAGTGTGCTGCCTAGACTGGGATTCGAACCCTCGTCTCCCACATGGGATGGCAGCACCCTGGTGGGTAGAGGTTTTAAACGCTGAGCCACACCAACCTTACCCACTAAGGGCCAGTATGGGTGCAACTTTTTCTTTTGAGCAAAACAGCAGATCACATGACTTAAGTGTATCCCAAAACCATAGTTGGAACTACATTGGTGACTTATGAACATACAAACTATCGTTAAGCAACTCAGATGTTTCCCAAAGGCTAGTTCCACCAAACATTGGCAAACACTGTCATTAAGTTGTGTAGTTGGAACTATAGCTCTGGATCTGTGGTTAGAAGCTTAGTTCCTGGTGACTATGTCTTTGATGACATAATCAGTGATGATGGAGTAGAATGGACATTTCAGTAAACGAAAACATTTAAATCAATCCTGATGTTCCTGCCGGAATTCGGTGAAGCACTGTCACAGTTACAGACATTTAGAATGCATTAAACATCTGGTTTTAATGTACAACTTAATATACTTCTGTGTTTATGAGTATGGTTGTGTTTCTGAAATTGTATGGGTCAGCTGCGTAACGATAGCCTAGGCCTACGATAATGACGCCATTAAGATGAGTTAGTTTTTATTACAAACATATATCATATGAGCCAACATAGAAAACTTTATAGTACTTAAATAAATCAGGTCTTAAGAGATACCTCAGGTAAATTATATGATAACAATATAAATAAATATGAGCACCCTTACATAATACTGGTTCATGTGTTTTGGCATTATATTACAAGGTTTATGAGTTTCCCATATGAAAGTCAGATCCTACACATTTGGAAACATGGTAGTTCGAACTACGGTGGTTCAAAGCAACACAGTTTAAACTACTGTGGTACAAACAAGATACGACAGTTCTGGGAAGCTGTACTTCAGATGTTAGTTCAGTGACGCAGCCTACCACTTTAGTTCAATGGTAGACTCCGCCATTGCAAGGGAAATGCACCCCTGGTTAGCTGATCTGATATCTCTCTGTTTGTCACTTGCCAGTAGATATCACTCACCAATCGAGACGCACTCATAGACAACTTGTGCTTGTTATCAGTTACCTACCACAATGTTTGTCTTACACACGTTGACAAAATTGTTGGTACCCCTCGGTTAATGAAAGAAAAACCCACAAAGGTAACAGAAATAACTTTAATCTGACAAAAGTAATAATAAATAAAAATTGAACAAATGAAAATGACCAA